>OZ030014.1:68284693-68499693 GCA_964023405.1 Apodemus agrarius | reverse complement strand
AGAATTACTAGGTCAATCAAATATCCTGGTGATGACATAACAAAATAAGCCAAGTATACACATGATTGGAAATTTACTCCTCATAACTTAATACTTCCAACATGTGGTATCTAGTGATTACTCACCATTCTTTTTATTATTCATTTATTTATTTACTCTGTATCTTGACCACAGTTCCCCTTCCCTCCTCTTCTCCCAGTCCTTCCCCTCCAATATCTCTTCCCCATCCACTCCTCCTCCTCCTTTTCTCTTCAGAAATGGAGAGGCTCCCATGGAAATTAACCAGCCTTAGCATGTCAAGTTTCAGTAAGACTACAAACATATTCTCCTATTGAGGATAGATAAGGCCACCCAATTAGGGGCAGCATCTCAAAAGTAGGCAATGAGTCAGAGACAGGCTCTGCACATGATATTATGAGTCACACATGAAGACCAAACTGCACAACACGTACATACATACAGAGGATAGATCAGTCCTATATATGTACCCTGCTTGGTAGTTGAGTCTCTGTGGGCCACTCTGTGCCCATTTTGGATTTTCATGTGGTTGCCAGGACCCCTATGGCTCCTTAAATCCTTCCTCTGATACTCAGGTTTGTTGACCTCATGTCTTGCTCCCTCATTCTGGACAAATCTAATCTGACTGTCCATATTTTGAATTGGTAGTCCATTCACTCATTTGGTGAATAAAAGTGGATTGCAGGAGACTCTACTAAAGCATATACAGGATAACATTAATATGAGTGACACACTAGGTGGCCTTCACATCACAGTCAACAAAAGAGACAACAGCAGGTAAATAAACAGGAGGTTCAAATAATGTCAGGGGGTAGTAAGTCCTCTGAAGGAAAAGCAGGCATTACAAGGATTTAAAAGCATCCAAGGGGACACCATTTGAAATGTAAATAAATATTATATATAAGAATTATATATATGAATATAGTAGTAGTAGTAGTAGTAGTAGTAGTAGTAGTAGTAGTAAGTAGTAAAGCATCCTGGTGGGAAGGTAGTATTTCAGTTGTTAGAGCAGGAAGAAAACATGTCTTAATAGATGATCTTTTAGCTCAAGCCAAAGACCATAATATCAATTCCTGCCAATTATCATCCAAGCAGTAGCACAGCTTTAAATCTGGAAATTTCCATGACTGTTCCTATCTCTCAGGTTTCTACTTCTCCAATATTAGATATCGCTAATTTCTTTCCAATCTACTTCTCACCATCCTCACCGCTGTACATTCGCTCTGCCGAGTCTGGGCTACACTGTCTCTAGCCTTAAAATCCCTATATTCCATATTTCTCATATTTCTAATATCTCCAACCAATTTGGCAAACTTGGATGAAGACCTTGGATGACTCAGGGTGTCACCCAGTCATACAGTTTTCCCTGTTATATCAACTGTATGACTTTCATTAGTCCCGAGTCTCAAAACCCCTAGTGTGGACACCAAAGTCCTGTGTGTTCCCCACTATGCACCTCTAACCATGTCTCACAGCCAGTGTCCTCTTGCACAGCCCCATGGGCTTCCTAATCGATTTGCCTAATCCCATAAGGCCTCGGCTACCTGTTCTGCACATGCCATTCACTAGACCCCAGAAGAGATTACTTCAGCTAAAATTCAAATTCTTTGCTGTTGTGTGGGAAAACAACTTCACCACTTTCAGTTCCACTTTCATTATCTGCAAAGTGGGACTAATAATAATATGTAGTTTATGGAGTTATGTAAAGTGTGTGGGAAGGTACTTATATTAAGTAAGTGCTATATAATCTTTTTCCATTATGTAACTGCTGCTGTTATGTCACGTGGCTAGAATATAGTAGATTCTAAATAAACACTACTGAGCAACAGTCTCTTGGGATTTGTTCTTATTTCCTTCAAAGCCTGGCTATATCCATGTCATCTTTTTCTTTAGCAAAGAATATTGCAGCCAATATCTTGAATATTCCTGTAGGTAATGTCTCATTCCCATTAAATTAACTTTTTCTTTTTTAAATGAAACCCAGATTTGTGTTTTATAACTTGTTTTCAGAAATGAAGTGGCTGTTTTACATGATACATATTAACTAGGGATGAGGCTATTTCTCCACAGATGGTATATGCATTTTCTATTTTATACATATATTTAATCTAAATTGCATATGAATGGTGTCTGTTCAGTTTTAATACCGAATATTAGCTACTGACTATCCGGCTCAAAGGAACAGCTAATACTTTCATGAGTTAAAGATCAATTTATGTTTATGGCATAATGCAAATATATCTGATAATTTAATAAAACCCTAGACCTTAACTGAAAGCTGTTAATGGGTAAAAATAGAAACTGAAACTAGAACTAGTCCTAAAGTAGAAATTGTGAGACTTCGTCCAATAGTTAAGTCCTTGAGGGAACATCTTATTTCTATACCCATTCTAATATTCTACCATCTAACATGGTGCTATCCAATGCATATGTTAGATGATGAAGTGAAAACGTGACTTTTTCTTAATTCTGCCATATACATCAGATAGAAATTCATAAAATGTATCACCAGTACCTCAGAAATTCTAAAAATGTATTACAATCTGTATTGGACTATATTATTAGGAAATAATAGGCATTTTGTGTACATATAATCTTAGTTTATAATGGTGATTGAGGTCGATACTGAAAGGTAGACAATGTATGAGCAATAAATGTACTGACTGGTCTTCCCTGGGAGCATGTTGCTGCATTGATTATCTTTAACTGAACATGACATTTGCTCATAAGATATTTTAAATATTTTGAGATTTGGAAAGTGGCCATCAAGTAGCAAATTAAATGAGTTCTTAGTGCAGTTGTTAGTATGCAAATGATACCTTTCTCTCTCTCACATACATCCCCCCCCACACACAATTATGACCTCTATGTTAATAGACGTTTATTATAGATCTATAATACATAAATATTTAAGACATGTTGGTAAAGTAATTCCTTACTAGAAAATTGTGTCTACATTAAAGAAAAAAGGAGTAGTTTTTACTGACACATTTGTAGTTCTAATAAAAATAATCTTCACTAAGCCTTCAAAATGAAATTGTAGTTTCCCTCTGTTATTAAGAATCAGTATCTCCACTCATTTTTCATTCACTTTGTATAAACACCTTTGTACCTTCATATAGTTGTGTTGTTTCTCACCATCTGCAGTGAATGGTCTATGAATAGGAGGAATGGTGATATATATATATACTATTGTTTAGATATAAATTATCTGCACAAGTATTTTCCTTTAGGAATATTATTCCCTAGTACTGACTACCCTCAAACTCATTGTCTGAACTTCACAATTTAAGACTTCCCCTTAGAAATGTTCTCTTATTTAGATTAAAAGTAACAATTATTGTGTCTATAAATATACATTCTACATTATTTTATAATTTATTTACTTATGTATTGTATATGTGAGTATTACATTTGCATGTATGTCTGCATGACCGAAGAAGACATTAGAGAAGAGGAGCATCAGATCCCATGGTAGATGATTGTGAGTCACCACATGGCCTTGAACTTAGGACTTCTAGAAGAGCAGCCTGTGCCATTAACCACTGAGCCATCTCTCCAGCCTCACACAACAGTCTCAACATATATTTTAAATAAGACATTTAAGCTTTAAAGGTTATAATGTAAACATTCAACCAAGTCCTGAAATTGGGTTAGGTTTCTGTGAAAATTTTTGTATAACATTTCAATTTAAAATTCAAATAGTGGGAATCTCTTGACATTGCAACCATCATCTACTTGTAATCACAGAATGAAGAAAAGAGAACAGAATTTGTTTGGAGAGAAGGGAAAATTATTTGTAAAGTCTGAGTAGAAGTGGAAATAATTTCCAAAAGTGCTACCTCTGAATATAGGTTGTCATGGTGCCAGAGAGGAGAAACATGTAATGGGAAGTAGGAACTTCCAAGAAGTGTGTCTTTGTTGTTGTTGTTGTTGTAGGTCTATGTTTGTGTGTGTCTGTGTATGTTATTTAATTCTAAGAAGAAACTGTTATATTTTAACAGACATTATATTTTTGTCACAAAAACTTTGTATTTCTAAAGTAGAAACAAGCTCTCTCTTTTATTTTCATATCTTTGCATAAGATTGTGTTTATGGTGCCATTATCCACAAAAGCCTTCCATGGAGTATTTTTTCTTGTAATTAAAACAGTAGGAATTAATGACAGGCTGGGGATTCTTGCTGTTTTGTAATAATGAATTGAACTATTTGAATGGGTAAAAAAATGTTAATACAGTGATTATTTCAGAGTGAGCTAAGTCTTGTCATAAAAGATAAAAGTATTAAATTTGCATTAGATGTTTTAAAAATGAAATTGAATACCGTAAAGTCAAACAAAGGGAGTCCAGCTTTGCCAAACATGATCATAATTGCAAAGGAATATAGATGTTATGATTCAAATAGACTCTGAGAACAAAATATACCTCCTTATTTTTTTTGGAATGCAAAGTCCATCATTTCTCTAAATCTATTTGTTTGGTTCCATAGCTTGTATGTGTTGTTTTATTGTACTACTCCCCTAGGTGTTTTAAAAGTCTGTAGTTTTATTAATCCTAGGACCCTTTGTCTAAATGTGGGTTGTATATAATTGATTATATGCTTGCAACTTTTAAAGTGCCACTTTGGAATAATTGATTTTTATTTTTCACATATTTCAATACAAATAAATGTTTTGTGGCCCATGTTAGTAATAAGAAGTAATACCTCTAAAGAAGGGATCAACTTTAGAAGTCCTGCCCATGACCAAAGCATATTTTGGGTTGTGGTGTTTGTTTTATATTGTTGTACTTTCACACCATGGTTTTACCCAGGTGTCCTCCTCTTGGTCTACTTACCCCACTAACAAACCCTCTGTAACACAAATACCCAAGTTCTCTACATCCTCTAACACCTGCCATCATCCCCTGCACTCCATTTCTGCTTTGGCGTGAAATTAAAATTGGTTTCCTCCCTCAGTCTATGTCAAATCTCCTCTCTGCCTGTTTTCACTCCACTCTGCTCATGTGACATGGACCCCCAATCACTGCCTCCCAATCCACTGAGAACATTAATGAAAGTGGGAATGACACTTCTCCATTTTTTTCCTCTTCTAGTGTCCAGCTTCCTTATCACTTTGGAGGGAGTATATTTCTCCCTCAACAAGGCCTGCTATCTCCCCTGCAGTCCTGAACACACATCCCACATGGTTCTTCTCCGCCTGTATCTTCTTTCTTCTCCTATATTCTATAAACGTAACAATTGATTCATGGTATAAGAAATACTCAATCCAAACTTTGCCTGCTCACCATAGAGTCACGGCATATTGATTTAAGTAAACCACATGTAAGAATCCTCATTCTTCAAATCTTTGCTTGCTCCTCATTTGTTCATGATTCAGTGACTCTTCATGCCATCAACTCTTCTACTGACTTTCTATTACTGTCATAAAACTATCACCAAAAACCTGAGGGAGGAAACGCTTTATTTGGTTTCTACATCCCCATCATAGTCCACCCAGGGAAGTCAGCAGAGTCTACAAAGAAAAACTTCTAATTGGCTTTCTCAATCTGGCTTGTTTGGGTACATACTTACACTGTCCAGGACCACCTGCGCAGGGGAGACAACACCCACATTGGTCTAGGCTCTCCTATGTCAATTGGGTTGGGAGCTAGTGATTGGGGTCCATGTCCTGTGAGCAGTTATCAAGAAAATGCCTCCCAGGCCAACCTGCTTGAGACAATTCAACTCCTCAGATAAATTTCCGTCTTCCTAAGTGTGTCAGTTGTCAACCACTATTAGCCATTACACCAGTATGACCATTTCAAAGTCAAGGTATGTCCCTTTTCAGTTTACCCACTGGGACCATACAGTACTTGACAGTCACACTTTCAATTCTTTAAAGTTCCTCATCTCTTCTATAATGCCACAATACCAACCTGGCCTTGACATTCTACTAAAAAAAACAAAACAAAACAAAAAACAAACAAACAAACAAACAAACAAAACAGATCCATTTAACTCATTTTCACTAGCTTGACTTTTATTTTCACTGCCTACCTATATGACAATGATGCTTTTCTTGAGTTTCAACTTGGAAAACTGCAGGATCCTGCTTTTTGTTAGGTGTTTGTAATCACTGATGAGTCTTATCTCTGTCTGCTGCTCTCTGTCTACATTTGCTTCTCCATGTTATAGCCATGCTCAGTGACCATTGCTGTCTGAACTCACATCACACAGTAACTGAGCAACTTGTTTCTTTCTGCCTTTCCTTGACTCTCTTCTCCATGCAGCTGCTAATTTTGATCATGTCAGTTTGCTCTGGCAACCCTTAGTTATTTAAATTTTTTGGACTAGAGTCAATACATATTTTAATGATAACACTTTCTTTGACTAAAATGATTTGCATGTTGTAATCTGAGACTGCTGTGCATTTGATGTTGCTTCCTGCTCCACAGGCTTCTGGAGTCACTGCTGTACCGATTCCCCTGTGCTCTTGAGGCATGCAGCCGACATATTCTCTTCTGTAGGAAGTCCTTGTGGAAGCTGCAGGGGCTGGATTCTTTTCAAGTTTTTAACAACCTTAATTTTGCATTCAATGACAGATATATTTATAAATTTGAGAGATGTATGCTTTCTGTTGTCCAAGCACATTTCCTGAGTCTTTATACTAATGCAGTCACCATTTTGTATGTAGTTTTCTGGTAACAGTATACAGTTTATGAGGTTGCTTTGGAATTCTTGACTGTTAGATTTCTGCCAAATACAGTCTGTACCATAGAGAGACCTTTTTTCACAGTTTCTAGTCTACCCAGGAGCCTTTGAAATACTGAGTACAGAAAAAAAATGCTATTAGTATAGTGAGTCTTCAGAGACTTTATGGAAGAGAAGGTCAACAAACACTACCTCTACCAGCTAATCAGGATTAATTGACATGAGCAGTGACTGGTATTGACTGAATATCTGTCAGAGCTCCATAGCAAGACATGGTGCCGGCAAAATGTTCAACCTGAAGTTCTGGCGAATTGTTTTGTATGACATTGTACATAGTCACAGCGAATTATACACTTAACTGTTGCACTGTGTCATCTTGTGCCCCACCCTAATAGAACATCTTGCACCTTTTTTTCTAATTCTTATAGAAAAATCCATGTTTTCCAATGAGTGTTTTTAAAAATCATATTTAGCATACACTTTACTTGATTTATTATGGTCTTAAATTTGAATATTGATTTTTCATTCACTATCAAGTGCAAATTCTGCCTCCTCTCAGATATTCTCTACATAAAACATTCCATTCTTTCATGTGTACTTTTCAAATACTTCCTAAACAACCTCTATTAGTGTCTATATATGGCTTTGTATCAGTCTATTTTCTTGTGCTATAATAAAATACCTTAGACTGGGTAGCTTTTAAAGGAATGGAGTTTATTTAAATCATTTTCATCTAGGAAGTTTTAAGAACATAGCTCCTTCATTAGCTCTGTTACCTGGTGTGGGATCCATTCTGCATACCTGGCAAGGCAAAGAACTGCAAGGGTGAATTTGGAATGGATGAAATCAGAAATTATTTCACTATAAAACATGATAAAAAAAAAACAATCCAGGCTTTAAAAAGTGAAATAATTAACCAAATCATGCAAGGCATCATTAATTCATTTTGATACACTAGATGTTTATTAAGAGTTCCATATTACTTCTCAACTTGGTTTCTTTGAAGGCCGTATTTCTCGTTGAGTTTAGGAGAAGTTAAACCACAGCATTCTCACACATCAGAATATAAATGACTTAAAGAAACACCATGTTATCTTAATTTGTAAAATAATTAGTAGAGTGCCTGAGACATGTTAGATATTCAGCAAATAATTGCTGAGAAAAACAAGGAGTATTTTTCTTTACCCTATTTAATTACATAGAAATTATATTATATAATGTATATAATATATATATATATATATATATATATATATATATACCATAAAATAGAAAGTAACCAAAAAGGGATAAATGATACTTTATCCTTTCTCTTATTCCTTAATGTAGTTGAAAAATTAATAAAACACAAATACCTGCACATAAATGTTATGTGTTCTTGATTTTCATATATAATATGATCTTTAAGATGAAGATGAAAAACACCTTAATTTGAACTTTAGATCCTCATGGATGAGATTTAATTATACAGTTTTTTTCCTTTTAACTAAATCACAATGATACATTTAGAGATTAATATAGGCAATTAAATTTTGCCTAAATACTGATAATATATAGTCCCATAGCTCTCCTTCAATACGAGCACTGTAGAGGCTAAAGTTCCATTGATGTCAGTGGTCTTAGTGACTTCTCTGTCTTAATCACATCCCATCATTAGAACATTTTACCTGGCACTTTCATATCCTGTTTGTGAACTGTCAAGGAAAGTGCAAGTGTATCTGCAAAACCCAAAGTTTAAAGATGGCAAGTTTGCTGAAATTAAAGTGCCATTGGAAAGAATAGTACCAAAAGATATTGTTGCCTGGTCATGGTTGATCTTTGGGATTCGAAGTACAAAAGTATGTGTTTGATGCCTTAAGCTATTGAACGTTATTTGATAGCTGAATGTTTGAAAAGGGACTGTCTTCTGTAACATAAGTGACAATATATCTAACAAGTTTGGGTGCTTACTCTTGACCGAGCAGTATTCTATGAGTTTAACATATAATAGCTTTTTAATTGTTGGAATAACCTTGGAGATGGGTATTATTATTTTCCCCATTTAATAGATGGAAACACTGGTCTGATACCCTTACCATGCCAAAGGCCACATAACAGCATCTGATGAGTGGCTTAGTTAATATTGAAATCTTGCCCTAAACCAGCACTTTTAATTACTTCCCTTCTTCTTCACTGACAAAGACAAATAAGAACAGGCAGACAGTGACCCTCTGTACAGCTTTTAAAATATTATAGTGTGTGCTCTCAGCCTTCCATATAACATATTAACTGCATAAATCAGCAGACTGAAAGGAAACCATTGAAGAGGGCAGATTTCAGATTCCATTTTAGCAGTGGATGTAAACAGCACTCTTCACCTTCTTATGTGGGATTCAGATAGTACTTAATAGCAAACCCTGAGTTCTCTGGAATTAAAGATACCTAGAAAGCATGTTCCAATATTTACACAGATGAGCCTGAAAATTAGCAAATGTTTAACAGGTTTTTTTCAATTTTTTTATTCGATATACTCTTTATTTATATTTTAAATGATTTCCCCTTTTCTGGATCCCCCCTCCCTGAAAGTCCCATAAGCCTTCTTCCCTCCCCCTGTTCCCTAATCCACTAATTTCCACTTCCCTGTCCTGGTATTCCCCTACACTGCTGCACTGAGCTTTTCTAGAACCAGGGGTCACTCCTTCCTTCTTCTTGGGCATCATTTAATATGTGAATTGTGTCTTAGGTATTCGAAGCTTCTAGGCTAATATCCGCTTATCAGTGAGATCATGCCATGAGTGTTCTTTTGAGACTGGATTACCTCATTTAGGATGGTATTCTCCCGCTCCATCCATTTGTCTAAGAATTTCATGAATTCATTGTTTCTAATGGCTGGATAGTACTCCATTGTGTATATATACCACATTTTCTGTATCCATTCCTCTGTTGAGGGACATCTGGGATCTTTCCAGCTTCTAGCTATTATAAGTAGGGCTGCTGTGAACATAGTGGATCATGTATCCTTATTACATGCTAGGGAATCCTCTGGGTATATGTCCAGGAGTAGTATAGCAGGGTCCTCTGGAAATATCATTCCCAGTTTTCTGAGGAACTGCCAGACTGATTTTCAGAGTGGTTGTTCCAGCTTGCAACCCTACCAGCAGTGGAGGGGTGTTCCTCTTTCTCCACATCCTCGCCACCACCTGTTTTCTCCCGAGTTTTTCATCTTAGCCATTCTGACTGATATAAGGTGAAATCTCAGGGTCATTTTGATTTGCATTTCCCTAATGACTAAGGATGTTGAAGATTTCTTTAAGTGCTTCTCAGCCATTCAGTATTCCTCAGGTTAAAATTCTTTGTTTAGCTCTGTACCCCATTTTTAAAGGGGTTATTTGGCTCTCTGAAGTCTACCTTCTTGAGTTCTTTGTATATCTTGGATATAAGCCCTCTGTTGGATGTAGGGTTGGTAAAGATCTTTTCCCAATTTGTTGGTTTCCATTTTGTCCTTTTGACAGTATCCTTTGCCTTATAGAAACTTTGTAATTTTATGAGGTCCCATTTGACAATTCTTGATCTTAGAGCATAAGCTATTTGTTTTCTGCTCAGGAAATTTTCCCCTGTGCCCATGTCCTCAAGGGTCTGCCCTAGTTTCTTTTCTATTAGTTTCAGTGTGTCTGGTTTTATGTGGATGTCCTTGATCCACTTGGACTTGAGCTTAGTACAAAGAGATAAGAATGGATCAATTTGCATTCTTTTGCATGCTGACCTCCAGTTGAACCAGCACCATTTGTTGAAAAGGCTATGTTTTATTCCACTGGATGGTTGTAGCTCCTTTGTCAAAGATCAAATGACCATAGGTGTGTGGGTTCATTTCCGGGTCTTCAATTCTATTCCATTGATCTACTTGCCTGTCACTGTACCAATACCATGCAGTTTTTAACACAATTGCTCTGTAGTACTGCTTAAGGTCAGGGATACTTATTCCCCCAGAAGTTCTTTTATAACAGTTTTTTTTTAAAGAGCAAGGAGACAATAGAATAGTAAAGGATGATAAGCAGTAAAAATTAATATCGACAGTTTAAAAATGTATCATCCCATTTCCTATTCCTGAACTTGAAATTATTAGATTATATTTTTGAGTGCTCTGATTATGTTCATGAGTTCCTTCCTGACTACAACTTCCTAGTGACCCAAGCCCTGATCACATTTATTCATTGTTAAATGTGTAGAGGGATAAACTGAGTTTTGTCATCTCAGCAGAACATACAGGCAAGTAACAACCCATAAGGTTTAAAGCAAACCATGAAAGGGAGTCAATAATATCAACAGTTAAATACCATATAGTTATTTCAGTAGTTTAAGCTTAGAAGATGCAACCCAATAAACAAATGTAAGTATACCTTCTTTCTGTCTCATAACATAACTTTTATTTGTGGATACAAAAAAATACTTTAATGTTTGAAAATCATAAAGCTTCTGTACAGCTACATAGATGGATAAATAGTACCTTATGCACTGTTCTATTACTGTCAAAAGACACAATGAACAAGAAAACTCTTATAAAAGAAATCACTTAATTGGGGGCTTGCTTACAGTTTCAGATGTTCAGTCCATTATCATCATGCTTAGGAGTGTGGCAGCAGGCATGGCACATATGGTGGTGCAGAATTAGTAAAGGACCACAACCTGATATGCAGGAAGATGGGGAGGGGCACTGAGCTTGGTATGGGCTTTTGAAAGCTCAAAGCTCACCACCTCCAGTGACAGACTCATTTTGTTCAACAAGTCCACACTTCCTAATCTTTCTTTTCCATTTAAGTAGTGCTACTCTCTGGTGATTAAGCATTCAAATACATGAATGTATGGAGTTTATTCTCATTTAAAACAACACAGATATACAGACACATAATATATGTGATAGATATGATAGACTGTAAAAGTGACAAAGTTGTATGTTGCATTAAATAGTAATACAGTGAGTCATTTCATGAGCAGGAAAGACTTGTGAAGAAATGATATCTAATTTACTATGTAGGAGATGGGTAGCTTTGGTCCGGCCTTTCTATACCATGACAGGAAGAGTATAGCTGTTAATGAAGAGTGTGGGATGTTCAGATAAAAGAAACAATAAGCAGAAAGTAAAAAAAAAAACAGTGTAAAGAGTTTTCAGTATGCTCTAGTCATAGAGCTCCAGTTAAGAATTCCGAGGAAAGCTGCTTTGAAAGTTATTTTGCCTGCCCAGAGATGTTTCTGACTACAAGTGTGAGGTGGTTTTGTGTGTGTGCATCACAGAGTATGGGCATATGTGCATATATGTTGGAGAATAAGAATGGATAAGGAAGTGACAACAAGAACATGAGGTCAAAATGGAGAAAATAAGAGGAGGGATGTGTCAATCTTCCTGACCCACTCCTGGCACTAGATCTGAACCTTAACAGAGTCAGGGGCTAATGTTGTCCAAGAAGTTCCTTTAAGAGGACTGCTTGTCTTTTAGGGTCTCAATAATAGCTATTAATGTACCTAGGGCTATGAAGGTCAGGAGCAGGGAGTACTTCTCAGCTTTGTGGAAGACAACAGCATCCCGACACAATGAGGCAGGGTGGAAGAACACCATTTGCTACTGTGAAATATTTTACATGTCAGCTTGTAAAGCATGAAGAAATAACCCCATGGAAATCCATGAACATTTCCAGCTCCAGACTTAGGTTCTGGGAATGCTGGGACTAGCAAGGAAACCTCAGAAATAGAACCAATAACATATTCATAAACATTCATGAGATGTTCTGGAAACTACAGACTTCAAGAAGCACCTTGTAAGTGTTACAGACCTACAGGTACTCTGCATATAAATTGATCCAGAAAACCAATGCTATTCCTAAAGTTATAACATCATAGGTGACCATAGCTAAGCTTGGGAAGCTTATATTCAAATATTCAGAAGATAATTTCTCAACATTGACAATCAAGAAAGTATGTGGTGATATTTGATCCTTCCATAGTCCTGCTAGGCTAAGAAAATTAGCAAAGGTGTTAAATAAGAGTCTTTTCCAACCTCTAGATAAAGATTAGCGATAATTCCCTAGAATTCTGTCCCTGGGTATATACAAAACTTAAAAAAATAAAATATATTAACATGGACTTTCATATTGATGATGAAGTATTAAGATGGCAGCTGGAAGCTTGGGTTCAACTTCTTCCAAGAATATTTTATAGAAGAATGAATTTGAGCAAACAGATTGTGGATCAGAGCAGGCAGCTGGAAAAATGTCTGGGTGACTTTCAGAAAGATGACCACATAAGCGTTTTCAGGTGTGCATTAGGTCCTAAAGCCAAGAGGAGGTAGAGGAAGAACTTGACTGATTGGCAGAGATTTCAACTTCTTACTCAGAAACAAAGTTGGCTCAAATCACCAAATAGCCGTTGCCACTCTAAGGATTTAATTGAAACATATTTATTTAAAAACAGTCAGCCAGTCAGCAGAAGTTAGAGGGATATCTTAGTGGTTAAGAGCATAGACTACACTTCCAGAACAGGATTAGAGCCTCAGCACCAGGTGATGGCTCATAACCATCTGTAACTTTAGTTCCTGGTAATTCTACATCTTCTGGTCTCTGATAGTACCATACAGATACATGGTACTCAGCCAGCCATATATGCAGACAAAATATCTCTATGTATAAAATAAAAATAAAATAAAACAAATATCAGTTATAAATTTAACTCCCTAGATTCATAAATATATAATTTACATTTAACAAAGTAGTTATGGATTCTTTTAGATCTATGCAATGGCAGGATTTTGCTTTGTCATATGAATATCTTGGAAAATTTAGCATAATTGACATAAGAAAGAATGTTCTAGATGTAGTGTTTCCAACCCTGAGTTTTACATCTATTTAGCAGTGTGGTTTATACTGTGAAACCACAAACTGATGTATATGAATCCTTTCTGCTCAATTATAAGGGGGGTCATACATTCAAACTTCTGTCTTTTGTATTTGAGTATATTTGCACAACATGTATACCCAGAGCGAGCATCAGCTTCCATGGGTTAATCAAGGGGTTGCTGTATTAATAGGTTGCACACTTCATTGATTTTTAATTAATTTCAGGAGAGAGACAGAGGATAACTACTACAGCCCACAAACATCTCCTTTCTCATTGCAATCTACATCTATATTGATCTGCTGCTTAAGGAGCAGAAGTAATCCATTTTAAGTGCACCTCCCTGTGAGGCTGCCTGCGAGGTTTCCTGCTCCACAGTTCACTCCTCCCATTGTTGGCTAGAGGTAACTGGCAGGGGACTGCTGTGCCCAGGAGGCTATTCTTCTGGTCCAGGCAGATGAACATTTGACTTGACATTTATTCCTTAGTAAAATAAAAAGTAATCATTTTGCCTTGTTGATGTCCCTTTTTCATTTCATTGGGAAGAATGATTAAATCTCATTTTTCTTAAAGAAAATACAGGAAACCAGAGGGAAAAGTTCTGCTATATTCCCCAGCTCTAGAAATCTATAGGTGGGATTTCTATCCATTCCCTCGATACTACAATTCCAAAGCCTGGGGTCATCCTAATTGCTACAGGATTCATCTTTTCCATACTTCCATCAGCGGTGTAAATCTTAGATCAAGTCTGCCTCACCATAAGGAAAGATTGTTCGTGTGCCAGACAGTCTTACAAAATTGTGGTCTTCTGCTTCATTTAATCCAGCCATAAACATGAATTTAGTGCTAGTTTGAACTGTGGAAGATACATGGTCAAATGAACAAATACAACAGAGTCTGGGCCCTAGTAACACAGTAACTCCAAGGCTCTTGTGTTTGTGGTAATGGGGTATAAAGAAATAAACTGTGGTAGGCATGCTGTCACCTCTCCAAAATTTCTAGACATGGAAGGTAAAAGCAGAAAGATTGATGCAAGTTCAAGGTCAGTTTGATCTGCACTGCTAAACTGACTCAAACAAAAAAAACCTATTTTATAAAATAGTAGACATAAATTGTATACAAAATGCAATTCTTGTTCATGATAATATGTGACAAACTTACTAGCTCATATACTACTCCCATATCATGACTGTACTTTATTCCTTCTATTTAGAAAATCATATGCCTGAATGATAATCATTGCAGAGACTCATAATAACTTGTCAGTTTGTGGAGAACAAATGATTGTTGAGTGCTGGGTCCTAAATGGGTATCTGTATCACCCATCCAAGGCTCAGGGAACATTACAGAAGGAAAGGAAAGAATGTTACAAGCTGCAGGATGGGAAGGAGTGCTACTCTCTTTTGTACAGGACCTGGATGTTGCATCCATGAAGTCAGAGCATCAATGATTATCTTCACAATGACCTATACTAGAATGGGCCTATCAATAATCTATCCAGATAGGACAAGGGATCATAGGACTCCAACTCTTCTAGAGGGGCTATATAAAGCTTAAGGTTGCAGAGGGAGGGAGTCATAGTCCCCAGAAATGTAGTCACTGACACATTTCTCCATGCAACCAAATAACCCTCACCGGAGTTTATACAAGCAACTCTAATTAAATATGATCATACACACACATGCACACATATCATGTGTGTGTTTTTCTGTGTGTATATATGCATAAATATATACATATATTTGTATACTAATTTAATAAGTTTTTTAGGTAAGGTCTTACCATGTAACTCTGGCTAAGAGCTCACTTGGTAGACCAGGCTGACCTTGAATTCACAGAGATATGCCTGCCTCTGCCACCCAAATGCTGCTTTTAAAGGCATGTGCCACCACATCTAGAAAAAGTTTTTAAAAAGAAAATGTAAATCTATACCATTTTAGTTTGACGCAGCCTAGTTCATTTTGAATTCAGAGTCCCTTCTGAATCAAGATTAAATCATATCATCTAGGTTTAAATAAGTGTGCTCTGTGATGTTTGTCTAATGGCAGAGTTTCCTAACAAGCTCATTCCTATATGTGTCCAAGTCATTAAACAAGGTACCAGCATAATTTGATTCTAAATCAGATCCAGAGTTATGACCCTTAGAGAATCCAGCAAAAGGAAATTGTTGTATATATGACACAACTATTTACTCCCCTGGAAAGTATTCCATTTCATTTCTTACAATAGTTGTCTCAGTAACACTCACTCAGCTAAATACATTCTCAATAATTTTCAATATGAGTTTACAGTCTGTTGACTGTAGTTTTTGCTAGGTATTCATATTGGGAAAGATTTAAGATCATTACTTTTGAAATCAAACACTCTACAATCAACTATGAGCTATATTATGAATTAGTTACAACCAATTTTTGTTGTTGTTTTACATTTCTGCACATCAGCTGGCCCTTTTTCAGAGATAACAAAATACTAATATTTATATCACCTTCAGATTTTGCATTTTTGTATGTATGGAACATTTAGAGCACTTGTCATGGAATACATGTGAAGTATACATTAACTATTTTATAATAGAAACATATATGATCATAATTTATCTTTCCCACATGATTTCAGTGTCTGTCCACTGCTAACCAAAAACCTCTCTGTCATGTTTTTCTACAGTGACTATTACAACTTGCCTAAAATATCTCATAGTAACGCTATCAGATCATACGGTTAAATAAATTTAGATCATTGTGCAAGTTGAACAATCCAATGATGCCTTAATATTAAAGAGATATGGAAAATTAAGTGCTAATAGATATAAAAATGAACAATAAATTAAAAAGGATGTGAATTATATTTCTCTCTATATATACATATATATAGAGAAAGAAATGAATATGCAAATATATACATATGTATATAAGCTTGTGTGAACATTTAATGCAATACTGAAAGGTAGTAAGTTGGATTACTTATCAAAATATATTTGAATTTAAAACACCATAAAGTGTGACAGTATAATCCATGAGTTCTGGAGTAAAAGTAGCAGGAAACTCAAGCCACACAATGGTATTGTACATCTTTTCTCCCAGCCTATGGGATACAGAGGCAGGTGGATTTCTGAATTCAAGATTAGCCTGGTCTGCAGAGTGAGTTCCATGATAGTTAGGGCTACACATTGAAATCCTGTCTAGAAAACCAACAAACAAAAAAGTAGCATACAACTGCACATAAAGCAGAATATTTAACATTAAATGAAAGTATGAAGGGGAGATTGGAAAGATCAACATAAAAAGCCAGCATGGATTGTTTCCATGAGTAAAGAAATTGAATCTGAATAAAAGAATATAGGGAAAGTATGATGGTAGTATTTGTGAATTATAGAGTAAAGCTTAAAAAATATCCTATCTGTCAATGATCCTAATAAAAGGAAATGGGGATATTACACACATTTCTTGTAGAATGCAGTCTCTGAGACAGGTTTGTATTTGAGAAGGTTTTTGGCAAAAGTTCTTAAGAATAGCATCTGCTTTGGTGCAAAAAAATAAGTATTGGACAGAGAAAACAGTGGGGTTAGGATAAAATTGTATTTTTTCCCAATTCCATAGAGGTAGCTAGAGCTAGAACAGCTCCTCCAAATGATCCAAAGAGGGATAGCTTTCTTCCTCTTGTGAAAGGGAAATCAACCAAGCAAAACAGCTCTATTTGTGTTTGGTTTGGGGAAGCAAGCGGGTCAGTGCCTCAACACTGATGTAATCAACACTATGCTATGAAAGGCTATCAGCAGTGTGGATTTGAACTGGTTTAAGGAAGTACACATCTGGATTTACTACATACAGAAAGGTACTGAGACTGCTTTACTTGTATTAGTTTTAAAAGAAAAGAAATATTGAATCAAGAACTTTCCCCCTGAGCCAATGTCCTCAAGGGTCTTCCCCAGTTTCTTTTCTATTAATTTTAGTGTGTCTGGTTTTATGTGGAGGTTTTTGATCCACTTGGAGTTGAGCTTAGTACAAGGAGATAAGAGTGGATCAATTCTCATTCTTCTGCATGTTGACCTCCAATTGAGCCAGGACCATATGTTGAAAAGGCTATCTTTTTTCCACTGGATGTTTTCAGCTCCTTTGTCGAAGATCAATTGGCCATAGATGTGTGGGTTCACTTCTGGGTCTTCAATTCTATTCCATTGATCCACCTCCCTGTCACTGTACCAATACCATGCAGTAGAACACTACTGCTCTGTAGTATTGCTTGAGGTCTGGGATACTGATTCCCCCAGAAGTAGTTTCAGCTATCCTGGGTTTTTTGTTATTCTAAGTGTTGGAAAGGATCAAAGCATCAGTGTAGGGGAATACCAGAACAGGGAAGTGGGAAGGGGTGGATGGGGGAACAGGGGGAGGGAAAAGGACATGTGGGACCTTTGGGGGGCAGGGAACCAGAAAAAGGGAAATGAAATGTAACTATAGAATATATCTAATAATAATAAAAAAATTTAAAAAAAGAAATATTGAATCAAAACATATTCTTCCTTTTTATTAAAATGACTAAAAGCCTATGTAAAAATTTAAGGCTCATTGCCTAACAAAATCTTTGAAGGAGTTTGAAGGAGCATAGGTACAACACGAAATCTGAGAATTAACTATAAGAACTAACTCTGAATCTGCCAAGATACCCATGTGACATGCCTGATTCATTTATGAGAAACAAGAGCATAAAATTATCTACTATAAATACATATATATATACATATATATACATATATCTCATATATACATATATCTCATGTATATATAGAGATATATACATATATATATACATATATATATATATATATATATATATATATATATATATAGAGAGAGAGAGAGAGAGAGAGAGAGAGAGAGAGAGAAAGAGAATGGGCCATGCAAGTCACCTCCCAACAGTGCTGATTTCTGTTGGCTACTTTCTTTTCCTTATTGAAATTAATTATATTTTCAATAATAATGAATATGAGGTTATGTATTTGTTGGACAGATTCATCTTAGAATATTGAAGGTCCTAAGTATTTTCATTATGTGATGCACCTGAATCCTCAAGATAATCTAATGGGAAGGGGGAAAGGGAAAAGGGAAGTGGGAAGGGGGAAGGAGGAAGGGGGAAGGGAAGGGAAACAGACAGATGATATTTGATGTGATTGAATTCACTTTCCTAGTGAGTAGCCACTATTTATTTCTCTAGTCTAGTGTCTTAAATTTAGGATGAGTCCAACTTACTTAATGAGAATATAGTCGAGTCCCTTACCAAATAAACATTTTAAGAGAAATGTTCATTCTACCTATTTCCATTGTTGGACTTTCTTAGCCCTAGAGTGTTTGAAAAAATGAGACAGAGACTTATTTTTATCATAGCTCAGGCCATAGCTTAGGCTACTTCCCAGATAGCTCATCTAACTTCATAAACCTGACTGTATTCGCTCATGTCTGCCATGTGGCCCATTGCTTACTTCTCTCTCACTCTGTCTGACCACCCCTGTGTCACACTGGTGAGTCTCCCTGCACCTGATTCTTCCCAAAGTCCCCATCTCTCCCAGAAGTCCCACCTTCCCTTTCTTGCCTTTGCTACTGGCTGTCGATTTTTATTAAGCCAATCAAAAGTGAGGAAGGTATATGTTTACAAAATATTGAAGCAGGTGATGAGTCATGAGAATAACAATACCAAAATCCAGGCATTACTGTTTCTCTCTGTACAAAAATCAACATTTAGATAATAAAAAGACAAGCTGTAGACAATATACAAAAGTGTTAATGTTAGCCCAACATATTTCCTACTCTCTCTGTCTAGTATTGGGCTAATATTTAGTATTTATGAATACCTATATTTAATAATTCCTTCCAAATTAAAAAAAACTACTAGAGGTAACATCAGAGATAATTTAAAATATTCTGTCATGTTTATAATTTATATGAAACAAGTACCTGTGACCATATGCTATTTAGCAATAATGACAAATAATTCTACCCAACAACTTTCCATTCTGTGCACTTTCAGCCATAAAACCTAAGAGATGGAAGACTCCCCACTGGGCTTTTTCTCAGAGCCTCCATAGTTTCCTCTCATTTGGGATACATTAAGAGACTTCACCAAAAAAAGCTCCCTTTCTTCCATTGAGCATGCTCATATCTTTAGCCCTACTAGCAGCAAACATTACAGCTGATGTTTTCTTTCTAAGAATTGCTTTTAAAGGAGAGGTGGAAGAAAGGAGAGATTTTCATTGGATGTTTGATTTCCCAAAGTTTCCTGTTACTTAGAAAGATTTGGGTTATTAGAATGATATTTTGTTATTTTTGAAGGGTGTTTTTTTGCTCACTCCAGAGATTAATGCTTGAGAGCTGACTGCAGGCTGAAATTTTTAGCTCCACACATGTGTTTGCTGAAATTGTTGCATCGAAAATATAGGAGAAGCAAATATTTATTATCCCAAATAGTCCAGTCTTTGCTGACTTCCTTTCACTTCCTGCAGCTGGGCAGAATGTATTTTTATATTTAATAAATACAAAATAATCATCCATTTTAGCTAGACGGCTATGACTCAGTCGTCTTAAGATGGAAAAGAAGGTCATTGCCAGGTGCTCATCTATGGCAGCAATTCGAAAATTAAGTCTTTTGTTGACTTTATTTTCCGAGAACAGTTCATGTGATTGATTTGAAACCAGACATTAATACTTAAATTAAGTGTAAGAAAATTGCCTCTTGGATTTTTGTATCAAAGTGTAATTTCAAAAGTCTAAAATCAAATTTTACCTTTTACCCAGTTAGCTATATTTTTCCCATTAATTAATTTATTGACTTTACATTCTGATCACAGCTTCCCCTCCCTCCTCTCCTCGCAGTCACTTCCTCTCACTTCCAGCCCACCCATCTCCCCCTCCATTTCTCCTCAGAGGAGTTGTTGCCCTCCCCCGTTCCCACACTTATGGACCCACCTTGACATGTCAAATTGCAGTAGGGATAGGATGGTTTCTCCTACTGAGGCTAGACAAAGCAGCCCAGCTAGAGGACCAGGATAAAAAGATAGGTAGCAAAGACAGCCCCTGCTTCAGTTGTTAAGGGTTCAACTAGAGGACCAGGATATAAAGATAGGCAGCAGAGTTAAAGACAGCCCCTGCTCCAGTTGTTAAGGGTTCCACATGAAGACCAAGCTACACAATTGTTACATATGTGTAGGGAACCTAGGTCCTTCCCATTCTTGCTCTTTGGTTGGTGATTCAGTGTCTGGAAGTCCCCACAGGCCCAGGTTACTCGATTCTGTAGGCTTTCTTGTAGTGTCCTCAACCTCTCCAGCACCCTCAAACCTCCTTCCTTCTCTTCTGCAAGATCTATATTTTAAGAGATGTGAGAAGGCTTGAAATAAGTGAACTTTCTAACTGGAGCAAGCAAGGTAAAATGGGAAATGGGGCAACTGTTAACAGTTTGGATAAAACCAGGTTTGTATGACTTCGGTAATGAAGTCAACAAAACATTGCTAAATCACATTTTCCTAAAATACTCTACTGTGCTCTGTGATAAGGGTGAACAATTTAATCACTTTATTAACTCACAGAAAGCATCTGTAGGCATCAAAGGCTTTCATAGCTATCTTATTTGTGACCTTTATTTTTAGTAAGTTCCTAAAAAAACTGTGATATATTTATGAAGAACACCAAACCTTTAATATATTTTCTAATAAATTTTATCCTTATATAATAACTTTGTGAGTGAAACATTATTAAAATGAGATTTTCAATAGTAACAATTCTGAAATTTGTACCTACGCATTAATCATGGCTGGTAGGTTTTAAGGTATTTATATCACGACAAATGTTTGCCGAATGCCCACCATACCTCATAGGTTTCTTTGTAACGGGCAGGTGAACTTACTAAGAGTAATGCTTGCCTAGTTGAGAATTGTTAATTATCTGTGGCACACTGATGAGAATTTCCTTTTTCTACAACAAACCACTTACTAAATAAGCCACTTACTAAAGGCTTTACATATGCTATTTTACTTGATCTTCACAATAAGCTGTGCAATATTCTTATATAACAACATGGAGAATGAAACATTAAAATGAGAATTTCAATAGTAGTAATTCTAAATTACATATTAATAATAGGTATATTTCAGGGTACTTTTCACACCATAAATGCTTATCTAGAGTAAAATGCATTATTGTCTCCCTTTAAAGGGAAGGGACAGATGATAGATAGGTAAAGCTGTTCGCCCTAATCACATATCTAGAACTTTAAAGAGTTAGGGTTTGAACCATGCAATTGCCTTTAAAATTTATATTCAGACTCAGTCCTCCATCTTTCTATACAATGCAGCCTAAGCAAACTTAGAATCTCAAAATCTACAAAATTAAAAGTTTCTAAATTGTAAACAATGTTGTGATCCCGTTACATGTTAAATACAGTAATTCTTAAAAGTCAATCAACTGCATTGTGCATGAAATTGACATAAATCTTTAAGAATATTTTTTTGCATTTTATGAAGCTGTGACTCTTACCTATGTTTGGTCATTTCTGTGTGCCCTGAATCAAATATGGTGGAATCTTAGCCAACGGGATCCAATCCTTCTTCTACAACACATTAGTTAGATCACTTGGATCTAGAAACATGGTCTCTGTTAACCTTGCCTTTATCATATTTCTTTTAGAAGAAAAATAGTGCATGGTCCACAGGGTTACTTTCCTCACTATTATAGAACCATTTATTTAGCACCTCACATGTTTAAAGTGTGCAGAGTTCATAGGAGCTATGGATGTTCTCATTATGTTCTCTCCAGAGCTGGCCAGCCTAGGTCATGGCAAAAGCCCAAAGCGGAGGACAAAGATTTCATTTCCAGCCAGTGCGGTGTCCTCTAGGGAGGATCAGACACTTGTCCTTCATCCTCTACCTCCAGGGAGATCATTGCACTTCGCTTTGTCACATCCACTCCTAGTCATTATCTGTCTTCTTAACTGCATCCCGCTCATTCAAAGAATAATTTTGTTTTGAAAGAATTTGGCAAAAATTTTGACTCTAATGAGTTCTTCAAGTCAGAAGAATGCTGTATTGTGAGAAACCTTTTATACGTAATCCAAAGATAATTCAACCCTTTAATTCTGGGTGGGAAAGCAGAGCTAAGGTGACAGCTGGAGCTAATGACTTAGAAGTGAATATCTGCACAGTGATGCCTCCGAGTGACAAGGGGCCATGCAAGTGAATTTTGATAATTTAGTAACGGCTTATACTTCTGTTATTAGTAGTACTGATTTTTGTCACGTAGACAGGGAAAACTATATAGATTGCTGTCTGGCTTTCCGAATTGAGTTTTCATTATTTTGATGAAAACGCTATTTTCCCGACAATTGTTAGTAAGATTCAAGTAATATGCTCTATTATCGAGTGGATTTTAAAATAAAATATAGTGCCCAAGAATTTTTAGAGTTTGCAAACCTTTCTTTGTATTATAGAATGTGTCATCTCAAAAGTGTCTTAGGACATAGAAGTCTAACGTAGCAGCTAAGAGCACATACTACCCTTGTGGAAAACACGAGTCCCAACACCTATATCTGGTAGTTCATGACCCTCAGTATATCATGTAGTTCACGACCATCAGTAACTCCACTTCTGGGAGATCTGATGCCCTCCTCTGACCTCTGTGGGCACCTACATACATGTGCACATGCACATAAGTAAAATAAAATCCATCTTTAAAGTCAAAGGCATTGTAGGCAGTCTGACTGCTATAACAAAATAATACAAATCAAGAAGCTTATCCATAATAAAAATTCCATGATGACCAAAGCTGGTAAGCAACTGGCCCACTGATGTGCTTCCTAAACCTAAGAATATATACTATTATTGCATGCAGAGATTTAAATTTATTGTTCAATGATAGTTATATATCTATGGGAGGGGAGAGAGAGAAAGAGAGAGGGAGAGAGAGAGAGAGAGAGAGAGAGAGAGAGAGAGAGAGAGAGAGAGAGAGAGAGAGAGATGTGTAAGTGTAAGTTAGGGCTGGAGAGACAGATCAGCACTTAAGAACACCCATTCCTCTTGCAGAACACCCAGGCTGAGATTCCAACACTTATATGACAATTCAAAGCATTTGGAACTCAAGTTCTGTAAAATTCAATATCCTTTTCTGGACTCTGCACAAACATATACTAACAGGCAAAAATACTCATACATCTGAATTAAATAAATATACATAAAAGCCCTTAAATACAAAAACTATATTTCCATTTGAATGTTACTTAATGGGAAGAATCGCTACGATTTAAAAAGAAGAAGAAAAGAAAACAAAGAACCAAAAAACCACTCTCCTTTTCTCTTAGCCAATGACCAAGGAAAGACCTTTCAGTCTGTAACTAGGTCTTGAAATTAAAAGATGACTTCTTGATCACAGCATTGTAGAACATAAAATCCAGAAGTTGATCAATACTCACATCACATCCCCATGACATATTCATGTGCCTCTTAGATCTCTAACTGTTTTAGCCTCCTTGTATACCACTGCCCCTTCCATGTGTTATTCTTCAGAGGGAGAGAATGGTATGCCTTTGGCCGAGTGCACATTTTAATTACTCTCAATGACGGTTCTTGTTCTCTCTGCCCACAGTCTTTCCTTCCAAGGCTTAGCTTGCTTTTGTACCTCTCTCAAGTCTCTCCTCTCATGAATCCTTGCCAAACTGTCCCTCAGGACACAGCTTTTCTTAAATGTGCTACATCCTCCTTGCCACATGCATCAGTTTTTATTTATTTCTTCCCACTTTAGTAATTCACTCTGTCATCCTTTAATGTGAAGAACATATCCAAGTCCTTTCTTACCTCCCCAGTGTCTAGCATAGAGGGGAGAACATAATGTGTGCTACTGCATACATGCAGATATAAGTATTAGTACATTGGCAACATATTTGCTGTGTGCTGCTATGTAGGTAGTCATAAAGGAAATGATTTTTTTTAATGAACATATCTTAAAAGGAAAAAAATATTCGAATGGATGTGAAAATACACCATCCCCAAGGGAATAAGTTTATTTAACCCTGGCCCTCTAAATCCTACAAGAACTGTATGCTCTTGGATTTACCTTATTTTTATCCTATCTCATGTCCTAGAACAGCACTACTTAGGAAAGAGGGCAAAAATCTCATAAATACCATTTGCGAGTTGACTTCAGAAAGCACCAATAAATGTGTTGTCACCTAGCTGTTGACTGATTGGATCATAGGAGATGCTTTCCCCGCCAGTTGTGTTTGATGGGCATTTCTGTGGAGGCGGGTTCCTAAGGCTCTGTGCAGTAATCTCCTCTTTCCACTACATCGGGTATATAGTTCATAATGTTTTGACCTACGTGATTTATGTGTCTGTTTTCCATGGCTTTTGTTTTGATATCAAAGACCATTAATCCTTCAAAGCTGTGCAGTTGTAATGCTAACTGCCAACAGCAATGATTTGTAATTGGAGTGAGAATGTGCTTAGGTCCTTTTATAATAAGTCTGATTTGTTTTCAAATGACCACATTTTACTGCTGAGGAAAAAAAATCAAATACACAATTTTTCTTAATTCCCCGATAAAAATCATAGTCACACTTATCCAAGCCAGGTCTGAGTTTTCTTACCTTGCCATTATGTAAATATTTTACATATGATGCAACAACACTATCTTCCTGCCTGCTAAAATATAATCAAGAAATAAATTATTATTTCTGTGGGTCAACATTCTTATGAATTTTTATAGAGATTAACATTTTGGTATGATATAAAAGCAAGCGTTCTCTCGCACCGCCTCATCTCATTAGTAATCAGCAATAAATTTTATTTTTAATATCCCTGTGTGGTTTTATGAAGATAACATATTAAAGGCTAATTTGTGGGTCATTATAAACTATGTACTTTCACTTGTGAGTTCCTATAATGACAACTAATGTCATAAAAGCCTTTTATTTGAAATTAGACTTTCATGAAACCCCAGGGTATCCTTTATTCTGTGTATAAAGAGAAAAGCAATATAACTCTTCAGACTTTAGAGACTCTCTGAAAATGATTTTGGTGCCATCAAACCTGGAATGGAAGGTCCTTTAGTTATGGATAGCTATGTTTATTTGGAATGACTATGTAGGAAGAATGACACTAAGCAAAAATTATATAGAAGAAAATGACAAAAAATCTGGAGATCAGTCCAAGTATATGTTAACTTATCTACTAGACAGCTGCACGCCTCACTAATGAAATGTTTGCAAAAGGATATCAAGTCTCCCAAAACTAGGTATATATTTTATGCCAAAGCTTATCTGTGGTTTGCCCCACTCGCACAACAACTTTTTTGTTTTGTTTTATTTTATTTTATTTTATTTTATTTTATTTTATTTTATTTTATTTTATTTTATTTTATTTTAATCTTACTGTATTTGGGATTCTGTCTTCCCTTTGAGAAATGAAGTGTCTCATATTATAACATGAAAAACTGCAGATTCTAAGTGACCCCCTTGTTTGCACTTGCTCTGTTTTTCAGGGAATGATGTACCTGGAAGAAAGACGGCTTGTTCATCGGGATCTGGCAGCCCGTAATGTCTTAGTGAAATCTCCAAATCATGTTAAAATCACAGATTTTGGACTGGCCCGACTCTTAGAAGGAGATGAAAAAGAATACAATGCTGACGGTGGCAAGGTAGGTGGAGCTGAGGGCAACAGCTCTTGAAAATGTACCAACAGACCTCTTTATCTCCCATCAGAACAGCGCTGTGATGATTCTTAGAGATACAGAATATGAACCTTTAACACAGGGCTGTAAAGATTGTCTCATTCATGCTGAGACTAAAAAGCTATTAAAGAATGGCAGTTTCCTATGTACTGCTGAGTAATTTAGGTACTACCTACAATCATAATTCATATGAAAGCTAACCACTCTCAGGTTTACTTTCCCTAACACCAAAAATGATACCGTGTGATGGTCTAGAATAGTTGGTTTGATTTCACTTATATCATAGTGAATGATTTACCTAATACACTGGAGATAGGACCCAGTTACATCCCAAGCTATGTTTTCCAGCCCTCTAACTCCAGTTTTGCCCTACAACTGTTTCTGCCTATCTCCCTCTCCAAATGGTTTTACATATATCTTAGTTATAGATCTTTTATTTAGTGATTAAGCCATACTCTTTGCTAATTAATTAGGGAAGTTTGTATGTGAAGATCCATCTTGCTTAATTGAAGAGAACTATGGAAGATCAGATCAATGATAAAATCCCAAAAATTCTTAATCTCTCTTGATATATATGAACCTGTTAATTATATAACTTACTTTTCTATCATAAGTAAATATTTACAATAGTAAGTTTATAAATACTTAGCACTGATTCACACTAGGAGTTTACATAATTGCTTATATTCAAATCTTACCAAAAAGTAAGATAACAAAATTTTATAAAATATAAAAAATTTAATTTTGAGAAATTATCTGATCTATTCCAGGTTTTGTCAGCCTATTTTGTCTGTTTACTACAAATAGCAGTGGTTGAAAAAGCACAGCTTTGAAATTTTCAACAACATTTCTCAGAAATAGCAGTCTATAAATCATATGACTTCACCCGTCTTAAGAACACACAACTGTAAAGTTTGTCTAAAGCAAGATTCATTATAGCTTTAAATGCCTGGTCACCATTAAGTCTTTATCAAGCCACTTATGATTTAAACTTACTTCTGTAACATGGTGTCCATATGCCATAAAGTCTGCTAACTCCTTGCCCATAGGGAAATTACTTTCAATGTGTCTTCTGTTCCTTTTCAGTGAATCCCATGATTCTGTCATAGAGTTACCTTGGTGTCACCTTGGTGAGCAGCCAACCTCATGATTTCAAATGCCTATTTAGTTTTAAGCTTTCAACTGCAAAGTAGAAATGTTTATCTTTATTCCATAGAATCTAATTATATCCCCAGCTACATACCGCTGCCCTTTGAGTTGAAACACGTTCTGCTGACCCATCACCCACAGGGGATGTGGGTTGAGTTGTTTTTCTTGTAGAGATGATGGATTTGTGCTGATCCCCTCACATTCCTTTATATTCTGAGCTCCTATTTTGAAAATGGTACATGTTTTCTGTTCTGCCTTACCAAGGCAAGGGAGATCATTTGTGACTGAAGAACAAAGCAAAGCTAACTTTGGAATTCATGATTTTAGACAATTTAGTGATCAAAAGAGGACATCGGGACAACTGAAGAAACAATCAATCATATCTGTGGCCAAAACCATAGCTGAGAGGGAAATGGAATCACTGAAAGTGAAGGAGTCTCACTTTTGAAAAAGCATCATGTAGAAAGATTGTCAGATTTGATAATGCTAGGCATAACACAAGGTCAAAATTTAGACACTAGATATTAAGAAATATCTAGCAATATACATTCTATCAAAACTATAATTGAGGTCACTCCAGAGACTAGCATCTAAAAACTATTTTTAAAAGATGATTTCTTGTGTAATTTTAATAATTTATTTTTTATATTTTTATAGATGCCGATTAAATGGATGGCTCTGGAATGCATACATTATAGGAAATTTACACATCAAAGTGATGTTTGGAGCTATGGTAAATATCTTTGTAAATTTGCCCTCCTAAAGAAACATAAATGTTTATCTCATAAAAAATAGATGAAGTCATCTGTTGGTCATATTGGAAATCCTTACTTATAAACTTGATTCCTTAAAGTAATTATCTGGTCTCTCATTTAAAAAATTAATAACTCAAATCACAATTTTATCTGTGTTTTTTGTGATTTATCTTGTTCTTCTAAATCTGAAACATACAATATCACTGCTAAGTTTTCTTCTATAAGCTTTGGTTTGAGAGTAATTTGTCCGACTAATCTATTTATTCTTACACACACACACACACACACACACACAAAACCTGACCATCATTAGGAATAACTTCTTACAATCTCATGGCTTTGATTTACAACAACCATTTAGTCATAAAACTCTGGAAATAATCAATGTTAAAGGGTAAAACAAAAAGAAAATAATTTTTTGCTTAAATGAATTTATATTCTAATTATAGAAAATATATTGGTCATAGCGACAACAGTGAACAACTAGTAAACATAATAAAGTGGCAGTTTTGAAGGTAGTAATAAAAGAACACTGCTAATTGTATCTTGGAGTTTCATTTTAGAATGACAAAAATAAGTTTGAATGTGATGAAAGAGATCGATATTTATGATTAGAATATTTAGAAGTCAGTTGTTAAGGTGAGCTAGATAGTAGCATGTCTGTCTTTATAATTTTGTCCCCTTATAAATTATAAGATGAGATCAATATTTCATCTAAGTTAAAATATACCATATGAAACAAAAATTAATTGAATAAATATATTCAAATTAATAAAAACAAATGCCTCTAGGTCTGTAAGATGTCTCAGAAGGTAAAGGAGCTTACTGCCAAGCCCTGTAGAGTGAGTTCAATCCCAGAACCTACATGGTGGAAGGAGACAACCAACTCTTTCAAGTTGCCCTCTGATCTCCAGTCATGTGCTGTACTGTGTGCAGATCCTCACAATTACACACACACAATAAATAAATTTCTGTAGAAGAAGAGAAAAGAAAAATAACAACCCAAGTGTTAGGGCTTATTTTTAACTTGATATTCTCTTTGAAACATCAAACCTGGTTACAT
The DNA here is from genome assembly GCA_964023405.1 of Apodemus agrarius. Classification (NCBI taxonomy): domain Eukaryota; kingdom Metazoa; phylum Chordata; class Mammalia; order Rodentia; family Muridae; genus Apodemus; species Apodemus agrarius. The sequence continues at coordinate 68,470,459 of OZ030014.1, read as the reverse complement.
GACTTAATAAAATGTATCATGTGTGTCTGTGTGTATGTATTATGTATTCATGTATATATGTATATTATACTGTGGTTGACTTGCTTAAAAATAGTGATCAATATTTTCCAAGCCTTCCATTGAAGTAGATATATTAGCTTCTTGAGCAGCTAGATCTTGATATAAATAAGGATTTTGGAAATGTCAATCTGCTGATGTGACACTAAAAAAAATATAATATGTAAATATTAACAAATAATCCAATCAGTGTTAATGATTCTATTCTGAAGGATAATTTGAAGTTTACATATTTTTGTTTTGTTCTGTCTTGTTTTCAGGCAATAGTGACTGACATATACCAGTTTGAGCAAACAAGCATTGCAGAGATATTCAGAAAACCTAGCCCCAATTATTCAATTCTGTACTAAAGTGTATCTATGTATATGTCAACCAAGACTCATATTGTGACACAATCATGCTTACATAGCTATTTCTGTCTTAAAAGTATTCTGGTCTGAGGATAAAGCTCCATGATAGAAAATTTACCTACTATAGTAAATAAGTAATCTCTGCTGTAAGGCTATTTTTGTTCTTAGTTTTGCTTTTACTCTTATTTTTTCCTGTCATTGCTCTAGTGATTCAAGAAAGCCATTTCCTTAGCTTAGAAATAAGCTGCCCTTGATTTCTTCATTTCTCTTTCCTATGGATAGCCATCCCTATGCATTCTGTCTTCCATATGGGTTGATCCTCATGCAGACTCCTGTATATGCTCAGTAAATTGCTTTACACCACTTGTTTTCTTCGTGTTCGCTGAGCAGTGAGCCACAAGCCTTTACCACAACAACAGCAACCTGCAACCATCTGCAACTCTCAGCTCTGCCTTTGATGTTTCCCACCAAGAGACTAATTCAAAAATTAAACCATGCCAGGCTTTTCCTGAAATTACATTTATTTGGTATTAGACACATGCATACAGTAAAAGCATTGTATCCTGGATTTTAATGTATGTGAAACAATTTTCATCAGTAAGCATTAGCATTACCATTAGGTAAAAAAGGGGAGCTCGGTTTAAATTCTGGCATCTATTATAAATCTTTCCTGCTATGCATTAAAACTTTCAAGACAATAGTGAAAGAATTCTTACTGTTAACTTGTCCCAGGAGAACTGTTTAGCATTGGGATTGTGGCAGTGAGTGGAAGACCATGAAGGAGCTTCTTTTACATTTCAACTGTTCGCTTTGTAAAAGAGTAACTTTGTATGTGCTTATTCAAATTGTGACAGTAATTTGCTTATGTGAGAATTATATTTCCAACTAGGTGTCACCATATGGGAACTGATGACCTTTGGAGGAAAACCCTATGATGGAATTCCAACCCGAGAAATCCCGGATTTATTAGAGAAAGGAGAGCGCTTGCCTCAGCCTCCCATCTGCACGATAGACGTTTACATGGTCATGGTCAAATGTAAGACTGGAAAATAATTTTATCTGCCTGCATCGTCCCTCTTAATAAAATAAAAGCTTACATTGTTTTACCTGCAAAATGTTTCTCTGCGTTGCTAAATATAGTGGCAAGAATATTTATGAGTCCAGAATATAAATACATATTTGTTAAAATCATTATCAGGTAGTAGTATGCCTCTAAACTGCAAAGTAAAAATTACATCACTCTTACTCGTAAAAATTTTAGAATTTCCATACCTTTCAAAGTTTGTCATAAAGACAGATAATTATTCATAAGGATGTTGGTAATAATATTAATGTTAATCTTTATGGGAAAATAGCTAAACATTACTGATAGTCTAAAAAATGCATTAAAATAGATACAGGCTTAATTAAACATAAGTTAGAAGAGCATGTTGGGAATCAGAAGAAACCAATCCATGATGAAGTAAAGATTAAAATGTTTACTTATTTTAATTTGATCATTTGTTTACATCAAATGTTCTTACTTTTCACTCCTATACTCCAGGCACATATGTATTATAAGTGTGTTTTGGAAGCCTAGACCCTTAATTTTAATAGAATTAAAGAAGTCTCTGGGGTTTCTGACTTAATTTAAGTGAGATTAACAGGCAGCCATCTCTCTTGTATAATCTGAGGTTTTCCAGTTTTGATTTACACAGGGTTAAAGGAAGACACAAAGTGGTGAAGGTGAATAAGCATTTTATTAATAAGAGACTCAGAGACTCTGGGCCCAGGTCTTCTCATATTTATATTCATGACATGTGTGATCTATTCTGACAGGAAGGGAAGAAATAAAAAATGTTCCTTGCAGTGCAGGTCAGGATGCCCTTTTCTCTAAGCATAGTTCTATTTACTCAATATTTAGTTAGGGAGAAACAAATATCTCACGCTGATGTTAACCTTTTTTGGCTCTAGTAGCTTTGTCATTAGCATCTAGGCATTAACAAGCTTTTTTTTTTTTTTTTTTTTTTTTTTTTGGAAACTAATACCCATAAGATGCAGAGTGCTTGAGCTTAAGGGAGGAGACACAAAAGATGCATAAGATGATACCCCGAAGGATTCCCAAAACAAGAGTAAAAATTAACTCCACAGAAATAGAAGAATTGTATATGAGATCAGTCCTTGTTTACTCAATGACCTTGAAGAAAGCTAAAAAACATCCCTATGTTATATGATAATTTGATCCCATAAACAGCATCAGATGTGATTTGAAAACCCCAATGTGATGATGGAAAGGCAGGCAAACATTTTGCCTTATTAGACAAACCATATACAGAGTATCACCTTTGTTTCTCTCTCTTCCCCTGGAGAGTTTATGCTTTAGAAAGGGATCATTTGGCAATGAAATCAAAGCAAGCTTGGCGCTGTTATTCTTGTCATCTCATCAGCTAAACAGAGCGTAGGCAGTTAAGATCCATTTTATCTGAATTCCCAGCTAAAGAAGACTACCTACCTTGAAAACTAGTATTTTTATTCTGGGAAAGCTAATTCTAAGATAAGCGTAATGAGTATTGTCGAATACACATTATAAATCATGTTGCATTTTCTTTCCAACCAGGAACACACCTGCCAAAAGGAGTTGCTTTCAAATTTCCCATTTTCAGTCTTTAGTGCCACAGTGCTATGATGAAAAGCAAATATTGTCCACCATGTATTCTTGATATGAAACTTCACTTTCTATCTCTGCAGCCATCAAAGAATGTTTTAAGGACATTATCTTAGCACTCCAAAACCATAACAATAAAATCTGAGGTTCTAAAATTTCCCATAGTTAGGTTAAAAGCTATTTTCTAAGCCAAAAAATAGTTTGAATCAGAATGAAAATTGGGGATTTTATAGTTAGGAGCTTGTGTTGCTCTTGCAGAAAACACAAGTTTAGATTTCCGTACTTAAGTCAGGCAGCTCACAACCACCCGTAACTCCAACTTCAGGTGATCTGATGTGATTTTCTGGCTTCTGTGGGCAACTGTCCTCATGTGCACATATGCACAAAAATATCATTTAAAATAATTAATTAAAAACAATTTTGTTATGTTATAGTATATTGCATTCCATGACAAATGTCAATTAACTGAGTTATAACCTGGTTTGCTTCTTTAGTTTTGCTTTGCAGAATATAGAATTATATATATATATATATATATATATATATATATATATAATACATAATTCCTCAAACTTCACCTCACTTTTGCCAAGTGTAGATGCACTGATATTTTACTGTGTATTAATCTCCAGGTTGGATGATCGATGCTGACAGCAGACCTAAATTCAAAGAACTAGCTGCTGAGTTTTCAAGGATGGCTAGAGACCCACAAAGATACCTAGTTATTCAGGTTAGTTGTTTTTATGTTAATTTTAAGACTCTTTAAGAACTCTATCTAAACTTTGCAACTTTGAAAACATCCAATAATAAAGTGACCATGTGAAAGAACTTGGGAATTCATGAATCTGAAATTGGTTCTATATACATCTATGAGACAAAGCAGGCTCAGAAAGGTAAATGCTACCTGTTCTTTCTCTTATGCATAACCTACATGCAAACATATACACCTACACATGGTATAAGCCACAAAACTAGAAAGATATCATTAGAAAGGAAAATGAGGTTTTAAGAGAAAGGTAAACTAGAAAAGAGGCTAATAGAATACATATGACATAGAAATAGACTATTTTGGAAGGAAAGGGCTTAAGTTCTATGATAAAACAAAACATTGTATGTATGAACATTCTATCATAATAACATAACAAAACCCATCACTTCATATGTTAATTTTTAAAGTATGTGTGGATTGTTTTGAGTGAGATGTATAGTACCAATTCAAATAAATTGATACCTATCTAATTAAAGAACAACCCAAAAGATATTTAGCATTCAACACCAGAATCTAAGTGTATTGGCTCATTTAATTAATATAATAATTTCTCTGTGCTGATTTTCATCCTAAAGCAGACACAGTTATACCTTGAAGAGTCTTAATTATCTTTCCTTACTGAAAGGAACCTTTATCTTTAAGTAGACTAACATGAAGACAAAAGTCAAACATTAGAAGATAATGGTATTTTTAGTCATTTTCCTACAAATTAACTTTCACAAACTGACATTGTTTATTCAATATAACAAATTTTGGAAAAGGTAAAACTCTTGAAGACATGATAAGTAGATTTTTACCACCCTTAAAACATGCATAGTACCTGGCTACATTCTTTATGTTGTTGTTCTTACAACAACACAATTATCACATTCTTCTTTCCATTTCTTTGTAATACCTTTTATTATCTAACCATAGTACAGGATTCTTTTTGGATGGTAGTTATGCTAAGATTACTTTTTTAAATGAGCACATGAAGTCTCTAGCTATTTTGTTTTCTACTGTATAAAATGACTATTGAAACCTCATGTTATGGAGGAAGGAATAATGATTGTGTTTATCTCATTGGGAAATCCTTCAGGGTGATGATCGTATGAAGCTTCCCAGTCCAAATGACAGCAAATTCTTCCAGAATCTCTTGGATGAAGAGGACTTGCAAGATATGATGGATGCTGAGGAATATTTGGTCCCCCAGGCTTTCAACATCCCTCCTCCCATCTATACATCCAGAACAAGAATTGACTCCAATAGGGTAAGAACTAATTATACACACATACCAAGATACTTCTGAGAGACAAACTTGTATGCATGATTATAAAGCATAAAAGTGTTCATATAATTATAGAGATTATTATTACAATTCTTATATTAAAAGTACAGTACAGACAAAAGATCTGCCAAGCTAACTACAGATATAATTAACTTTGGAAGTGAAGTATGGACAATACAATATGTACCCTGAGATGTCACCATTTAGATAGGAATCATCTTGTTTATCTTAAATTCAACATATTTTAATTTCTAAAACACAAACTGACAAAATTCTGTTCATATTGTAATGCAAATTCTTACCTATTAGGCTTTCTACTTCTCATTATTTAAAATATAGTATGATGTACTAATCAATACTACTACAACTTTTTTACTCATCGAAGAAGCGTTTTTTTTTTCCTGCCAAATGAAATACAAACATTGAAAAGTATATGAGCCTTTAAACCACATCAATCATATTTAGAATCCCAGTGAATTTTTACTAGGACATTGATTTAAGTTGTAGCAGAAGCTTTTGAGAAGAATATACATTTCAAATATTAAATCTACTTTATGTGAATACAAGTTTTCCACTAATGCAGCCAAACCCTTTATTTATTTTTAAAGACTCGCTTTGCAGCACCTGCGAGCTGCACTTATGAGTATGCAGTGCTTTTACAGTAGACATGAGTTCAGTTCCCAGAATCTAAGTCAAGTGGGTGAAACTCCAGCTCCCTGGACTCGAGCACCATCTTCTTGTCTCTGTGAGCAGCTGCACTTATGTAGTTAAACACATATACATTCATTTTAATAAAATGACCCTTATTTAAATATTTTAATTAAGAAAATCACTTGCCATCCATTCAAGACATAATTGCCTCGATATAGGAAATGTTAGCATACATTATAGATACAAGGAATTTCCATGGAATTCATGCTTTCTGACATATGCAGGCATCCTGATAGCAAGGAACTGACCAACCTGGATGCCCATCAACAGATGAATAAATAACAAAAAATGTGGTACATAAAAAAAGAAGAATATTAATAAGCTATAAAGAAAATCACTAAATTTTCAGAAAGATATACTTGAAAATTATAATATAAAAGGAACTAGAAAAGCTCAGAAAGAAAAGAAAGAGAAAAAGAAAAAAGAGAAGAATAAAAGAAAAAAAAAGAAATACTTGTGTGTTCTCCGTATTATGGGGACCCTAGTCTACAATGTAAACGTGTATATATTAAAGAGATGTAAATGTAGGATAAAATTTAGGCAGGCAATCAAGAGAGGGTGAGTATTTGGTGACAAGGAAAGATAGGATATTGGCAAAAAAAAGCCACATGTCATTAAAGAGATACAGAATTAAGTGTTTTTCTAGTTTCAAGTTCTTCAGATCTTTCTTCTCCTTGTAGCAGGTAAGTGAATAATAGAACTTTCTGGATATTGAAGTAACAAGAACCATAAATATAGTGAATAAATCAATGAATTGATAACAAAAATGTAAAATTCTTATTAAAGCAGACAGGCTGTCCAAAGACCATTCTAACTGTATAGAAGAAGCACACTAGCATGGAGTTTGGAAATGGTCTCATGTTTGAGCAAGTTCCTCAAACAAGCTGAATGTTTTCTCTTGTAATCTGATGTGATTTTATTAATTCTGTAACATGTTCAGATTAATGAAAGAGGTACCGAGACATAGAATTGACATACAGCTTGACCACTGCTACAGTAAATTATTTCTTGGCCATAATCAAGTGTGGAGATATAATGATTTTAAGTCTACACTTAATTTCTTCCACACATGATGCAAGCATGATAATTAATTGTTTTATGGAAAGCAACATTCCCCTGTAGTCTCTTCATCTCAAAGCATTGTCATGGAAGCAGAACAGAATGTCTTAGCTTTCTTGGCCATAAGCTTAAAGGAAGCTTGAAGTTTCTGGTCATTCTCAAAAATGGAAGTCAATTTATCTCAGATTGACAGAAATGATGATATAACACCTAGCTTTTACTATTCAGCACATCTGTAATTAAGAACTCTGGCCATATGAAAACCCAATGAAATTTTCTTATTATTATCACATCTTACAAACAAGAAACCTGTCACACAGACACGAAGTGATAAAAAAAATCAGTGTTCTTACATAGGCTGTCTATCTCCAATGTACTTTTACTTCAAAAGTACAAGTTTATTTCCTTGGTGTGTTTGTTATTCTTGGCATTGACCTTAGTATCTGGGACTTGTTGGTAAATTATCTCATAAATTTCTCATAAAATGCAACTCATCTCAGTTACATCTTTGAAATTTATTCCTACATCTGAAAGACTGTTTATGAAAAGGCAGAGTGAAGTCAGGCTTGTAAACACACCTATAATCTCAGCACTAGGGAGGCTGAGGCAGGAGGATTTTGTAAAATCAGTGCCAATCAGGGTTAGTAGTGATTTCAATCTCTGTCTGGCTAAATAGTGAGATCTTGTCACAACAATTAAACAAAAGAAAAACAAATTACCAGCTGTAGTTCTCTGGTGGAGTTTTCGGGTCACTTAAGTATACTATCATATCATCTGAAAATAGTGATAGTTCGACTTCTTCCTTTCCAATTTGTATCCCTTTGACCTCCTTATGTTGTCTAATTGCTCTAGCTAGGACTTCAAGTACTATATTGAAAAGATAAGGAGAGAGGGGCAGCTTGTCTAGTCCCTGATTTTAGTGGGATTGCTTCAAGTTTCTCTCCATTTAGCTTGATGTTGGCTACCGGTTTGCTGTATATTGCTTTTACTATGTTTAGGTATGGGCCTTGAATTCCTGTTCTTTCCAAGACTTTTAGCGTGAAAGGATGCTGAATTTTGTCAAATGATTCTCAGCATCTAATGAAATGACCATGTGGTTTTTTTCTTTGAGTTTTTTTATGTAGTGGATTGTATTGATGTGTTTCCATATATTGAATCCTGAATCCCTGGGATGAAGCCTACATGATCATGGTGAATGATTGTTTTGATGTGTTCTTTGATTCGGTTGGCAAGAATTTTACTGAGTATTTTTACATTGATATTCATAAGGGAAACTGGCCTGAAGTTCTCTTTCTTTGTTGGATCTTTGTGTGGTTTTGGTATCCGGGTAATTGTGGCTTCATAGAACGAGTTGGGTAGTTGGAACTGGAAAATATCATCCTAAGTGAGGTAACTCATTCACAAAAGAACACACATGGAATGCTGGTACTGGTAAGTGGATATTAACCCAGAAGTTCTGAATACCCAAGACACAACTCACATATCAAATCATTCCCAAAAAGAAGGAAGGAGAGGGCCCTGTTCCTGGAAAGGCTTGATGCAGCATTGTAGGGAATTGTCAGGATAGAGGAGTGGGAGGGGGTTGATTGGGGAATGGGTGGAGGGAAGAAGGCTTATGGGACTTATGGGGAGGGGGGAACTGGGAAAGGGAAAGTCATTTGGAATGTAAACAAAGAATATAGAAAATAATAAAAAAAGAAAAACAAATTACAATGGGAAGAAAGAAGAGAGGGGGTAGGATGAGGGAGGGACCACACATCCAGACCACAGTTTACTTTTCTTTGTGCTGAAAAAGAAATGTAATTGCAACCTGACCTGAAAAATTGTTATGTCCCAATAGCAGCAGATAACTTAAAGGTTTAAAATTCTAATTCATAAGCCAGGTGGTGGTGGTGGTGCACACCTTTAATCCCATCACTAGAGAGACAGAGGAGGGAGTATCTCTGAATTGTAGGCCATCCTAGTCTACAGAGTGAATTCTAGGACATCCAAGGCTACACAGAAAATAAAAGAAAACACAACAGCAACAAGAACAACAAAACCTCTTTGGGAAAAATAATTCATAGATAAATTGTGAATATCAGTCTGAGAGGAGGTAGGACAGGTGTCACTTTTCTGCTTTCTATATATAGCAAAATCTGACCAAATATCACTAGTTTATTTATTGTTCTAAAAGACAAATTCATCACTTTTCATTTCAATAACTGATTTTCAAGAAGAGAGTTTTAATTCTTAAAGTGAAATGCTATCACAATATCAAAACTAAGGCATGGTTCTTTGTCTTTTTATAAGGATTGTTATATTCTTGGGTTTTGTTCATTTTAATTTGTAATGTTTAATGCAAGGAATTCTTAATAACACTTTGATCTAACTAAACATAACTAGACAAAGGAGGAATCTCATGGGGAAGTCCTTGACCTTTAGTCTTCTTCTCTTGTTCTGCATTTTGATTTGCTACTTTGCAAACTCAAAGTTGTCAGTGTCTGGAAAAGGAATTGTACTTAATGCCACTTATTGTACACATGCACACACATACACACACGCACACACATACTCACTCACTCACACGTACTCCATGTTGTGCCGTGGAAATTCAAGGATACACTGAGCTGGCATTCTCATTTCCCTATATTTCAGATAGGCTCTTTCATCCACTGTTGTGTATGCAAATCAAGCTGGCCTGTGCTTCTCTTCTTCCCAGCTCACATCTCACCACAGGACTAGGATTATAAGCACATGCTGGTGGATCTGGCTTTACCTAAATTCTGTGATCCCAATTCAATCCCTTGGGCTTTCATAACAAATACTTTAACTACTGAGCCATCGCCCCAGCCCATGAAATATCTTGATCAATTATGTTGTCCTAATTTTAAATATTTGCCTTTTTGTAACTCTTGTGTCAACTTATAATACATTACAAATATTATTTCCTTCCTTAACTACAGTGTTGCTATGTTATTTCATAGTTACTTCAGCTTTAGTTTCTGAAGTCTAGTTATGTATGTTATAAGGGACAATGTTTAAAGTGAAAAATAATGGAAAGCTTATAAGCATATTTGATAAATCTTTATTAACAAGTTTTTTATTAACAAGTTTAGATTTTAAATGCAAAATGAAGAGAGAGAGAGAGAGAGAGAGAGAGAGAGAGAGAAATCACTAATGTTCTTGCTTTTTCTATAGCATTTTTTTCTCATTTTTAAATTAACAATTGTATCTATCTATATGAGTGACAGACAATTTAGAATCACATTTTTTTCTAGTAACAGGCTAATAAACATTAATCTCTTTTAGAATGACACAATCCTTATATTTCCCTTTTTATTTATCACTGAGGTAATTAAAGATACATTCTTACAAGGCTTGCTATTCATGCCAAGCCTCCAAACGTAATTCTGTACGTTTCCAACATCAAACAAATTATTAAAGCAATCTCTTCTGTAATGTGATAGATTGTTCTAAATTTCACAAGTGGGTCAGCAAGATGTCTCATCAGGGTATAAAACTTGCAGTTGGGCCTGAGAACTGATTTGAATTCCCAAACCTACATACTTGGTAGAAAATAACTTAGCCCTCTAAGTTGTACTTTAACCCTCATATGTGCACTGTGGCCCACACAGGTATGCACACATAGAATAAGTAAATTTTAAAAACTGTAAATTTTAAATCCACATGTATTTTTATAAATTATAACCTTAAGATAACAAGTAAAATAATAATTCAATGCTGATATTTGTCCAGACTGCTAATAAAAATAAATTAAAGAAATACAAGTTTCATCTAATCTACAACTGGTGCTATTATTATTAGATATAACTGTAAAATGATCTTAAATATATTTACCAAAATAATGTGCCCATTGCATCTACTCTAATGTTATATAAACAGGAGAATGTAAAAAGCCATTTCACTTCAGCAACCTTAGTTCCCTTCATTCATAAAACAGAGTGTCTGGGGTGGAGTCAATTACTACCTGCTTCAGGACGAGCTTCTACTGTCTTTATCCTCATGATAACATGATTAAAACAAACTAATTGGTAGGCTGTAGAGATGCTCAGTAGTTAAGCTCACAGGCTGCTCTGCTGCTAGATCTGAGTTCCGTTCCTGGCACCTACAGGTATCTTTTTTTTTCTATATTCTTTGTTTACATTCCAAATGCTTTCCCCTTTCCCATTCACCCCCTCACCATATGTCCCATAAGTCCTCTTCCCTCCGCCCAATCCCCAATCACCCACCCCCATTTCTTTGTTCTAGTACTCCCCTACCATACTGGATCAAGTCTTCTCAGGACCAGGGCCCTCTCCTTGATTCTTCTTGAGAATCATGATTTGCTAATTGTGACTTGAGTATTCAGAGCTTCTGGGCTCATTAATATCCACTTATCAGTGATTGCATTTCATGTGTATTCTTTTGTGATTGGGTTACCCCACTTAGGATGATATTTTCCAGTTCCAACCATTTGCCTACGAATTTCATGAATTCATTGTTTTTAATTGCTGAGTAGTATTCCATTGTATAAATATACCATATTTTCTGTATCAATTGCTTCTTTGAGGGACATCTGGGTTCTTTCCAGCTTCTGGCTATTATAAATAAGGCTGCTATGAACATAGTGGAGCATCTGTCTTTGTTGCATGCATGGGGAATCCTCTGGGTATATGCCCAAGAGTGGTATGACAGGGTCCTCTGGAAGTGTCATGTCCAATTTTCTGAGGAACCGCCAGACTTATTTCCAGAGTGGTTGTACCATCTTGCAATCCCACCAACAGTGGAGGAATGTTCTCTTTCTCCACATCCTTGCCAGCACCTGCTGTTTCTTGAGTTCATAATCTTAGCCATTCTGACTGGTGTGAGGTGGAATCTCAAGGTTGTTTTGATTTGCATTTCCCTGATGACTAATGATGTTGAACATCTTAAGGTGCTTCTCAGCCATCCAAATTTCTTCAGGTGAAAATTCTTTGTTTAGCTTTGTACTCCATTTTATAAATTATTTGGTTCTCTGGGGTCTAACTTCTTGAGTTCTTTATATATGTTAGATTTTTGCCCTCTGTTGGATGTGAGGTTGGTGAAGATCTTTTCCCAATTGGTTGCTGTTTTGTCCTTCTGACAGTGTCCTTTGCTTTAGAAAAACTTTGTAATTTTGTGAGATCCCATTTGTCAATTCTTGATCTTAGATCATAAGCTATTGGTGTTCTGTTCAGGAACTTTCCCCCTGTGCCCATGTCTTCCAGGGTCTTCCCCAGTTTCTTTTCTATTAGTTTCAGTGAGTCTAGCTTTATGTGTAGGTCCTTGATCCACTTGGGGTTGATCTTAGTACAAGGAGATAAGAGTGGATCAATTCGCATTCTTCTGCATGCTGACCAACAGGTATCTTACAACTAGCTGTAATTCCAGCTTCAGGGGATTTGATGACTCTGACTTCCACAGGCCCTTTACTTCTTCATTCATGGCTACATAAACAAGTACAGACACATCAAACACACACACACACACACACACACACACACACACACAAACATATGACATTAATAATTAAAAAAACTAAAGTAAGTTAACTAAAATAAATTGGAAATCAGACATGATATTACAGATCCAGTCCAGGGCATATTGGCACATTGGGTGTGGTGGTCACATCATTTAATTGGGCTCACACTATTTTCTTTAGTCATAAGAAAGCTGAACTGAATTATATATTATTTCCTCATATTAAAATTACTTTGTAATAGATTGACATTTTGAGAAATTATATTCTAGACAAATGCATGTTCTTTTTTATTGTTAGCTATGTTTCATTGGCAAACAGCCCAAAGCATGCTGAGTTATGTCATTATACAACCATCTTCCTTCAGGGACTGGATATAGGAGAGAGGATCCAACAGACACAACTTAAGGAAGCATAGTTCCATGACACGGCAGGGAGGAGTTGGCTGACATAACAAGGTTACTTTTGTTGCAATTTGCCAAGGATCAATATTAATTCTAACAATACTGCTTCTGGAGGATAAATGACTTTGGTCTCGGGATATTGGTTTTACATTTTGTCCAAGATCTATCAAGGTTTCCTGCAGCTTATCCTTGACAAGAGGCTTGAGGTTTTTGTTTGGTTTTAATCTATTAAGTCTGATGTAGTAGCTCTTCTTATTAGATTCCATACTTCCTTTTGTCTCATGTAGTCTTTACTCAACAGCTAATCCTCTTAAATTTTTCTTAAATCCTCTTAAATATTATAGTCAGAGTAAACAAATCGATATATTTCAATCAGAATAAATAAATTAATATGTTTGAGTATTTGTCATAGGTTTGGCACTGAGGAGGACAGAGAGAATAAAGTTAGGAGAGGTTGTTCTGTCTGCGGATTCTCAGTCTGGTTGAAAACATTGTATTAGGAGAGGAACATCTAATCTTGTAGGGAAAAGGTAAAACAATCCAAATCAAGATGAGAGGTTAACGGAAGCCATTTTAGTCATGCCTTTGTGAAGGAGGAGTATCAGACTCAGAACAGGGTCAGATGGGAAATGAAGCAAACCAAAGGTCAACATGAGACATGTGCATGCTAGTTATTTTTATCATTTTAATTTTTAGAACATTTTTATATTCTGCAGTCTTGAGAACTCTATCATCAGACAAGGAAATGTCCTGTCTTCCATTTTTCATGTTTTCTTTCCAGTGATAAACCTGGGTTTTAAAGGTTCCTGCTCGCCTCTGAAGGTTCCAACTGAAAGTAAAATTCTTTTCAGCTTCTTTGCAAAGCACTTTAGAAATTCCCTTCTGTTTCTCTTGCTACAACCCTAATTCCGATTTCATCACTTCACAAATCACACTGCACTGTCTAAGTATGCAGATCTAGTATTTATTTATTTATTTTTATTTTTTTATTTTTCTATATTCTTTGTTTACATTCCAAATGATTTTCCCTTTCCCGGTTCCCCCTCTCCCCCTAAGTCTCATAAGTCCTCTTCCCTCCACCCTTTCCCCAATCAACTCCCTCCCACTCCCTCTGTCCTGGCAATCCCCTTTATTGCTGCATCAAGCCTTTCCAGAACCGGGGCCCTCTCCTTCCTTCTTCTTGGAAATGATTTGATATGTGGGTTGTGTTTTGGGCATTCTGAGCTTCTGGGCTAATATCCACTTATCAGTGACTGCATTCCATGTGTGTTCTTTGTGAATGAATTACCTCACTTAGTATGATATTTTCCAGTTCCAAACATTTGCCTACAAATTTCATGAATTCATTGTTTTTAATTGCTGAGTAGTACTCCATTGTATAAATATACCACATTTTCTATATCCATTCCTCCATTGAGGGACATCTGGGTTTTTTCCAGCTTCTGGCTATTATAAATAAGGCTGCTATGAACATAGTGGAGCATGTGTCCTTATTGCATGCTAGGAAATCCTCTGGGTATATGCCAAGGAGTGTTATAGCAGGGTCCTCCAGAAGTGTCATGCCCAGTTTTCTGAGGAACTGCCAGATCGATTTCTGGAGTGGTTGTACCAGCTTGCAATCCCACCAGCAGTGGAGGAGTGTTCATCTTTCTCAGCATCCTCACCAATACCTGCTCTCTCCTGAGTTTTTAATCTTAGTTATTCTGAATGGTGTGAGGTGGAATCTCAGGGTTGTTTTGATTTGCATTTCCCTAATGACTAATAATGCTGAATGCTTCTTAAAGAGCTTCTTAGCCATCTAAGGTTCTTCTGGTGAAAATTCTTTGTTTAGCTCTATACCTCATTTTTTAATAGGGATATTTGGTTTTCTGGGGTCTAACTTCTTGAGTTATTTGTATATATTGAATATTGGCTCTCTGTCGGATGTAGGTTGAGTAAAGATCTTTTCCCAATTTGTTGGTTGCAGTTTTGTCCTTTTGACAGTGTCCTTTGCCTTACAGAAACTTTGTAATTTTATGAGGTCCCATTTGTCAATTCTTGATCTTAGAGCATAAGGTATTGGTGTTCTGTTCAGGAACTTTACCCCTGTGCCCATGTCCTCAAGGGTCTTCCCCAGTTTCTTCTCTATTAATTTCAGTGTCTGTTTTTTTTGTGGAGGTCCTTGATCCACTTGAAATTGAGCTTAGTACAAGGAGAGAAGAATGGATCAATTCTCATTCTTCTACATGCTGACCTCCAATTGAACCAACACCATTTGTTGAAAAGGCTATCATTTTTCCACTGGACATTTTCAGCACCTTTGTTGAAGATCAAGTGACCATAGGTGTGTGGGTTCATTTCTGGGTCTTCAATCCTAATCTATTGATCCACCTGCCTGTCACTGTACCAGTACCATGCAGTTTTTAACACTATTACTCTGTAGTATAGCTTGAGGTCCAGGATACTGAGTCTCCCAGAAGTTCTTTTACTGTTGAGGATAGTTTTAGCTATCCTGGGTTTTGTGTTATTCCAGATGAATTTGAAAATTGCTCTTTCTAACACTATGAAGAACTGAGTTGGGATTTTGATAGGGATTGTGTTGAATCTGTATATTGCTTTTGGCAAGATGGCCATTTTAACTATATTAATCCTCCCAACCATGAGCATGCAAGACTTTTCCATTTTCTGAGGTCTTCTACAATTTCCTTCTTTCAAATCTAGTATTTAGATTGTTTCAAAAAGACTTGATTTTTCTTTCTTATTTTCTTCTTTCTTTTGTGTTTCTTCCTTTCCTCTTCCTTCCTTCCCTCATTTCTTTTAATCTAGTGCTAGGGATCAAACCCTCATGACCTCATGACTTACCAAGTTTTCATCCACTAGATATACCCACAGCCAGTGATAGCATTTTGTACTTATAGAGTACCTTTTCTTTAAAAAAAACTTAATATGTCCTTATATTGTACAAAAAAATGATATTAATGATTCATTCCAGTACCTGAGCTTTTATTAACACTAATTTCTTTCTCTTTTCTTCTTTCATTCCTTCCTTTTTTCTCTTTCTTTATCACTTTCTTCTATTTCTCCTCATTCATTACAGTATATTTTTGTATTTTTATCAATGGGAAAAACTTGAATGGTATATATTTTATTATATCTCTCTTTCTATGGTATATAATCCTATTGTCATTATCAGTTTAATAACCATTGGACACTTATTCCAGAAATGCCTTCCCCTTTCTACTTGACTGGTCATTGCAATTTGCTTCTCTGCAGCACACACACAGAAAGCTGACCAGAACTGCAAGCATTATCAACACATGCCTCTCAAAGTGTTTATCTGTTGGCATTTTGCCTTAATATGGAACTTTGCAAGATTTGGGGTTTTTTTTTTTGTTTGTTTGTTTGTTTTAGAAATATCATCTCTCCTATAGAATTTTCTCTTTAAAAATTATGTAATATAAAATTCCATTTCTTTTCTTTCCAAGTTTTTGGGAAATTTGGAGAATCAAGAACTCTTGATCTCCCTGATTTTATATTAATAAATAGATTTTATCTATCTGATTATATATTTAAGTCTGAGACATTTCATCTACCAACTTGAGGAAGCAAAGATGCTGATTGTAAAGAATAAGTTAAGATGCATTTGTTTCCATTTATAGAATTCCATATCCTTACTTACATAGCAATATTCTCATTATTTAACATTATCAGGCTCTTTTTACAATATCCTCCACACAATCTCCCTTCTCTCCCTTTTTGCTTCCTGACCCTCTCTTAAGTATAATTTGTACTAGAAAGTCAATTTACCTAGAAATCCTAGGAACAGAAATGTAAGCTGTGCTGTTAGTCCTCTGTGCTGTTATAGAGAAGAATTCTAATCCCAGAGGTTTATATCACCATATTATGAGGTACATGCATAAGGTACTAAGAGACTTTCCAATGCATCTTTTTCATTTTATGGAGGTGCAAACTAGTACTGGCAAAGCTGACATCTACATTCCACTGTCCTTGCTTTCAAGAGGTGGGTGCAGGGCCAGTCTCTTAGATCTTAAGCTAATATTCCATCTTTGATTGGTTCTGTTTGTTTTTGCTGGTGGAAGCCATGGATGTCTTGATTTTACTTCCAGTCTAATGAGATTTAGTATCAACTGGCTTAAAAGGCTCCTGCTGGGAGTGCAATGAGAAGCCAGAGCCCCTGCTGCTGTTTGCCTCCTCTGTTTATGCTTCCAAGAAACTCCCTGTAATCAAGAGTTAATGGTTTAGGGAGATCAAATGGAATTGATAGAGCCAAAATCGAAGAATAAAAGCAGAGCAAACAGTGGTGTCTTAGTTTGAAATCAGTAATAATGTACTTGACAATAAAATGATCTTCACAAGTTTAGTAGATGCATCAAAATCTCCAAATGAAAAACTAAATATGACTACTGTTTATTGATCACTTATTTCTGTTCTAAGACCTACTCAAAGTTTATGCATAGATTACCCTTTACTTTCACAACACAATAGAGAGTAATATTATTCCCTTATTGGCCAAAATAGAAAATATGGAGACGGCCAGCTGCTATGGTGAATAGTGGGATTTGAATGCAAATCTCACTTGTCTGGAGTTTGTGCTTTTAATTCTTATCTTTCATTAGGAAAAGAAAAAGAAAATCAAGTTAGCATCACCAATAAGCAATGTGCAAATTTTAAGTATAGCCTAAATATTTAAATTAATTCATTAAAAGTTGGTACAGATTAGTAAGTTTCTTTAATTTTTAAAAATGGTATGTTTTTACAAAAACATTTTCACTCTAGCTTAAAAAGTAATATTTTGAAAAAAGAAATGCCATCACTTCTTTCCATACTTCAAGATGCAACATAATTATAAGGTCCTGGGGTTGCTCCTCCTGGATGGCCACCTCTGTAGGTGATGACTAATTATTGTTCTAAGGTTATAGAGCATGTTGTCATATAGCACATTTTACTTTTTTTAAAAGAATCCTAATTGTTCAATAGCTGAACTCCCAATCACCTAGTTGACCTGGTAACTTCATTAAGAGTTTAGCTATTCAGACGCCAAACCACTGTCATATCCCATGACACCAAATGTGTCACATGAGCTGCTTGTAAGAGAGAAAAGCTCACTTCACAAGCATCTAATGCTTGTCACTGATAACAACCTATCAATGTGCAATTTGGGATACTGCTAAACACAGCCCTACAAGTGTTAGCACATGCAGTAGACACACTGAGTTTCAGTGAGTTTCTGGCTTTAAAGCGCATTTCAATGGTGTTTATGAAACTATTTTACACTTACCAAGTGTTATCAGCCATAATACCTATCAACAATCAAAAACGATTTTCTTTTCTTTATTGTTAAATAGTACGAAAGAATATCAGAGCTCAAAATGGAAACATAGAGTATAAAGAGACATCTGGAACAGATACATAGATTTATGATATTAATGAACATGTTATCTAAGCCATTTAGATGTTTATGTTTTAGTATGTCACCAGATTCATAGCTCTCTTCTAAATTACTGGACACATCTAATTAAGAAGTCAATTCTTCATGGCATAGCACCTAAGCAAAATCATTAGCAATTTCTTTACCTCTTATATAATGGAACTGGGACATTGTCATCAACTTCTTATTCAGATTTTTTGGAAGGTTATTTCAAATCTGTCTTTATCTGCCAGAGCTCCCTGTCTGGTCCAGCCTGCTATGCTGATTGGTTCTGCAAAGGCTTGAGAAAGTGTTGTTCTATTTCTTTCTCAAAAAGTATTGATGGCACTTTGAGAGGTTCAGAATATCCTTTGATTACTCCATGAAATGGAGCAGAGAGGATGGCTTGCTCATCAACTTTCCTTTGTCCACTTTCTGTACTTGACCATTCCCTAATCATAAGCACCTTGTGGCTCTGTTCTTTCCGTTCTCACCTGTGTCGGTGAAAAATCTCTCTTCTCAATTCAGCATTCTGACATGCCAGAATGTTCTAAACAGAGGTTAATTTTACTCTGTAGCTTTCACTGTAAATGAATGGCTGTGGACCAGCCTTTCATTACACTCAAGCAAAAGCTAAATTGAGAGACCACCATACCACTGTGTGGAGAATTTCCAAATACAGAGATCATAGTTCTTGCTTCAAAACACTGTAGATTGAATGAAAAAAGTACAGCAAATCAAACAGGGAAACAAATTGGCAATTCAATCCACAACCAATTTGTTTTGATTTTTCCAAAAATGATCATAGCTATTATTTAATAACATACTTAATTGATTCTTCGGAAGAAAAAAATGCTTAATATTCTCCACATTGAAATATTGAGATGTACATAATTCATATTCACTAAATGCCTGCCATAGCTTGTTTTCAGTTGGAGCCAGGTGTTGTGGTTCTGTATTGGAGAGATATGCTATTGAATATTCCCACGTTGAAATGACGAATTCATTCTTTTACTCTTAGTAATTGTGTATATTTATAAGAGTGTGTAATTACTTAAAGACAGAATAATAACATGTGGTGCAGTTTGATTGGCACTCACTTGTCTCAAGAACTGTATAAGTGCCGTGTACTCATTAGTTTGTTTAATCTCCTGAAAACTTTGCTTTAGTTTTTATCCATTTAATACATTTTCCTACTGTTTACTATTATGAGCTATCTACTATCTACTATATCATCTAATTTGCATATTTGAAAATTTAGGCACAACTATGAAATGATAGGGCCCAGAATCCTGCCTCAAAGGCTTCCAGGGACTGTTCCTTACCAGAGTGATGCATCACCTCTCATGTTGCCTCTGAGATTCGTTTGTTGTGTTATCATTGCTGTCAAATCCATTCTGAGTACTCTTTCTCAGCCCCGAAGATCAGTCTCAAGTTTTGGGATATGCTATGCTCATCACCTACTGCTGAGCCACCTCCACAGCCAGTATTCAGTAATATTAAAGAGGATGTATCAGGGAAGAAGGTTATTATTTATTTATTTTTATGTGTATGGGTGTTTTTTTTTCACCTATTGCGGGGCCCATGAAGGAGAGAAGGGACATTAGATCCCCAGGGTCTATAACTGTCTTAATTATGGTTTGTATTGCAATAATGAAATACTCTAACCATAGCAACACTTACAGAGGAAAATATTTAATTGCGACTGTCTTACAGTTCAGAGGTCTAGTTCATAATTGTCATGATGGAGAAACATAGCAACATGCAGGCAGACATGGTGCTGGAAAGGAGCTGAGAGTTCAACATCTGGATTAGTAAGCAGGAGGAAAGGAATGAAGCACATTTCCTCCAACAAGGCCACACCTACCCCAGCAAAACCATACCTCCTAATTAGTGGCACTCTCTATTAACCAATGGTGGTCATTGTCTCTCTTAAGCACTGAAAGACTTGTAGATGTTTATGAGCTGTCAAGTGTGTTCTGGGAATCCTAACTAGGTACTCTAGAAGAGAAATCTGTGCTCTTCAGCACTGAGCCATCTCTTCAATTCTTCAGTATACAATTTGGGCTTCTTGAATGTTTGAATCACCATATTCTTCATGATGATAGTGGTCTTCAAGGGACTGTCTTAGTAAGAGCTGTTCATCTAGCAATACGGAAATATCTATATTACCTCTCCTAAGTTATGATGATTTCAGGCAAATAACAACCTCAAAAACAACAACAAAACCTTCTTCCGTTAGTAATATAGTCATTAAGGGAACTGCTATGTATTTAGTTCTTTTAGGACTACATCTAACCTTGCCCTCAAAAAAAAAAATTGACAAATGAGAAAGTAGCCAATAAAACACAATGAACAACTGTTACACTGGGGACAAGGAGAGTGCATAAGGGACTTTTGAATGCTGTGAGCTTTATAATGAGAGCACAACAAGCCATTTTGGCTTCTGGTAAGACAACTCTGATTGCATTTTAATATATGAACTAATGTAGAGAAGAAAAGAATTCGAGGAATACTGTGAAGAGTTTGATAAAAGTAATGGCTTTGAAATAGATCTGTGGGATCTGAATATCACTGAATAATACAGAATGAGAGGTGAATGTCAAGTTTTTTAACTATTCAAGGGAACAGACATTAGCGTTATAGAACAGAGCATAAATAAGAAGAGTGGAATAAGAAAATGAGTGTATGTTTTGAAATTTAAGTAGACATCAACACAAGATCGCCAGAATGTATACCTGGAGCAGCATTGGAGCTGTCATGAGTGGGAAGCCATTTGTGTGTTGTTTCAGGGCACTTAAGTTACTGGTCCTTCTTAGTAGTTTCAGCATAACACAGAGCTAGTGAAGTGCAGTTAAATCATGAGCAAGGTAGAGAAGAGAGATTCCCTTGAATATACAGCATACTGGGGGGAAAAAGTTTTTAGAAGCAATTTAGTATACTTGATTTTATTTCAGCTTACTTTGTGTTACTTCGTGGTGAGATGAGATATCTGACTGACCAAATTTAAGGATCCAGTACAGGCTAACTTGTATAAGCCTGGACTTTAGCTATCCCATTTATTGTTCTCCAAAATGTGGATAAAGACCATATGTACCAGAGAATATGTGAAGAGCCAGAGCAATTATATTTATAGGATATCTTGAATTAACAGCTCTGTAACTACTTTTTTTCTTTCTCTTTCTGCACCCCAATTTCCTCACACAGTGCTTCTCCACACTCCGTTTGCTCTCACCTCTTTCTTGACTTACACAATCTCTCTCTTTCATCTCTCCAATAACAAAAGTAATTCACACTAAGACTTTGTGAATTGATAGATATGATTGAAAACAGAAAGGATGGACTAGGTTGAAAGATCACATTGTAGAGAATACAGACTCCTATTCAAACTTCTTTTCTTCACTGTCCGCCTGAGTCAACTCTATTTCCTTACAAATTCAAATTGCCCTTTGTATCATATATTAAAATTCCCCTTCTCATCTGTGGGTTTGGGCCCATATGTTAAATTATTCACTTACTACTCAAACACTCAGTATTTAAAGTGTTTTAACAAAAAAGCTAATTGTCTCTTGGGAATGATTTTAGTCTACTTACAATAACAAGTTTTCTGTTTTATTATAATTTTCAGATTAAATTGAGAGGCCCTTAGAGACCATAGGTACTCTTAATAAAGAACAAGACTGTGGAAGGAACAGAGGGTGCAAGCATGTTATTAGGAGAAAGATGACTAAGGCTTGAGTAAATGCCATGTTGAAAAATATCAAAAAGACTAATGAATATCCAGTTAAGTTTAAGGACTCCTCAGGATGGAAAATATGGCATTGTAGAGGTATCTACTTAGATATGTGATGATTCTGCCCCAGTATAGGAATTGTGAACAAAGGGGAGGAGACAAGAGATAGCAAATGTGAGCATGTACATCAGTTGTAAATAATAAATAAATAAATAAATAAATAAATAAATAAATATCACAGTATAGAAGTAGTGGGGAGTAAAGGCTACCTGGAGGATCAATGCAGTAATTAATCAGAGGTTAAATCTTTCTTTTCTACCTATTTTTATGTACTTAGATAAACATGAGTCCTGTATTCCTCATATGGGCAGGATAATATGCTAGGTTCTTCACCTACATTCTTACAAAGTATATTGCTAATACAAAGCATCCTTACCTCATTTTAGATTAAAAAATATTTTAAGATTCAGATTGCAGATAACTTGTTAGATCTGGAAACCTGTAGTAAGTAACTCAAGATTGCAATCCAGATTTAGATTGCCTCAAGGCACATACTAGAAAAAAAAAAACGTAAAAGATCTAGAAACTGATATCCTGAAAAGGATGCAAAGGAAATAAGTAACTTAGAGAAAACAATCACAATCATGATGAAACAAAAAGCTATGGTCATGGAAAGGAATCATTTTTCTTAGCATTCTTAGTGGGAATTTTGGTGCTGTTTGGGTATAACCACGTGATACTTAAAGTGTAACTGAGATATAATCACAGCTATGAAGAATACTCTGAAACACTGGTACTTATCCAGAAATGACTGTGCAATAGTGAATAGACATGAACAATAAAAATAGGACATTGCTTCCAAAGTCTGTCAAGAATACTCAAGTGGGTAATGGCCTGTGGTAAAGTAAGTTAACATGAGACTCATAATGGGAAGGGAATGGACTGATTTTTGGAAAGCTGTGATCTAAAATCATGACCCTGGCTCATGAAAAATCGTAGAATAAATGTTCTCCACTAGAGAGAGTAGGCAAGGAAGGTCTTGTATGTGCAAGGTGGCTGCTGAAAAACCTGTGAGGTTGCTAAGGCACAAGTGCAGGAAACATTTTCATAAATAGGGAAGGCACAAATCTAGGTTTTCTCAAAACAGATACTCTTGAGTTTTGAGTAGAGTCAAAATAAAAGATATAGACTTGGGGAGATAGCTCAGTGGTTCAGAATACTTTCTACTCTTTCCAAGGTTATGACATGAGTTTATTTCCCAGCATCCTGATGGAATGGCTCACAACAAACTCTAGCTTCAGACATCTTTTGACTTCTACAGACAACCACACCTATGTAGCATAAAATATACACATAAAAATAAAGATTTTTTTTAAAAGGAAGAGAATACAAAATGTACAGTTTTTTCTGTTGTTAAATTTATGAAATCAAAAAGCCATGGGAACTGGAGTCACAGTTAGTACAGAGCCCTAGCAAGATCTTCTCATTGAAGAGCTGAAAGCCTCGACTTCCCTGCTTAAGGGTAAAACCACTGTGGGTCAAGAGAATGTGAAAACAAGGCAGAAAGCCTAGAGAGAATTAATGTGCATCTGTTTTCAAATCACATGTTACTGAGCACTTCCTTTGGGACTTCTGATATTTGGAAGCTCAAGATGGATGGTGTGGACCCTGGAAGTTTAATATAATAACAAAGAACCCTTTATTTATAACATTTCCTTCCTCCCTCTGGAGACAGCATGGTCCTGCACATTTTAAAATTTTATTTGTGGGCTGATAAACATTTTATGAGTGCTCACCTGACTTATGTTCTGCATGATCTTACTGCTTGCTTTTGCTTTTCTCTTGGTCAGAATTTCCAGGCAGGAGCTTATGAAGGTATTGCAGAGCAAATAATTTACAGGCTGAATTTGTGTCGTGTTCTCTCAGACAGATCTTCTCCAGCATAATTGGTGTCCAGTATGATTCTGGAGGACCCCAGGCAGTAGGATCTCCAGAATTGTGGCCAATTGCTAAGATTACTTCTAATTGCTTTTACTTGAAGCTAGGTCACTATTAAATAAGCATTTTGTAGATTACTCAGAGAAATGATCAAATTTCCTCTTCTATTTGTTACTTTGGGCAAGGACATCTAAATTTATCCATCCAAATTTGAGCTACTAGTTATTTTTATTTATTGTAGCTGTTTCAATAAACAACATTAGAAGATACTGAATAGAAGTGATACTGATATAACTGGTTAGTTTATTTAAGGAACTTGTCTCAAATATAATAATGATGAGGTAGATACATTATTTAAATTTCTTTAGTATTTTGGCAAGAAAGACAACAATAACCTACTATGTAATTTTATTCATATGACCAAGTGTTAATAATTTCTTTTTTCCAAGATATCTGTATCTGGCCTAAAATATTCCCTCAAGAAAATGATAAATAAAGCCAAGTATGATAGGTAGTACTTGACTATATACAAGAACTCAGAAGAGAAAGTCAGGAGAATGACAAGTTCAAGACATGTCTGGGATATAGAGCAGTTTACAGAATAGCCTGTGCTATAGATAGAGACCCAATCTGAAGAAGCAACAGCTGTAGGAAAACAAATTATATATAGTGTTTATGCTAACTATATGCTTAAAAATGGCCTGGGCAATATTCTAGGAGCTTGCCTTATCTGGTAGGCACTTCTGCATTGTTCCTAGTTGCTAGTAGAAAAGGTAGGGTAAAGGTATATGTATGAAAAATATCTAATGACTTTTCTATTTCTTCCAACTCTAATTTTTTATCAGATTATATTAATGCCACAAATTCTGGTGCTGTTCTATTAATTGGCTACTTTCTAAGGTTTAACTTTCTTTAAAAAAAACTTCACTGAACTTTTAAATGTTTCAGATCTTAATTTTATTATGAAGTTATAATTTCAATTAATTAGAAATTGTCTTTCTCTTTCTCTCTCTCTTCCATGTACTTATCTGTCACCTATCTATAATCTCTCTAGTATCCATTTAATAACTATCTATCTATCTATCTATCTATCTATCTATCTATCTTTTTCTCTCAAAGTATCAATTTTCTGAAAAGACTGGCACTCACATGGAAGAAAAATTCTACCCAAACACTTAGGCAGTGCTACAGACTTCTCCTTGGACTGTTGACAATGCTTCAGTATAAATTCTGAGACATATCTCATTAAGAATCTGTCTGCATGCTTTCAGCTGTTCAGTAGAAGTGATTCAAAAAAAATCAAAGCCAATATGCTCTCTACAGAAGTGGGAATTTCTAGTGTTTGGGTCTACCGACTCTGGCCCTTATCTTACAAAGCGGAAAAAGCAGTAAAGATTTGATTTCTGCTTATTATAGTCTCAACTGTTAGATCTCCCTGCTATATTATTTTAGTTGGTTAAACATGATGGTGTTAATCATTAAATACACACTTCCTTGTTTTCAAATGGCCAGAAAATTTAAGGAGTCTCACCTATGTGTGTCTACTATTACACTATAAGAAACAAAACATTTTTAGCTTTTAAGTGAATATTTTTAAGAGATATTAAATGATGGATTACTCAATGTGCAGTCAACTTCAGTGACTTATCACTACTTTATTTATATCAATAATTCCAAATATTTTAAAAGTTGTTTCAAGTGATATTTGTGATTGAGATTTTTTTTTTTTGAAAAGTAATCCCTTCCATGAGTCAACAGGTAGAAGCCCTTCCACTCCTGAACTTGCTGCAGCTATAGTCATCTGCACAAGTCTCGCACAAAGTCAGACCCATTCACATGTGATCTAAGCTGGGAAAAGAAATAATGTGTCCCACCCCACACCCACACCTGAGAAATACTGGAAATTAATGGCTTTTGGAAAGGAGGGTGTCATTTTCCTCAGTGGCACAGCTGCTGATAAGTTACCTTCACACCAGTAAATTACCTCCCTTCAAGTTTATGTAACAAACTCTGAATTCAGTAGGCCATATACAAAAAGAAAGATGTGTGAGCAAATGGGGGACTCCAGTGAGAGAGGAAGAGGGATGAGAGAAGGGAATGATGGGGTGAGTAGTAGAAAATACATTATATATATATATATATATATATATATATATATATATGTGAAACTATCAAAATGATACAATGAAAAGTAGACTCAAATACACTACAAATGCTTTCTACTACCAAAAATGATGATGATGATGATGATGATGATGATAATGATAGCAGCTGCCACTATTATATAACCTTGTACCAGGCAGTACTGGTTTAACTTTCTTTAAAAGAACTTCATTGAACTTTTAAATGGTTCAGATCATAATTTTATTTTAAAGTTATAATTTCAACTAATTAGAAATTGTCTTTCTCTCTCTCTCTCCCATGTACTTATTTGTCACCTATCTATATTCTCATTCTCATCTGCAAAAAAAAAATGCATATTCATCTTGTCTGCCGCACCTAGTATGATGCTGTATGTGTGATACATAGGAAATCCATCACTCAGCTCTATTTTCTCTTATTTCAGAAAAAAATCCACACTGGTTTCACCATTACATACTATCATTTAACTTGTTCAGGCATATTTGGGATGCACATGAATATAGAAAACCAACCAGATAGGGAATGATTAATCCTATCGTACAGATAATCACACCAAGTCTTGGCTGGTGGTAGAGTGCTTCAGCAGCAATACTTTACATAGCTAAGAACCCTTCTTTTGCAGCTAATAATTTCCTTTATTTGAAGCATACACTATAACTTAATTGTCTTGCATCAAATATCCTATGTACTAGTCAACCATGATTTTATATTATATTACTTAAAATGTAAAATATAAATATGTAAAATGTAAAATATACACCGTAGTGTGGAAATGTTAGTTAGATGATATGTGGAAATTACAGAGACAGGATTACTCTATATCTACTGATAGTCTCTTTATCCTCATTGTCTGTCTTTCATTTTATTCTTAAGTAACAATGTATTCTTTAATAATAAAACCTGAGATTCCAATATCTCCAATTCATTCAGAAATATACAGATGCCTTAGGAAGTATTATTATCTTCCTATCTGTGTGCTTGCCACATAGCAAGAATAATGTTTACACCATTAGAGTGAAGGTTTTAAACAATGATCTTAGTAACAGTAAACGTGATATTATCAGGATTCACCTGTGAATGCTGATAAATGAGATATTACCAAGATTTACCTGTGGATTCAACTGGCCAATTGACTATTCAGAAATAAGTATAGTATATGTGAAACTTCTGATCTCAAAGGTGTTTTAAATAACATGTGACTGAAAAATGATATCTGTGTTAGTTATTTTCTATTGCTGTGACAAAACACTATAACCAAGGAAATTTATAAAATAAAACATTTAATTGGGGGCCCATGGTTCCAGAGAGATGGTCCATGACCATCATGCTGGGGAGCATGGCAACCATAGGCAAGCCTGTGCTGAAGCAGTAGCTGAAACCTTTCATCTGATCTACAAGCAAAAGGCAAAGAGAGCTAACTGGAAATGGTATTGGCTTTAGAAACTTCAAAGCCTGGCCTCATTGATATACCTGCTACAACAATGCCACACCTCCCAATCCTTCCCAAGCAGTTCTACGAACTGGAGACCAGCATTGAAACATATGAGCCTAGAGCTCAATTATCATCCAACCATGGCAGTGAACCCGAGATTCTAAATTACCAGAATCATGCACGTGTTTGAGTTTAGGTGTCTTCCTTTCTAGTCACCTTTTCCTATTGTTAACTGATGTTTAGTATATCTTCATCTGGCCATTCTCCTGAATCTGTACTGAGTACCAGTGTTATAGAGAAAACATTAGAGGAAGTCCTCTTCTAAATTAACTTAGAGCTTATGTTCATTTCCTTTCTATCCTGGCAAAAGTTACTTAAGGGAGAAAGGATATGCTTCACTTAGAGTTCCAATTTATATTTAATTATTGTGGGCCAATCTAGGTGGTAGGAAATTGAAAACACTAGTCAAATCACATCTGTAGTCAAGATCTCAGAATAATGAATTGATACATGCATGCTAGTATTTAATTCATTTTTTTTTCTACCAGGGGAATGGTACCATCCACAATGGGCAGATCTTCACCCTAAGACCAAACTCATCTAGACAGTCCCTCACTGAGTTGCTTCCTGGGTCTCTCTCTCTCTCTCTCTCTCTCTCTCTCTCTCTCTCCAACTCAACAGTCAAAGCCAGCCATCACATTGCAAAAACAAACAAACAAACAAACAAACAAAAAATAAAAACCACACTAATGAATATCTTGAGTTATTCCCTTGAGACAAATAATGATTTCTTGGTAAATATTTGATGAATCAAAAAATTTCAAAAAATTAAATGCAGTCAGGATAAAGATAGTTTTCCATGTAGTTAATATGAAATCAAGGCAAAGAAGCCAGCCAGAAAAATAAAGGGAAAAGAACCTGGAGAGATACTTGAGGGAAAGAGAAGTGATCTGTAGTGACCTGCTGAAAAACTGCTTTATTTAGATGGGAGCTTGTGTGAGGAGCATTGGAAAGGAGAGCTTGGAAAACTGGCAAGGATTGCAACTACCAATAGCTTTCAATGCTGACACAATGGAACTTCATTTAACCTGAGGGCAAGAGGAGTGGTTGCAGTTCTGCAAACACAGAAAGTGGCTGATGTGAAAAGAATGCCTAAAACAAGATCAGCAAGAATGTTATTACAGTGCTCTAGTCAACAAAAGATTACATAATTAAGATTATTACAACGCCAGGCTTCTCTAGTAAATTCTGGCTTTCCTAGTTCCCCTGCTATAAGTAATAATACTTTCCTTTACCCCCATCTAACAATTCAGATGGTAAATTATAAGGCTCTTTAACCACAATAGAAAGAAGAAAGTGTCTGGATTTAGAGGTTAGAAGA
Source organism: Apodemus agrarius (assembly GCA_964023405.1). NCBI lineage: Eukaryota > Metazoa > Chordata > Mammalia > Rodentia > Muridae > Apodemus > Apodemus agrarius. The sequence continues at coordinate 68,441,686 of OZ030014.1, read as the reverse complement.
CATTTTAAGAAGTAGAACTTGGGTAGAGAAGAAATCTAGGAAATCACTGAGATATGAGTTATGATTACTATCAATCACTAACTGAGGAGTCAAATAGATTTGATTTGTGAGGAAAGCACATGGTCATTTCTGCTAGGGATTACAGTTTTGGAAATGCCATAGGAAAATCCAATGGAAATAAAGGTCAGTAGCAGTTAATTATGTGGGAATTAGCAACCAATATTCCAGTGTTACCTGAAATTAGGCCCACCATGAAATATGACCACTAATTTAAGAAACTCAGAGCAAATAGATTCTTTTTGACAGAAAAGTCCCTGAACAGGGCAAATAAGATGCCCATAACTACAAGAGGCCCCTAACAGTATACCTGGAATGGGTGGACAATATAGTTGTACCTTATACAGAAACAAAACAGAAATGAGCTTAGAAGCCTTTCAGAGACTGATAAAGATTTCAGAAACCTAAAATCGAGTAATCAACCTTGATGAGCAAACAAATAGTGAGGAGCTCATCATCTTTGGAGCCCCAGCTGGGCCACTTCTGACTCAAACGTGATGGAAGGATCAGGTAGGTTGCTCCCTCTATCAAGCTAGAAAAGTTGTTTTTCTACTCAGACCTCCTGAGATTTTCTTGTTGTTTAGTAGCCATCTGATCTCCAGGAATGTAACTTGTTCTCCTCTATAACCCTGGCAGAAAATAGTGTGTGTGACCATGTCACCGCTGGCATCCATGGCAGATTTAAATTACACTGTCTAGTTTATTTTAGGTCTGCTTTATTTTTGGTTTATTTCTTTTCATTACTGAAAGAAAAATGTTAACTCTTTTAGAACTTGAAAGGCAATTATTATATCCCCGATCTTGACTAATCTAGTTGACTTTGGAAGTAAGACGTATTAGTCTATTTTTCTCCCCCTGAATTCCAGGAAATTCCAGAGTGGTCCATGAATAGATGAAGGAATGCTTTGAATATTTTTTCATCTCGCTTTTTATATGTAACAAAGTCAGATTTTGATGCAGAGAAAGAAAGAGAAGGGTGGGGAGAGAGAGAGAGAGAGAGAGAGAGAGAGAGAGAGAGAGAGAGAGAGAGAGAGAGAAACGAGAACTATTTGGACTTCTGTGAACAAGTAGGTCTTGGGGATTTTTCTCTTGGGGTACTGCCTTCAATCTGATATTCATTTTGCTCAGATCCGTTGTAAATACCAGCCTGTTTCTGTGAAATGTAAGTGGTGTTTGCTCTGGGCTAGTGGGACAGCCGTGTGCTGTTTGCTCGGTCAGGAGCTCTCCTGGAGTATCCGCTGTACATTATTCAGATCAGCTCGCAGGAAGCAGCTGTCCTAATTCCAGGTGGACTGAGAGAAACCTTTTTACACACAGCCACAGCTGTGCCACATGGTAGCCTAAAGAGCAGTAGGCAGGTGAATGAACCATTGTTACAAATTCACTTTTTATCTGGCAAACACTTTGCAGAAGCCAGCATAACTGGAGGTATTTCCAATCTGGTTGACACTTGAAATGATGTGAACACAGCAAGGAAGTCATTGTCTGGGCTGAGTGGAAATGCTTGTGTGCTGCCAACAGTTATCGTTTAAAACGTGGAATGAAATCTGCATGCCAACATAAGCTTTATAAAGTTAGCAGTTCCAGTAACTCTATTACTTATCCTATTCTACTCATAAGATAATTCATGGCTTTCATACATTCTTACATTCTCCAGCATATATTGTATTGCTGTAAATACAGCAATTGTAGCTTTGGATATATATATATCCAAAAGTATATATATATATACATACATATATATGTATATATATATGTATGTATATATATATACTTTGTATCCAAATATATATATATATATATATATATATATATATATATACTTTGTAATGTAGCTAAAAAGAAGGCTGAAAATATCGCAGTCTGTTATTTTTGCAAGCAAATAAGTTACCTTTAAAACCTATAAATAAATATTAAGTGGGGCTCCTGTGTGGTTTAATGAATCGTATTTGCCAGTAAGCACGTCCGCATGTGAAAAGAAAGCAAGAGAGCTAAGGTAACGTGAGGAATGTTACAGGAGAAAATGAGCATGGTTGAGTGGGTTCAGTAGGCCTCTGCTGCTGTGTAAACTGGCAGCACCATCAGTTTATCTTAAACCTGCTAGCATTTTTCTATTAGCATTAAGCCAGTAGCTATTAAGAGAATATTTATTATTACAACCTTTGTCTAGAAATAAAAAGAGAAGAAAGGGAAAGGAAGGAAAGAGGGAGGGAATGACAGAGGTAGAGAGGAAGTGAGGAGAAAGGGCAAAAGCTAGGAAAAGGATTATTATAAATAATTTTATTCATTTTCACCACTATTATAAAATATCTGAGACTGGGTAACTTATATGAGGCAACTTAACTGACAGTTTTAAAAGACAAGCCATTATGAACCAAGCTCTTTTGAGCAACAACTTCTACATCATGTCATGGCAGACATCTCCACAGTAGTAGAGTATGTGCAACAGGGAGAGATTACATGATCAGACCGAAGAAATAGCCAGAGGAGAAGTCACCTTGCTCTTTTAATCATAACTTTCTTGCAAGAACTAATTGGTTGATCTCAGAATAACAAAGAACATAGATTAAACTCCCCACATGTCTTAATCTCTTAAAGACCCCAGTACCTAGGTATTACCCACCACACTAAAATTCGAGCCTGACCACAAACTCTTAGTTGACACAGTCAAGATGTAAAGCACAATACCAAATGGACAAACAGAATTTGAACTGAGACTAGGGCAAAGAGATAAACTCCAAACAACTACTAATCTTAAGAGAGATGGAAAAATACCTTATTCTTTACCTTGTACAAGGCTAAGACACATTGACACCTATGTAATTTTTTCCTTATGCCATTTCATTTTTGACTGTTAAAAATATTTATAAGTTGCCATATGCAATAGTTCTTGGAGCAATGACTTAAAGCGACAGGGGGATGGTGTGAAAATTTCAGTTTCACTGAACTGATCCATCAAGTGAGGAAGATTTTAAAGTTAACTATCTTCTAATGGAGTAATATTTGGAGAGACTATAGTAATAAAAAGGTGATAGGTGGTATGTAGTTGATTTACCAATCATAGATAGATAGGCGATTCACACATAATAAATGAATGATAAATAATAAATAGGTAAATAAATGCATAGATAGGAAATAGATGATAATAGAATATAGTGTACATAAATCATAGATGATAGATATACATAGAATGATAATAGAATATAGTATACATAAATCATAGATGATTAGACTGATTGAAATAGCAATAGGCCTCTCCCGTAATGGCACACTTTAGGTTTTCCCCAAGTACATGAACTTGGAAGGAAGGAAGACAGAGTGTTACAGCTGTTTATCAGGAATTGCACACAATGCAAAAACACTTTCTCTGAGTTGATATCTGACCTGTGACAAAGTGGAAATGTCCACCAGACTGTTAAGCATACATGCCCTGGAGGATAAAAGGTTGAAAATCCATAATAGTTACTATGTGGAAGTGTCTAGGCAATAAATTAGTGCTGATGGATTAGCGGTGTCTTACAGGCACATTCTCTTTCAGATGGCAGGATCTACACTCTTGGCTCTAGAAATTGCTATAGTTTGTTATTCTTGCTGTCAAAAATCACAATTATTTAAAATAAAGACTCCTTAAGACTCACATGTTTGAGATAGATGCTAGGCATTTAAACATGTATTATTTTTGTTTTCTAAGAACATACATTGGCATGATAATCTTTTAAACCACAAATCACAGACGAACTGATCATCTCTCTAAAATTTCTTGGGATCAATATTACATGATACAAGCATCAATACAGTGCATGAAATCAGATAAAGATTCAAATACTTATCCTGCAACTGTAAGGCTAATTTTGAGGAGTTGCGAAGTACATCAAACACTGCATTGTCTGAGCTTGCTAAGAATTGCCTTCTCTGTAACCTATGGTATTGGGGTTCAAGTCAATCACCCCATGCCTCAGGGATAGGGCCACGACATGAAACTTCCTCTGTCCATCACCCTTGCTAATCGCCTCACCATGAACACACTCCACCTCGCCCACCAGCTCTAACCCATCTCTTTCTATCTCCGTCCTGCTGACAGTAAATCCTCTCACCAGCTAATTGAATGAGTGCACCTGGTGCTGCCTCCCAACGATCCACAAAGCCAGACTTTGATGGACAGCAGAAAGTGGTTCAATGTGAAAACAAAGCCTTTTAACTGAGAGCCGGGCTTTGTTCTGCTCAGGACTCTAAGGTCACTCCAGCTCATTCTGGCTGTGGTGGGGATCTTAATTTTCACTCATCCAATTTACTTGCAGCTGTCATTCTTTCCAATATTAAAAGTTCAGTGTCTCCTCGAGTGCAGGGAATTTAAGAAAGGGGGGGGGGGGAACGAGGCGCGCTTGTTGCAAACTAAAAACAGCAAAAGCAAGTGAAATCTGGCTTGGCTCTGAAGTACAAAAAGTTATTTTCAAAGCCCATAAATTATGACATAGTGATTAACATGTAATTTAAATATATTTAAACAACAATTATATCACATTTCCAGCCCAGCTAATTGGCCTCACAGATGTTCCCTTGGAGCTTCATTGGCCTTCCATGGGGAAATGAATGAGGTGCTTTTTATTATGGAAACCAGATAAAAAAGCAAACTGAAAAAAAAAAATGGAAACAGACCCGTAAAAAAGCAGCCAGTAACCCTAAAAACAATGAACGTTAAGGGTTTTGTGTAGAATTTGCTTCCATTTTAATGCTGAAAGCGGGAAGGGGAAAAAAATAAAAATTAAAAAAAAAGCATGAAGACACACTCTTCCTGTGGTGCTGTTTGGCAGCGTGTCCAGAGAGGGAGCTGGCAGGTTGCTGATGGGGAGACTTGTCAAAGCAGGGACAGGAGCTGCATTCCGGGAGACAGAGCCTCCCTGCTTCTCTCAGAGCAGACTAACTGCAAAAGTCCAGTTATTTGCAATTCTCCACCTTCCCAACTAAAGGCATTCTATTCCAGAAAATGAACATAGATAATGAACAGTTTCCTGACTAAGAATGGTTTGTGAGTTAGTCCTTTGTGAGGTTAGTCCTTTGATCATTCATCTTTCAAGTTCAAAAAAAAAAAAAAAACAAAAAAAAAAAACAAAAAATACAAAATGCACAATCACCTCTAGCTTTAGCTGTGATTCAAATTGAGCATTGCCCAGAACAGGTATTTTTGCCAAGGAAAAGGTTGAAGGAACACAGGTAATTATTAATATTTTGGAACACTCTTTCTTCCTGTGTGACTTCACTCCAGCAGCATGATTAACTGTTTGTTTGCTTCTACTTCCATAATCTCAGGCAATATCTGATAGATCTGTATACATCCCAAAGGATTTGTCGGTGTCCACATCTCTTCTAGTATGCCATAGTATTTCCAACATCTGCAACAGTAGCCAGTGATTTTTATCATGAATATTTAATAAATATGTGTTAAATACTAGTTAACCAGTGGTTGATGATAAATCTGGGCTTTGAAATGTTATAACACTAATTCAGATAGTTTTCATATTTTATTTTGTGCCACTCTTCAATTTTACAAATCACTGAACTGTATGCAGTATTCCTTTCTCCGATGGTGTGAACAAATAGAATTGATTTTCTGTCTTTATAAAGGACAGCAAGATCTGCCCATACCTATGATGGTTCAAGAACAGAGACACATTAAAAATGCATCTTTAATGGACACCTTTGATATGAGATTGCTTGACTTCAGGATTCTTATTGGCTGACATATACTTATATGTTATATATAGTCTACATTTATATACTAATGCAGAACATAATTTGTCATTCTGAGGAATAAAGTAAAATGACCAAGGATAAAGCTGGGGGTCTAAGATATTTTACGAATGTATGATTAGACCTGGAGCCTAAAATTTCTAACAGGACAAAATCATACCTGTATAGTATAGTAACAAGTCCTGTGCATTGAATGTTAAATAAATCTATAAAAACAACATAACTAATATAATAACATATACAAAAAGATAATAAAATATAGATAACATATCTAATAAAATAACATAAATGCCCATATATTGCTGAATGGAGCCAGAATGTGGGATAAATACACATAATCAGATACTACTTGAAGAGAAAAATAGGTGAGAGCTTATCATTTGCTAAAACACAGATGGACCTGGTGACCTTATTCTAGGTGAGATAAGACAGAAACACTCAAGGACTCACTCGCTCCTGTGTGTCATTGGAGAAGGAAATGGCTCTTTATTCTCCATGCTGTTATAACTATCGGATGATATGCACTGTAAGTTCATTATAAGACTTGTTCTTTGTTCAGTCTGGCAAGCAGCACTGGTTAAGTGAAATGGTACTGCTCAATTGCTATTGATTACATTAAGTAATTATTATTCATAGAAACAATCTGCTAAGGTTGCTTTAGGAATCTCCGCGTTGTAGGAACATTGATATGAGATGATATTTGGTTTAGATTTCATATAGATGGCATAGGTGGCTGAAAGGCAGTTTTAGTCATCTGTTGGGTAAGGATCAGATGTAGAGAGCGGGGTCACAAAGGCAGCTTTAGTCATTATGCTCAGTACCAGAAAAGCAGAGACATTCTCTCAGAGAAGGCAGTTCTCAGTGCGTTTAATAATGAGTGAATATCTATGTGTGTATTTCCATATTAAGGAGCAGAATCCCATCTTTCTCTAAGAAACATTGTCCTTAACAGTTTGTCTTATTTTGACTCCATTTTTATATAGCCTGAAGCATAGAGTATTAAGCTATAAAAATATAGATTTTTAAGCCAAAAACCCCGTTATAAATCTGCCTACAGAAAAGGAATAGAATGTAAATTTCCAGTCATGATTTTTTTTTAATTTTCTTCTGTTTCTTACCTTATAAAAAGTAAGATAAAATACTGTGTGGTTTGTTTCTAAGGAGAGACTGAGTGGCCTTCATTGAGATGGTGAAAATAATCCACCTTCTATCTCCTTCTAATTTCCCCTTCCCTTTTTTTTTTTTTTTTTTTTGTTTGTTTGTTTCTTATAAGGACTCAAACTGGTATCTTGTGATGATCTGAAGAGCAGGAAGCTGTTTGGGTCTTTTGATATGTGAAAAAAAAACAACAAATTATAGTTTCAATATTCCTGGCTCCCCCTCCCCAGTCTTTTAGGGTTAGTCTGAAAAAAATGTTGATTTCCATGTCAGCCTTATTTTTTTAAATCATTAAAAATTTTACTTTTTCAATGTGACTTTCTTTGGCTGGGGGTAGAATTGTTTTTTAAATTTGCTTGCTTGTAGTGAGAATGAACACAGTTTGACTGTTCAGGGAAAAAATCACTGTTGTGCACTTTCCTCTTTGGCTCATGCAAATCGTATCTTTTCTTTCTCTTTTCTTTTCTTTTTTTTAATTTTTCATCCATGTCGCCTCTTATTATATCCATCATTCCATTTTTCTTTCCTATTAGAGTGAAATTGGACACAGCCCTCCTCCTGCCTACACCCCCATGTCGGGAGTAAGTATTTCACAATTGGCCTTCATCTTTTAGGAGTTTTGGTCTTCTCTCTTAACCACGTTTCTTCTCTTGTCTTCCCATAATTTCCTCATTTTTGCCTTTGCCAACAGTGAGTCAAGAACTGGCTGTAGCTCACATAGCTGCCTGTGTAGACGTCTGTATCTCGGGTGATAACTGCAGCTAAGATATCATACAGCATCAGGCACTTTCAATCATTATTGGAAAAATTCACCCAGCTCATGGATTATGTTTCTAGGTGAAGATGTTATCTTCACTCTCATGACTACAGGTCATGTGTTGCAAAGTCTGAGTCTCAATGACTGTCTTTTTAGTAGGGACTGAACACTCAAAGTCATATAAACCACAGACCAGAGGGTAGAATTGTCGTATCATCATTCATCACGATCCACTGTACTTCTGCACTTAAGACCATTTGTTGTACATTTTACTTTGTGTTTTTAATAACAAAATTAGGCAACTGTAGAACATACAATCTTTTTTTTATTAGATCACACTCTAGTTACTTGGTGATTCTAAAAATTAAAATTTCAAATTATTTCTCCATGATTTTGACTTATTAAGATAAAGAAGTCAGGACACAATGAGCTAGAAATTGGAATGTCAGCACGGGGAAGTTGCAGACATGAGATCCTTAGGGCTTGCTGACCAACCAGTTCAGGCAAATAGATAAGCATTCCAGGTGAGAAACTGTCTCAGGAATTAAGGTAGAATGCTATAAAGCCGTGGATTGCAACCTATGGGTCATGACCCTTTTGAGAGCACATATTAGGTAGCAAAATTACAGCTAAGAAGTAACAAGGAAAATAATTTTATGGTTGGGGGTCATCACAACATGAGATACTGTATTATGGTTGTGAACCACTGCTATGAAAGATGACACCCAGCACTGACCTCTGACCTTCATATGCTTGTATAACTACACTCACACATATATGCTCAGAAAAAAAGAATAGAATTTCAAATGTTTCTAACATTTACCTCAACTTCATTAGTCCCTAGGAAAACAAAAGTAATTATTACGAAATTGGAAAGATGATGTGTTTACTAGCTTTTTGGCTAATAACATTCAGGTTTTTTTGTTTTGTTTTGTTTTTTTTTTTTTTTTACAATTTTTCCTACCAGCTGATTGTCCCATTGTGTTTCTACTATCTTAACAGAATCAGTTTGTGTACCAGGATGGGGGCTTTGCTACACAACAAGGAGTGTCCATGCCCTACAGAGCCACAACCAGCACCATACCTGAGGCTCCAGTCGCTCAGGGCGCAACAGCTGAGATGTTTGATGACTCCTGCTGTAATGGCACCCTACGAAAGCCAGTGGCACCCCATGTCCAAGAGGACAGTAGCACTCAGAGATATAGTGCTGACCCCACAGTGTTTGCTCCAGAACGGAACCCGCGAGGAGAGCTGGATGAAGAAGGCTACATGACTCCTATGCATGACAAGCCCAAACAAGGTACAAGCTGAATGTTCTGAAGTAATTTGCGTCCAGTGATCACCACCACCAAACAAGGCAGGTGTAGAAACCAAGCTTCAGCCAGCGGGAATGGTGACAAAGTTTCAGATCTATAAGAGAAAAGGCCCAGGCTACCACAACTATAGAATAGTTTCCTGAATCAGTGGCGTCTATGTGCCTAAGTACTTCCTTAAATAGTGCTAATCCCAGGCTTCTCCTGAACAAGAAATTGGATTTTTAACAAAATCCTCAAATGATATATAAGACAAAGAAGCCTGAGAAATGGCAACCGAACCCCATCTTTCTTGCACCAGTTGAATGCGCTATAATATTATAGGGCCTCAGAAACACTGCTATGTCAAAGTTATGAGGAAGGTTGGAAAGACAGGTGTTACTGGCAAAGGACCAAAGATTTTGATGCCAACGATGATAAAAGAGCTGATTTATTTAAAACATGCAATTTTACCCATTTAACTTAGGGTTAGGGGTGTGAATTGTTGTAGACTACTTTCTTAGCACACAAGACAACTTAGATTTAGACCCCAGTATTAAAAAGAAAAAAAAAATTAAGTTTATCACAGGAAATTGTGATTTTTGTGTATGATGCCTCAAAAATGAAATTTGATTCTGTATGTACTTACACATACTACAATCTTGAAGATTGTCTGTTAGTTTGTGAATTAATAAACATAGAAAGGTTAATCACCCAGGTTAAATAACATTTCAGTTTTGACATGAAACAAACAAATCCTCTTTCCTTCTAAGCGAACAGTACCACAAACAGAGAGGAGGAATTGTTGCTATGAAAAGTAGAGATCATGATGAGGTCTGTCAGTACCATTAGAAGTCATATATTAAGATAATGTGAAATCCTGGGATATCATTTTTAAATGACTTTATTCACTGTTTATAAAACACAAGCTACTGATCCATAAATGACTAGCATTGTATGATGGGGATTTTGATGATTATAGCCCAAGATAGGTGGTAGATAGATACATAGAGATAGACACAGGTAGATGATAGATTAAACTGATGATAGATACATAAATAGATAATAAGCATAAATGAAAATTTCTGTAAAAAGGGTATTTTTGGAAAATTTTTAGTTTGTTTTTATATGTATGTGTGCTTATGTCTGTGCATTGGTGTGTGTGTGTGTGTGTGTGTGTGTGTGTGTGTGTTCATATTTGTGTTTAAGTCACATGTGTGCTGGTACTCATGGAGGCCAGAAGTCGGCATCAGATCATCAGATCCCTGGAGCTAGAGTGACGGGTAGTTGTCAGTGGCCTGGTATTTATCCTGGGAACCAAACTTGGGCCCTTTGTAAAATCTGCAAGCACTTAACCACTATCTCCAGCCCCACAGCAGGTATACAATCCTAACTGCCCTGATAAAAGGAAACATTTGGGTGCCTTTGGAAGAGAAGAACATTTTAAAAGATAGGGATTCTGCTCTTTGGCCTTGTCCTGCCTTATTTTGTTAACTTTTCTGTCACTATTTTGTTTCTATTGAACCAACCCATTTTTCTGCATGCCTATACCATCTTCAGGTTTTGCTTTGCTTTGCTTTGCTTTGTTTTGTTTGAGAATTTATGAAAACAAATTTGTAGCTCTCTTGTTCTAAAGAAATCAACCATTGCTTTTAACTTTAGTCTGATTAATGATGTTCTGAAAGCAGATTTCCGAAAGTAGTATCTTTGTATAATTTCAGAATATCTGAATCCTGTGGAAGAGAACCCTTTTGTGTCCCGGAGGAAGAATGGAGACCTTCAAGCTTTAGATAATCCGGAGTATCACAGCGCTTCCAGCGGTCCACCCAAGGCGGAGGATGAGTACGTGAATGAGTCTCTTTACCTCAACACCTTCGCCAACGCCTTGGGGAATGCAGAGTACATGAAAAACAGCGTACTGTCTGTGCCGGAGAAAGCCAAGAAAGCATTTGACAACCCCGACTACTGGAATCACAGCCTGCCGCCCCGGAGCACCCTTCAGCACCCAGACTACCTGCAGGAATACAGCACAAAATATTTTTATAAACAGAATGGACGGATCCGCCCTATTGTGGCCGAGAACCCTGAGTACCTCTCGGAGTTCTCGCTGAAGCCAGGCACTATGCTGCCCCCTCCGCCCTACAGACACCGGAATACTGTGGTGTGAGCTCAGCTAGAGTGTTAGGTGGAGAAACACACACCCGCTCCATTTCCCGCCCCCCTCCTCTTTCTCCAGCGGTCTTCCTTCTTCTCCCAAGGCCAGTAGTTTTGACACTTCCAAGTGGAAGGCTTAGAGATGCAATGATAATTCTTTGCTTACCTAACTTGAATATTAGAAGGAAAGACTGAAAGAGAAAGACATGGGGACACACACTGTTTCTTCGTTTCTTCATATGGGTTGGTTAACAGAGTGTCAGAGCTAGAGAAGGTCTAGGAAGTGTAAGGCAAAACTGCCTACTGTCAAAGAGCCCCATCTTTCTTCTCTTCACACACACTCTCTCCCTCCTCCTCTCCCCGTCCCCACCTCCCTTTTATCAGTGCTGGTGACTGAAAGCCCAGACTCTTCCCATCTGTAGCCATAGTCTTGTGCATATTCAGCATCCCTGAAATCATACTACAGCTTCCATTAGAACAAAAGGATAAGCATTTGGACTCCATTTGATAGTAACTGAGACTGAGAAGCCAATTTCTTTCTCCAGTACTTTCTTTCTTGGCAAGTAAGAATGGCCAAGCCAGCTTTTGTAATTTTTAAATCTCCATTATAGTTATAACTAGTAATTATGCTTGGAAGGCATCTCTGTGTACTTTTTTTCCAATTTTTGTTTGCTTTGGCCTATTCCTTTATATTAGTTGCCCCCCCCCATTTTGGCTGCAGTTTCTAGTTGTAAAGATATTTATATAAAAGTTTCTTGACAGAGTTCAAATGAAAAAAAAACATTATATGATGTAGAGATTGTTATTTTAAGTCATTCAGTCCTTAAAATTAGAAGAGAAAGCCAAGATGCTAGTAACAATAGCATCAAATCTAGATCTCACGTTTCACCCCTCTGACTTCTGTCTTCCCTTTTGTTTTATTCTTTACCATTTTATTCTCCCCCTCCCCCCCCCAAATAATTGTTAGTGACAGGCAGCAGGAATCTTAAGAGTAGAAGGGATGCTAAGAAACAGTTCTGTGTGGTTCACAAAACTACTGATACTTTCAGGGGTGGTCCCATGGGGATCCACGCAGCGGAAGAAACACTGGATTGGGTACGTCTACACGGAAGGTACTCAGACATGTAGTTTGCACTTAAGCTATAATTTTGTTCTTTCTGTGAACTCCGCTTTGGATTTTTGAATGAAGCAATATGGAAGCAACCAGCAGATTAACTAATTTAAGTACTTCATTTTTTAAAAAATAAAAATAAAAAAAGATCTAAGATAAAGACAGACTGTAGAAATACCAAACCAAGCCAATTAGGACTTTGGAACAGTACCCAGGGATTGTGGTGAGAGGGCCAGCACATTAACTTCATACGATGTGGCATTTGCTATGTAAGGAAGAATGTTAAGTCTGTACTCTCTGTCTGAAGGAATGCAAGTGAAGGACTGGCTTGAATCCGATGGAGTTTCTAGACTGAGATTCTGTTTATACGGGCTGGAAGGTGACTTAACTCTTCACCCCTAAGTTGCTCTAATTAAAAGTAAACGATCAACATCTGAAGCCTATGAGTAGGTTCACGCTTGAGTTAAAAGTTGTAAATAAACATGAAAACCCTTCTCATGCAATTATTTTATTGCCCAATATATTAATCTTTCAATAATTTATGTAATGGCTCTCTCGTCATCTACTACCACACTATGTCCAGGTTGTAGATCCTTCTGCTAGGTTTAATTTTGAAAGAACACCTATAGTGTTAAGATTTGTGATGTGGACAATGACAAATGAATCTCCAGGAAATAAGGAAACTTAATATATCTTTCTTCTCTATAAAATTCTCCTCCAAGTCATTTAGGTTTTTAAACATTTCTTTCTACTGTTAAAATTTTGAGAGAACATTAGATTCAATAGCCAAAAAATAAGTTAGATTAAAAAAAATCTTCTCAGTAAAACAGAGAGTACGTAAAGGAGAAAAAATTTAAAGGAAGTTTGTTTCTACCTATTTTGAAAATGTAAACTCATGCATCCAAATCTAGATTTATTCAATTGATATTTAAAGTCTACTCAAAGTATGTTGGGGGTGGGGTGCCCAGATAAATGAAACCATCCCTGACTTCAAATTTTAACAGTATAGATTTATTTGCTGTGACATTCCAATTTCTCCATGAGTCCAAGGAATCAGATTGCATTAGCTATTTTGTGAATGGCTTCATAGAAGTTTTTGTAAAAGTTCTGAGAAGTCATCGGGATGTAATTTAAACATCTTTCAAACTACTGAAGATGACAAATATAATCACTTCTGTGTTCTTACCCAGACACAAACTAGACCACATGAACACTGCATCACTGGTCAGCTGACATTTCTGAAGTATTAACAGGAAACAGGTCAAACTCCTGGGAAGTGTTGGATTTCCTCTTCTTCAGCAAAGAAAAGGGAAGCAAACTGAAAGTGAGAGGTGGAGATGTCAGAGGGTCTGTGAGATCCTCTCTAGGGAAGTTTAGCCATGAATTTACCAGATACAGAATGATCCAGGGGCCACAGCCTTAAAGTCCAAAGCTCCACAACACAGTTCAGAGGTATCCACAAAGACAAGGGAGGGACCTTATATAAGTACCTATTTCCTATGAAGAGATAAGTAAGCCTTTGTTAGTAAATGCATGTATGCCTAACCATTACTGTCAGCACCTTTGGACATTTTCTTTTCACTTAAAATATCTGTGTGGCTTCTATTGAGATAAAGAAAATTTACTATTCATTTACTTTCTTTTACTATTTAATTAGTAAAAGAAAGGAGATAATCTCTTAACTATTAATGCAATATTAATGTAGTCAATGCGGGTTGCCTTTTTCTTCCCTAAAAGCACAGAATTTTCAGTTCTACCAGTTTCTTCCCCTAGAGATAGATTCAGGTATAATTGGGAATGACTTCAGGTGTCATTTTTATCATTCCTTTTAATGACTTTTTAATATATACTTGATTTCAGTTGTTCTGATATTTCATGTTTATTTAGATTTGACTTTCTAGGCCCTAAATTCTAGGGGTGGGGGTGGGATTATTCAAGAATGTATTAAAGGGACAACAAGCAGGAATCAGGGAGGATATACATTCACTGGCTCAAGAGTATAACTTGCTTAATTCAGTAAAAATGAAATTGTAAACACTAATTAAAGCTCACAGATTGCTGTAAAATATCAGGATACAGAATTGGGCAGCATCAATCAAATTATGAAGACTCTATTTGTAAAACTGAGTAAAATTAATGTGAAAATTGGGCTTACTATATATTTTTTTAAATCATCAAATTGTAATGATCAAGCTTATCTTGGGAAATCCTATTTTCAGCCTGAAAATATTTTTCAGTGGAATAGCCACTTATAAGAAGCCGTTCTTGAGCAGAAGAGAAAAGATGTCCCCTTGTTTGGTGGCAAGTCCAGGGCCACCAAACTGCTGCTACTCAAGCAAGGTTAGTTAATAACAAAGCTAGTCCCTGTTTTCTAGATTACAATAGCAGCACAGGTTAGGATATGGTTCACTTTCCCTAGAACCATTCTTGAAACAGAGTGAAAACAATGTAAATTTCAAACGATTAAAAATGAAAGACTAGCCGGGCGTTGGAGGCGCACGCCTTTAATCCCAGCACTTGGGAGGCAGAGGCAGGAGGATTTCTGAGTTTGAGGCCAGCCTGGTCTACAAAGTGAGTTCAGGACAGCCAGAGCTACACAGAGAAACCCTGTCTCGGAAAAAACAAACAAACAAACAAAAATGAAAGACTAAATATGAAAGACTTACTAAGTAAGAGTCTGCTTTTCATAGGTCAGGAATAATGACTGAGAGGCTCTGTCTTGAAAGAAGAAATCGGGGACTTTTAAGTGCAACACTGTCATGTGCTATACCTTTGGAGAACGACACATATTGTCAATGGTGGAGAGAAGTTAGTAGAAGGATATGAGACTTCATGAATAGATGAAGTTAGTGGGATAATTAGTGTACTTCCTGAAGTGTTGAAACTAAAAAGAGTATGCAAAAGTTGTTTTGCCTATGTCTGACACAGAAGGTTGTAGATAAAAGATTCTCTTGAACAGGCTTAGCCTTTATTTAAAAACTGGAATTCCTTGTCCATCTGTAATTGTTGATTATTTAACTAGTACATGTAGTTCATGAGGTAATAAAAACAGTGACCAGGAAAGCATGTGTACTACTGGACACAGTCAAGACAAAGCTATAAGACATAGAATTAGCTAGGTTATCGGGGGCTAGATGCTATCAAGAGTAATAAGCAAATCATACTAGAAAACTATCCATGGAGCACAAAATAACAAAATAAAATTCAGGCTTTGAAAATGTAGGATGGATTTTGCATAGTGAATAAAAATATGTTTCCTGTTTAAAATGGTTATTGTTTGGAATGAGCAGATAGTAGATATAGTGAGATTTCAATTGCAAAAACTTGCTTTAAAGCACTATGGTTGATTTTTCTCATGTTCTCTTATTCCTTCATTACATTTTAATTTATTAAGTATAAAGAGATGCTACATTTGGGGATTCTGGCTTGCAGACATCGTATTGAAGGGTTTAATAGGCAAATAAACCACAGGAAAAATTAAGAGATCTTTAAAATGAATAACAGAAACACAAAAGGGTCTATTGCCTTTTTGCAGTTGCAAAAAACAAAAACAAAAACAAAAACAAACAAACAAAAAAAAAAACTAAAACAACAACAACAAAAAAACCTGAGTGTTTAACCCAGTAATTTAGAAAGCAAGCAAAATATTTAATGTGTAAAGTGTCCTTTCTTTTCCTACCATTTGCTAATATAACCAGTATGGAACCCATTACCACTTTTATTTATTTATTTATTTACTTATTGATAAATAGATATGCTAAAGTGAGAATTTTAAACTATTCTACTGATGTTCTTTTGGACTCTAGTTTTTTAAATTGTTTACTTGTTATGGGGCAAATAGGAAATCCAAGAGCAGAGCTATGGGCAGTTAAAAAGCCAGACAAACCAGTTTCTACCGAGTATATCATGGGCAGAGAAAGCAGAGCCTCTCTGTGTTTGAAGGGCAGTCTTATCCTCCTGTAGACACACAAAGGCAGAGGGCCATCTCCTGCTGTTCAAGACCAAATGACATAAGAACGTGAGCGCGAGTCAGACATAATTTTAGGAGATCTTCGATATTTGAGACCTTCTTCTTCTTCTTGACGCTGAGGCCAGCATTTACAATTTCTGGATCGACACTTTTTTTTTCTTCCAATCCCAGAGATGCCTTTGGAGGTATTCTCCCGGCTGTTAACGAACATGAAGATGAGGGCATTTTATCAGAGCAGGTGCCCTTGTGTTTGTATACATACAACCTTCAAACACCAGAGACTGCTTTGTCCCTTCACAAAATGAAACTCTATATTATGGTAAGAATTTTGGACTCTCTCTGTTCAAGTCCTATTCACTTAGTCAGGAGACAAAAGTGTGTGGTGTGTCTCATCTCACTTTTGGCTAAGAGATTGGGCACAAGAAAATTATTCTAGAGTCACAGTCTGTAAAGATTATAAAAGCCCCAATTTCAAGGGAACATTCCCATGCCTCCCTTGGAAAGAAATTCCATAAAAGTCAACTTTTCAAGTAAGTAATCACCTTGTCACAAATAGAAAATTTTATTTCCCTCTGAACTTTACAGGAAAATGGAATCTTTACTACCCCCTTCCCCCAAAAAATTCTTTCCCATTTTTTTTTTCTATCACAAGTTCAAAGTGGCTTTCCTGGGCTATTGCTTTCTTAAGCCATAGTGGATCTCTGAAGAACCACATCCTCCTTTGAAACACTGACCTAGCCTTTGCCTTCAAATGCCTGGTTTTTTTTTCCATTGAAATATCCAACCCCTCTAGAAGGTATTTAAATTGCTTCTCAAACAAAAGACAACACAGAAAAATTATTTAGGGTATTAAAATTGTTTTGTCATGACAATTGATTCCATCACTGTGGGCTTCTCTGTAGGATTTTGAGATTAGTTAGCTCTATAATGAATCTCAAGACTCACGTTGTGTGTACATGTGCTTCTAGAGCTTACATTAATCTTTCCATGAAAACTATATATGTGTATATATAGTTTTTATGTATATATATATAAAACTAAGTTATTGCTGCCAACTAACTTATTTACTTTGATCACCTTATTTTATTCCTGATATGTTTTACAGCTGCTAGAGTTTTGGGTTTTTTTTTCCAAATGAAGAATTTTATTATCATGAAGGTAGAGGCAATTCACCTGTGAAAACCTCCTGTGACCTTTGTTGGAACATCCATCTATCTAACAAATTTGTAATAAGCGCCGTTTCACTGTTATGAAAGTCCATGTTGACTAACAGAACTCTATCTCCTCTTTCTCTACTTTAGGAGGAAATTTTTTCTTTTAATACTTTAGTGTGTTTCCCCCATGCCGCTAAAAGTGTTTATATTTGTATAGATATACTAGTACAAGAAAACTAGCTTTTGCATCTGTAGGCAATTTGTCCAAACCACTTTGTCTTTACTGCTACTTTTATTCCTGATATGTTGATGTTTTCCCCAGTCCTGTTGCCCTTTTGAAGAAAGGCAAACCGAACTCCCTCTCTCTTGACAGAACCCTGATGCTCAAGAATCATTTCCAGTGTTTTTCAGTTAATGGAGGGGTTGTGTCATTTTCCTTAATGTGAGAGTCATCTCCCTGTATAGTTCTGGATCTCTCAGGGGCTGGGAGTGGGGAGTGAGGGAACAGCTACCGTAGCACTCCAAGAACCCTTATGGAATTACTCCGGTAATCAGCTATGAAAGTTATTTTCTAACTGTAGATATATGTAAGCCGTTCTTTTCAAGTAAGGTACTTTGAAATATGTAGCATAAACTGGTACTGCTGTTAAATGGGTCGAATATTAAACTGAGCAGCTGTGCAAGGGGCAGCTAACTTTGAATGCACACCTTCCCGGCTGGCCTGTGTACATCTCATCATGCGTGAGCACCAAGGCCTTCATCGCTGAACACCAAGAGCGTATCTCCACATGCTCTGGCTGCTTGATCATCTTTCGCTGAGTATCATTAGAACAAGATCAAACGTAAATGAGATTAACGTGCAAGATATTTTGTGGCACACACGCAAAAGTAGGTCACATTAAATTTTTCAAAAATTCATCTCATGCACGCCTCACAGTAGTTGGCTAAGATCAGTTTGGGTGATAAAGGGAGACAATTTGCAGAAAAGGCAGAGTTGTGTTCGTTTCCTTATTTTCTTGATGTATAAACAGAAAACAAGCCCTCTTTCCTCTGTAGAATCATCAAAGGATGGGGCTATAAAAAAAAAAAAAAAAAAAAAAAAAAAAAGACTTGCTGGTAAGCCATCCGTGTTTCATTTAAATCCCAGCATTCAAAGTTAGCTGCCTTTTTTGAAACAAACAAACAAAAACTACTGTATGTTTGAAAATGTGAATAGTATTTTTATAGCTTGTTAAAGACATGGCTAGCTGCATCTGTAAATAAGGATAATGTTGCTTTGATTTTCTTTGATGAACATCTTTCTTTGGAACATAATTGTCTTTAGGGTTGATTTGTATATAAGTAATTGGCTTGTGATTGTTTCTCTTTTGGTTGGAAGCTATCATTTTGACATTACCTGTGATTCTGTGTTCAGCACTATTGTGATGTGTCCAACCTCTGCACTCGCTTACACAATAGGATATGCCAATTGTGTGTGGTGAAATGTTATTCTCATTTTTTCTATTTTATCTATGAAGGATTATGCACTTAACACATACTAACTTTTTTAATGTTAGGTATATTTTTAGTATAATTTTCCGATTCTTTCTTCTCCTCCAATCCTTCAGCTTCTTTTCCCTCCTTCCCCTACTTTCTGTTGTTATTGAGGATGAGGGAGAAAAAAATGTATTTTAAATGGATGTAATTAGGCTTTTTGAGGTAATTCTCAAGGATCCTCTTTTGACTCTTGGGAAAGAATTGTGCGTGCACAGGCAAGGATAGAATGCGAGCTGCTTTGCCTCATTCCGTACTGATCATCCCAGCTGAACAATTTGAAAACTGTTCTGCCTTTTTGTTACATGAATCTGTCAGAAATATATTTTTAATTTAATATAAATGAAATTCAATAAAATATGAAACAAATGTTCTTTCTGTGCTAGAACTTTTTTTTTTAATAAGAAAAAAATCAGTTGGGGGAAGAGAAAGGTTTGTTCTGCATTTAATAATCTGAAGATGTGAAAATGGCTTGATTTTTGTTCGTGCTTAGAAACCTCATTGATGAGTCCTCAGAAGCCTTCCGTTGGTTCGACTGTGATCCGCTCCATATGCTGTCACTCTCCAGGCATATGCCTATCCACTTGTCTGCACAGCCTGTGCTCAATTAATTGTGGTTGGTTTGTTTCACTGGGAATAAAAGAAATATAAAATATTTCGTAGGTGGAATCCAAATACCATTTTGTTTCTATGTTCATTGCAGTCCATAGCAATACCTTTTTGATTTTTTAAACAGAGGATGTAGATGGCAACACTATAAGGAGAAGGGATAGAGAGAATGAGGCCTTCCATTGGTAATTAGACAGTTAAGGCCATGGAATTCTAGAAAAGTGATATCAGGTACTCATAACTCTTGGTTTTATCTTTTCTATTCAAGATTTAATATTAATCCTTCTTTTCTGTTGTGATCATAATAAGGGACAGAGGCTATTAAGATATGTTCTATGGGCTGTAGAAGGGGGTACCTCAGCAAGTCCATACTGAGACATCTCTTCTCCCTGAGGGACCCCACACACAACAGTATAGTATAGAGTTTATTTAGGGCATGGGGAAAGGAGTTAAGGGGGTAGCAGAGGCAGAGAAAGGCAGAGAGAAGGACAGTAGAGAAGCAGAGGCCGCTGACCATGACCATGTGGAAAGAGGGGGAAAGGGAAGGGGGAAGGGAAGAGTCCAAGAGGGCAAGAGAGAACAAGAGAACAAGAGGATAAGAGAGAGAGGAGGGGCAAGCAGCCCCTTTTATAGTGGGCCAGACCTACCTGGCTGTTGCCAGGTAACTGTGGGGTGTAGCTTAGATAGAATCCTAACACCAGTAAAGTGTAGAAATGTTACATTTCCAATAATTTCTCATCAGAGATCTATTATTCTTTCAAACTACTCTGCTTATTTGCGTATATAAGATCAGGACTAAATCAAGGAACAACAATAAAACTGTTTTAACACAACATATTACAGAAAGTTGACTTTAACATATTCAGTTATAGCCCTTTAAATATTCTTTTAATAATTGCTTGTTCTGTTTGAATGGACCTGCGTAAATACCCTCACACTCACCACCCTTGGATGTTTTGACCTTTGCATCTGAATCAATCACTGTCAATTAACTGTGTTCAGGGTGAAATATGTCAGGACACCATGCATTTAGGCCACAGAGAGAATGAAAAAAGAGGAAACAACTTCTTCCTTATGCTTTATGATATAATTGAAATTTCCAATAGGATCATGCTAGTTTATCATTTCTAATATTTATCAAATTATTAAGCATTTTATAATATATAACTTTATTCTGCATATTTGGACTTACCATACTCTTTTGAGAGAATATTATTGAGATAATCCTGATCGTCCATATATGGTAAATAAAACAAAAAGGAAAAGGGTCTAAAGTCACACAACTAGTACTTTCGTGTGCTACTCTGGGAGCTGGGTTTCCTGTCTGAAGTATCTGTCTTGCCTCTGATGGTTAAACAGTTCTTTCATCTTCTTCCTAACCACGTGCACTTGCTAAATAAAAGCTTCAATCTAGTGAGAGCCTGCTTTATGGTCATGCACTGACTCCAGCTACCCATGATCTTCATTATTCATTACCACCTTAACAACTGATCTTCAAAGGTAACAAAGTGTTTTGCCCCCTTAAAATATTTAGGATCAACTCACTTATAATGAAGAATCAGATTCTCTACATTCAAAAAATATATACCATGTAGTTCTATGCAAAAATTCCCGAAACATAAAATGTGGAGAGCCTACTGTCTGTACAGAAGATAGTTAGAAGCCTAATTGGTAATGGTGCTACCCCTGCCACTCACATATCAAAGAGTAGTACAGATAGCCACATTGTATTTCTGGCAAAGTTGGTATATGAATCAATACTAATAGGAATGATACAGCACAGTAAGTCCCTGATTTATACAGAAGATGATGCATTTTCTAGAATTTGAAATGTATAGAAGGGTTACTGGAAACTTCTGGAATGTAGCAAAAAATCTTATCTAGATTCATTGTTGATCATTCAAAATCATGATAATGAAAGTTGAGACGGAAAGCGCAGACCATGGTCACAGAACTTGATATTCTGAGGAGACTCAGCACTTCAAAGCAAGCCTGGACAATATAAGAATTTCCAAGCTATTTTGGCTAAAAAAAACTGACACTCAAAACAATCTGTAAAATTATTACTGAATTATGAAATCTGGAAAAGAATTACTGTGACATTATAAGAGGGAGAAATTGTAAGGTATTAGAAATATACTGGAAACTAGGGGTCATAGCTAAAGTTAAAGTCAAATTCCCATTATTTGCATGTGCTTTAATCTTAAAAAACTTGAATTTACACTTATTTCACTTTAAATCCCTATGGTGGGATACATATACAATATGTGTATACAAACATATATAAAGAGAATAAATTATTTAAGATATTTAAAGGTTTATTTTTACAATGCAAGACATCATAAAAAATCTTTATTCTCAAACTATTTCACCACAAGATTCAATATATATATATATATATATATATATATATATATATATATATCATACTTCAAGTTACACTAATAAGATTGTAGGCTGAGCAGGTACATAGTTAGCTAATTGTATTTCTCTCTAACGTACCATCAAGCCGCATGATAAACCATGGGGGCAAATCCACTAAACAGCCATCTCAAGATCAGAAACAGAAGACCATCTCCCAGACAGCAGCTTTAAAACTATAAACAGAAAAATTCATAAGATAGCAATCAAGGGACTGTGAATCAAATGATACACAGGGGATGGGAGATAACCTGTACCTCCTCTTGCAGGTTACCTATATGTTTTTAAAATAAAAGAAAACAGCTATCTTGAAAATAATGAGGCCCTTTTCTATTTCCTTATCCCTTCAGATAAGTAGAGTTCTACTATACAAAATGATCAAAAATTGCTGCCTCTTTGAGAAAAAAACAAAAACACCAAAAACCATAAATCTTCCAAGCATGAAAGAGTGGTGCTAATAGCTGCCCACTGATTCCTATTGAAATAGGCACATACATATAAAAAATACCCTGAAAATTAAGACTTTTATGTCATTCTTGTCACCTTATTAGGTACTTAAAGTTATCTTCTATTTATTCAGAGACTTAGAGAATTGCCCTATACTTCCTTAAATTATTATTAAGCTTGTGTGAAATTATTATGCTTGTGTGGATTTGCAGATGCTGCCACCATGGCAACATAAACATAACAGAAACTGGTTGTGTGCTTCTGTAAGGTGATCATCTGTTAAACTCCTCACACATGTTCTCTTTGTCAGTTTCCTATAATTCTACTCGTTAGGTACTATTTTTTTCCCTTGTCACAAATGAAGAAACTTTAAAACAATACATGAGCAAAGTCACATAAAAAGTGGAACAGCTAAAATTTAAATCTACCTGATGTAAAAGTACTTTATCCCTTATGAGATAATATAGCTCTCCTACAACATTAATACTAAAATGGCCCCCATGGTGTATTCTTTCTTCACGTCTTTAAGTTCATGTATACAATTTGGATAACTGCACGTGTTTCTGAAAAAAAAAATATCTTTAACAAATTACCTGATTAGATGGAAGAACACATAAGATGAAAAATATAAAAACTTTTTTTCAGATTATATTCATCCAACTTTAAAGGGTCCTTCTCATCAGCACTTCAATCCAATTCTTCTCCTCTGAAACACCTTGAGCTGGACCCCCAGAATTCAAATCATCCTCTGGACCATTGCTTTCCCCATTCTTACTAAAATCGCCTGTTAAGACCCACTTAAAGCATTTAACTGATTTTCTAATCCAAGATCTCAAAGTCCAAATTCCTCCAAACAAAAACATAGTCCAACAATATCCCAGTCCCTAGTACCAAATTTCTGTCTTTTGTTGCTGTGAAGAGACACCATGACCACAGCAGCTCTTATAAAGGAAAACATTTAATTGAGAGTCTCTTACAGTTTTAGAGGTTTTGTCCATTATCAACATGGCAGGAAGCATGACACCATGTAGGCAGATATGGTACTTGAGAAAGAACTAAGAGGTCTATATCTTGATTCACAGGCAGGAGAAGGAGACTACCACACTAAGGCCACACTATGAGCTCATAAGGCCTCAAATCCCACCTCCACAAAACCTGCCTTCACAGTGATACACCTCCTCTAACAAGGCCACACTTCATAAGAGTCACACTCCCTGTGGGCCAAGCATTCAAATTACCACATTTACCTTAATAAAAAAGCTTAGTTCCTCTATGGTCTCACAGTTCTAGAAGTTACCTGAGGAAGCCACACTATTTCGTCTTCCAATTCACCAGTTTAAACATTACCAAATGATGAACATAATAGAAAGAAGAATTCTGGCATCTCAGAGTGGGGTTTGTCATTGTTGCCCTCAAGGAATGAATGACTCTGTTCATATTCTCTTGATTGAAACTAGCCACCTGGAACAGCTC
This sequence comes from Apodemus agrarius, assembly GCA_964023405.1. Taxonomy (NCBI): domain Eukaryota; kingdom Metazoa; phylum Chordata; class Mammalia; order Rodentia; family Muridae; genus Apodemus; species Apodemus agrarius. The sequence continues at coordinate 68,417,802 of OZ030014.1, read as the reverse complement.
AGGTTCAAAGTCCCAGGAGCAGCCTGATGGTTAAGTGAACACGAATTTGCCTGACATGTGGCTGTTGTAGCAATGACATTGAAGGGAAAAATCTAGTCTTTAAAGACAGCTACTGATGACATGAGTTAGAGCCTACATGACAGCTCTGTGTGCTGGTGATTATTGCTACTCTAGTCTGTATACCTCTGGGATATTGACAAGCACATCTGACCACCAGCCATTTGATCTAATGTACCTTTCACTCTCATATACTCTTCATAGAACTATGGTACTCACGACCTCCTGCCAACTCTTAGACATTTCTAGAGGAGATAGGAAAAATTGGTTACTTGTAATGTTTTGGAGTCTGAAACCTTGATCAGGGGACCACAACTTCATCATAGTGCAAGACCAGGTGAAGCTCTTGAAGCTAAATTTCAAGGTTCCAGCACAAAGTGGGGAATAAGAACCATAGAGAGTAAGAACCAGCATGATTAGCAGCTAAAGGCCCTTGTCATCAAGCCTGACAACCTAGGTTCAATTCTTGAAGAAGAGTATTTACTGCACAAGTTGTCCACCCACCTCTGCATGAGTTCTGTAGCACGAATATCCCCCAACACACAGGATAAATAAAGCACAATAAAGAGATTGAAATTAAATAACACCTCACAAAAAGAAAATACCAAGTTTTGGAAGTGCCCCCATAAGATTCTGTCCAATTCTTTCTTAAAGATCAGAAGGTTTTGTATGTTGGAAAATGGAACTGATGAAGCAAAAGGAATATTTTGAAGAATTCTATAAATAAAATTATCTTTTTCTCCAGCCAAAATTAAGTCTTTCAAGTTCTGTTTCCTCTTATGTCATGAAGTTCTCTTGTGTTGTTGCCTCAGGAAAAATCCTTCACTGGAAGATGAAGAGGCAAGTTTGAGAGGGGGGGAAACAGATATTCACCAGGCAGTATGCTAAACATATTACATGGTTTTAGTCACCAAGACTTTACAAATAGTGAAGAAAAACCTGTCATTTAATATGCATCTCCTGCTGACCTCTGTAGAACAGCTGGTTGATGTGAGTGAATGAAAAACAGAACTTATTATTACTCTCTAATACAACTCTGAAGAGAATGCTGTTCAGGGCAACAGGGCATGCTATACTTGGAGAAGACTGGTCTGTAGCTAGGAATGTAGCATTTATTAACTGATTAATGCATGTAAGGGAGGGACCATGCCATAGTGTGACATGAACATCAGAGAACATTTTATAGGAGTCAATTTTCTTGATATATAGGTCCTAGGAACTGAACTCAAGTTGTTAGGACAAATAGCAAGTGTCTTAACCCCTTGAGCCAGTACATAAGCCCTTGAACAATTTTTAGAGTATTTTGCTGTCCACAGTAGGAATATAACCTTTTAACATTCTACAGAAAATGCTTAGCCGCACTCCTAATCTATGCTGAAATCCACCAACCCTTAGTGAACGACAGATCAATGGATGGTTATCCTAAGGCATCCTTACTTAAATATTCTGTTGAGTCACCTTTACAATTCTTTTAAAAGATTGAGATTTCTTCGGGTATTATCTAATCTTTTCAGCTACTTTAAAACTATAAAAACTGAAGAATAGAGAATGAAAGATATTGACATCTTTCTGTCTGGGCTTCCATGGAACATTGCAAGAAAAAGGTGGTAATGGTAACATTTCTGTACACTGAACTAGAATTCTAGCTCCATTTAGAAAGAGTCTTGCTACTGTCATCCAAGAGCACATGACCTTGTTTTAATTGGGCATTCTGCAGTTTACTGACTACCCAGTCAGGCTGATTTTTTTTGGGGGGGGAGGCAGCAGGGTAAGGAGAGGGGAGTGGAAAGAGACTTTATTCAGCTTACACTTCTATATCACAGTTCATTATCAAAGGAAGTCTGAATAGGAGCTTAACAGGACAGGAACCTGTTGAGCTGATGTAGAGGCCATGAAGAGATGCTGCCTACTGACTTGTTACACATAGCTTGCTCAACCTGTTTCTGTATAGGACCCAGGACCACCAGCCCTGGGATGGTACCACACCCAATTAGCTATTCCATCTCTCATTGATCATTAATTAAGAAAGTGTCCTACCAGCTTGTCTATAGCTTAATCGTATGGACATATTTTCTTAACTGAGGTTTTCTTTTTTTTTTTTTTTTCTTTTTCTGCTCAGATGATTTTGGCTTGTGTCAAGTTGACATAAACTATGGTTAGGTTGATTTTTAAACTGAAGAAAAAAATAGAATATATTGGAAGACAAGAGGCTGGTACTTTCAAACAGAGAAGTAAAATTTGAATTTTCTTGAATAAGGATTTGTAACCTGCTAAGGTTAAAGGCTACAATGAATTCATGTTCTTCAAGGCACACAGGGTAGAACATATTAGCCCACTTCACTTTCCTATATCTCTTTTAATGTCTCTAAAGGTATTAAGTACATTTAAGAATGACTATTAGTCACTTTTACTATTTAATAGTCAGATTCATAGATTTTAAATTCATAGTGCCCCCTAAGGCAAACTACTCTGTTGTCTACAACCTGCCTAAAACCCTCTTCAAATTCTTCTTTTAACTATAGATGTAGGTCTAGGTGATACAATATGAGACTAGTACATGAAATTTCAATACAAATCATAAAGAGTCAACAAATGATTCACAGTGTGAAAATTGCTTCCCCAAAGGAAAAGGTAAAGGTAAAGGAAGCAGAGTTAGAAGCAAATGTTGAGGAAAGCATTGAATGTCTAGGCAGGAGAAGCTATTAGATAAGTCCACTTATATGTGACCACTGGTGACCATGCCTCCTACATAACTGTGTACATCAATCGACACCAAGGTCCAAAAGCAGCAGTGTTGCCAACAGCAGCAGCAACACCCTCACACCTCCTCCTTTCTGTTCATGTGCTCTGATTGTCCATGTTCTTGGCAGCACCCATATTCACAGTTGCTAGACTGCAGCATTCTCTGGTGTTACCTGCTGAATTCAGAATGTACATCTTCATACTGTTTTTATGTCACTGTCTGATTCACTCTAGTAAGCTTTTGATTGCCAGGTTCTTTGGCTGGAGGTGTTGAAGCACAGAGTCACAACTCTAGATAGAGACTAGGCCTTTCAAATGAGCCCTTGTAGCTTAGCTATCCAGCAACAGTGTTACGTACATGAATACAGAAAAATATCAAAAGTCATCTTGGTAGAAAACAAAGGGCAATGGGAAACAACTACCTGGCCCAGGAGTTATAGAGAAATGGATAGTTTATGCTTTGCTGAATCTGCCTAACAACATTGTTGTCTCATTCACTAGAGAGAGCCCCCAAGACTGAGTAACAGGTTATATTCAAAGCTAAGGTTTAACATGGCAGTAGGGCAAGAGCAACAGGAAGAGGTTATGCATTAAAATCAGGCTGGAGAATTCAGATGGAAGCTATTGAGCTCTTGCCTTCTTATGCTCTAATAAGATCTGCTTTTCCCTTGGTGTGGAGTAATAAAACGAATGTAAAGAATATCTGACTAGGGAAGCCTGCTGGGATGCCAGCGTCCAAGGATTCTACGGAGGACTGATTGTGTAGGTACATCCTACTATGCAAATAACCATGGTAACACATTCAGGGCTTTACCAATGAAGCTAGAAACATCATCAATCTTGATGTTTGTGTAAATTAATTCTTACAAGTCCTGTCAAGTTGATAAAATATACCTGATTACTTCGGGTCTGCACAACAACATCCACAATAGAGTTGCAAATGCATTCTGAGGGCCTTATCCCCAGCAGCTAGCCATGGAGACATGTCACCATTGAACTACCAAACCAATGTAACCCATCTAGCAGGAATGACGACATTCTAAACAGAGATTTATTCATCTCCTGCTTTTGACTAGCAGACATTTGAGAAAATGGTTCCTAAGAAATAGAATTCTCCTAGAACTCATGCTGAGAGGAGGAGGATGTTTGTTGCCAGTTACAAGATGAACTTGTTTCATAGGGAGAGCTGTCACTTGGTGCCAAAAGCTTGGCTCACTAGCTTTCAGTAGAAACCGGAGCCTATGTACTAATGGGTCAACCATATCTGTAATTAAACCTTTACCTGACCTAGATGGCATAGCTATGTGTTTCTCCCTTACCTAATCAAACAAAAACCTCATGTCAGGATCCTGAAAACAGTCTTTGGCTGTTGTTAGATTTCTTTGCCCCTCTTCTGAAGGTTGCCACGTTGAATAAATCTTTGTTTTATGCCTTTTGCTATAGTAGTGGGTTTGTGGTAAATGTCTCTCATAATCTCTGCCACTTAAAAACTTGGTTTCCTGTTAGTGGTACTTTCAGGGTGTGTTTATATGGTGACATCTTGATGGAATTTTGCCACTGTGGGAGGGCATTAAGTTAAAAAGACTCTAGCCAATTCCAGTTGGATCCTCTCTGATTCCTCCTACTTTCAGTTGAAGATATGAGTCCTCAGTTTCCCACTCCAGCTCACATGCCTATCTGCTCCAGATTTCCCTGTTATGATAGACTTATCCCTCTCAAGCTGTAAGCCCAAAGAAACTCTTTTATGCAATTACCTTAGTTATGCTATTTTATGGCAGCTACCGAAAAAAAAAAACTAATTTTGCCTTTCAATTGCTTTTTAAGGACTGGAAGCTGAACTATGAAGGCACAGACTATAATAATTCAAGTAGCATGAATTCTTTCTTTCCAGAAATACTGCTCTGACTGGGGGGTGAGGAGGGAAGAATGATATAGATATATACATATTCCTTTCAGTTTCTTATCATGAATGTGATTTATTTATTTATATATTTATATATTTATTGTTGTTCTTTGAGACAGGGTCTAATGTAATCCAGGCTGGTTTCAAACTTGCTGTGTCATGGAGAATCACCTTGAACTTTTGATCCTGCAGCCTCTGCCTCCCAAGGGTTGGACAAGCATATGCCACTATTTGTAATAGTTCAACATTCTCCTATTATGTGGAAATACATTTTCAGTCACTTTTTAAAACTTGAAATATAACAAGCACTTAAACTATAGTCTGTTAGTGACCACTGGCTCATCACTGGAGGCCACAAGGTGACTAAAATTATGAGGAAGCCTGGTGAATCTTCTCTTTACATCTGTCTTTTAATTTGGCTCAGACTCCTTGACTCTTCACAAACGTGACTAACAGGTACTATGGGATGTCTGTCTAACTAACCAGTCTCATCTCTTTTGAAGCAGAAGGTCCAAAGATAAGTCATTGTTGAAACTTGCTACACTTTGGATCCCAGAAAGAGATAAGTGCAAAGAGGCAAACTACCAGCACCATCCTTACCACAGATGAAAGCAATTATCTATGATGTTGAGAATGTCAACCAACCTCACTAGTTTCTAGGAGGCAGTTGTTGCTCTCCAGCAATGACATGGTTAACAATTTCAGATGAGCTTGAAGAACAGTAAGACACAATGTTCAACCAGACAGACTTTAAACTAAACCTGTTTAATTATGCAAACTTCTTGCTCTTTCTCCCCGTTCTTTCCTGATTTAAACCAAATTTTTATGTCAAAACCACAAAGACAAACTTGATTGTAGCATAGTAAGCCCTGGAGCACTCTGTGTTCTGGATGGGTTGCACTCACACACCCACCTAAGAGCTATCTGTATTCACAAATGAAACACACACACACACACACACACACACACACACACACATACACACACCAGTTTATTTTAATATGTCTTAACTAGCTTAATGGTTGGACCTTTCTAATCCTTCCCTTGACAAAGAAACACTCCCCTCAGGTATTCTGGAGTTAATATCCTTTAAAATCTCTATTTCATCTCTGTTATCCCAGAATCAGTCTGGGAATTGGCCACTAGAGCCACTTGCCCAAATCCTTACAAGGCTGTTTGGTCCTACACCCTTCTCATGGCGATTCTGCTTTTCCTCTCCTCTCTCCCCCAAGCCTGGAAATTCTAAAAGTCCCACCTCTGTCTGTCCTGCCCAGCCATGGCTTAGCTGCTGGCATCTTTATTTACCAATTGGAACCACTGGGGTCAGGGTCCCTCGGTGTCTATATGCAGACACTTGTGTAAGCAGTTTTGAGGACCAAAATTAACTTTATAACACAAGTAGCATTAAACCAAACCCACTTCACTTGGTGTCACCACAGTCACTGTTCTTCCTCATGTGGTACATATGTTGATTAACATCTTCGTGTTTTTATCATTCATTGTCATCTGGGAGTAGTGGCCTAACCCACCTTATTGGGTCCATAGGATCCAGAGCTTTTGCCTCTAAGTTTTGTTTCAAGAACATCTGTGATGGTCTCCAGTATCTCATGTCAATCATATCCTCTCAGGATAAATTCTTAGAATTGAAATTTTATAGTCTATCACTGTTTATATATTTAAGGAATTATAAAAAGAATGTTTCACTTGCTTCAGTTTAGAGGTTGCTTTGGAACATGTTCTGAGGGAGAAAAAAAAAAGAGTCATATAGAACTAAATAAAAACCCACAGGAGGCCAGCCAGTTTGGCAGTCCAATTCTCGGAACTCAGAATACAAGTATTACTATGAATGTAGATCCCAACTCGGCATTCTGTTTTGCTTTTGAATGAGTCATTGGAAATTTCTCTGTAAATAACCACTTTCTCTTTCTTACTTGACAGTATTTTTCTCTAGTGGCACTGATTTTGATTTTTAAAGCTTGATTTTGTTTTGTTTTGTCACAAAATAGAATAAGATTAACATAAGGTCTAATCTAGGAAGTTGTTGATTCAGGAACCCCCTGAGTAAGACATGTATTATAAGGCTGGATGGTCAGTAAGGTAGTCAGACTCTTGTAGTGGTTTGAATGAAAGTGATCCCATAGGCTCAGGTTTCAATACTTGGTTCCTAGTTGGTGGAACTACTTGGGAAGGATTAGGAGATATGTCACTGGGTAGGAGACTTTGACATTTCAAAAGACCGGCAAGATTCCCAGTGTCTCTAGGCTCCAACTTGCATCAAGATATATATAAGATCTCAGCGCTTCCTGCTGTCATGCCTCTGTTCTACAATCATAGACGCTCACCACAGTCACTGTTCTTCCCCATGTGGTACATGTGTTGAATCACATCGTTGTGTTTTTATCATTCATTGTCATCTGGGAGTAGTGGCCTAACCCAGCTTAAATGTTGCTTTTCCTCGGCTGTAGTATCTTATCACAGCAATAGAAAAGAATCTAAGACAATATTAGAGAATTGAAAGTCATTGGGATGAACCCCCTTAGCAAATTTTAAAATAGAGACTGAAACTACAGGATTGGGTACTAATCCAAAGAATGGGATCTGAGTCTTGTTTCTAGCACTGGATGGGGCCAGACTATTCTGAACTGCATACGAAGGTGTGGGATTATTGTGATGGTCAATATTCATTATCCAGTTGACTGGTTTCAGGGTCACATTTGAAACAAACTTTGGCGTATGTCTGTGAGAATCTTCCTATAGAACTTTGAGTGAGAAGGGAAGACTCAACTTGCCTGTGAGGGCCATTCCATGGGCTGGGATCAATCTGAATGAGAAGGACTAAGAAAGTGGGGCACCTGTGTTCATCTCACCCTGCTTCATGTCTGCAGATAGGATGTAACTAGATGCCTCACACTCCTACTGGCCATCCATTCTGCATTATAATAAACTATGGCCCCAAATAATAATTTCCTTTCTTGATTGCATTGCAAAGTATTCTGTCATAAAAGAAATTATAAATACAACCTGGCCAGAGGCTTTCTGAAGAATAACAAAGACATCCCATTGATACCTCTTGTAAGTATAACCCTAATAAGGTTTTTGATATTCTGCACAGAAAAAAAAAAATGGAGTTTAAGGGAAGTTGTCTCCATACTAGAAAGCTTAAAACTAATATGAGGCTTGTTTCACATAAAGATTAAGGCAAGAGCTCTTGGCTTTATCTACTCTTACCTCATGAAAAGGTTCTGTTTTACTTTGTAATAAACTCTACACTCTGTCACTGAATTCTTTCAAAAGAGATTAGAAGGACTATAGAGCTGAGAGACAGCAGACAATGACAATATGAATACCATGTCCTAATTTGAGTTACTTCATTTTCAATAATAAATAATAATGTCAGGTTTATATTAGGGCCTTGCAATTATCTCTTAGATTTTAAACACCTTCCCACCCAACCTCTAGTTCTTTTCATATCTCTTTTAAAGAGTCAAAAGAGGATGGTAATGCTATTGTGCCTTGGGATCTATTTTTTATCATTGTCCCCTTCTTGAAAATAGGACACTTATAAGGAAGTGCAACTTCTGAGTATCAGAAAGAATAACAGATGGCATTACTTTCTAAATCTAAAGAGCATGCATAGTTAACAAACATTGTTAAAACCAGTAATACTTTCTTATAGTTCTTACATAGTTTAAAGATGAAACTATATAAGGAAGTGGGGTGTATATAACTTAACAGTAGAGCACATGCTTAGCATATATAAGACACTTGCCTCAATCTTAAACATTAATACACACACACACACACACACACACATACACACACACACACACACACACACACACACACACACACAAATTTGATCTTGAATAGCTTTTTCTTTATTGATATATCACTTTGTTGTATACTTAAAGTCCTACTCTTAGGGCTAGAAGGTTAGATTACTTGTGGAAAATATGCTTAGCAGATGTGAGGCTGTTGCACAGAGCTATCCTGCAAACTAAACAGCCTCCATCACTGGTCACTCATCTGTTCTGAATATCAGGAGGCCATCCCAGCGTGGTTTCTTGACTGTTTATATCCCCTCACAGAGGGATTGGAAGAGTCATAGAACTCTCACCTCAGTGTCCAGATACTCCCTCCCACCTGCCCTAATCAAATGTGGCTTTTGAAAAGAACTATAATATATGGGCCCAGGAAGACCAGGGGTGGGAGGCTGTACCTATGCACCTATGTGAAAGCTAATATCTCTGCAGGGTAGACTTTCTGGTGTGGCCTTCCAGGAGAACAGTGCACAATCCTGTAACTGCTCCCTATGCTCAATGAAGTCATTGGTTCCCCAGAGTGAACTTTTGTGAATTCCTGCTGGGACTTTACAAGGAAGGATAAAAGGTATTTATCTCGATGTAAGAAGGGATTTTTAAAAGAGGCCATAATAGGGTCCATTTTCAGAACCAAAAAAGGAAACAAACAAACAAAAAAAGAAACAAAAAGAAAGAAATAAAAAAAACAAAAAATGGAAAACTAAACTATACAGATTATAAAGGTATCCTCTTTTGTTTTTTTGTTTTTTGTTTTTATAATAAGTAGTCCTAATGGGTACAAGTTCTTTGAAAGCAACACTGTCAATTAGTAGCATCATATAAACTCCACATGAAATCTTACAAATATAAAAATTATAAATTTTCATTTATACTCAAAATATCAATAATACTTCAGTATTTATTTGAAAGGATTAAAATTAACAGGTTGGCTGGGCGGTGGTGGAGCATGCCTTTAATCCCAGCCCTTGGGAGGCAGAGGCAGGCGGATTTTTGAGTTTGAGGCCAGCCTGTTCTACAAGAGTGAGTTCCAGGACAGCCGGGGCTATACAGAGAAACCCTGTCTTGAAAAACCAAAACAAAAAAACCAAAACAAAACAAAACAAAAAAAAATTAACAGGTTCACAAATGGTCATTAAGTATGCTTCCCTGCTTTTAACTACTTTTGTCTGATAGCATTATTGTTATATATATATATATATATATATATATATATATATATATATATATACTTGTTATTTCGAATAATTTGGCCCACAGAGATGGTACAGACCTTTAATTCCAGCACTCATATACCTGTGAGTTGAAAGGAGCCTGGTTTACATAGTGAGTTCCAAGCCATCTAAGACTAAATAGTGAGAACCTGTCTCAAAAAACAAAACTAAAAATGAAAAAGGAAGGAAAGAAGGAAGGAAGGAAGGAAGGAAGGAAGGAAGGAAGGAAGGAAAAGAGGGAAAGAGTTAAATTAAAGAATTAAAGCAGAGAAATTCTGAAATCATCAAGTAATATGAATATTTCTTCTAATTGTCTGTATTACACTTCCTCCTTCCTCTCAAAAAGCTTTGAAATATTTGAAAAAATATATAAGGAAAAGCAAGATGCTGAAAAATCAGAATCCACTCAATCTCATTTATGGGCCCTTGGATATAGCAGGAATCTGAATTTGATTTTTATAAAAATGATTTTCAATTCTTTTACAGAGTCAATAGGAATTATTTATTTTCAGAGTATAAATGAAAATATTAATTTCATAATATTCCCAAGAAATGGTCTGAAACTCTACATGAGATTCAGGCCCTGCTTAGAGTTCAGAGTTGGCATAAAGAATATTTTAAGCTCAACGACATTTGTGATTCAGTGCATGTGAAAAGACACCTTTTCATAGCTTCTCTTATCTGATTAAATTCAGCAATGAAGAGTAACATAAATCCTTTTCAGGAAGCCTTTTCCTCAGGATAGAGAATGGCGAAAAGACCTAACATAAGTTGGCTCTGGGAGCTTGACATCCTGAGGAAAATGGAGAGGCCAGAGGTCACGCATCAGAGGTCATGTCCAGCCAATTACAGACACACATCATAAACTTCCTTCTCTCCCTACAAACTCATTTAGGCTTTCTTTTTGCTTCTGTTTTGTTTTTCTTTTTCTTTTTGAGACAGGGTGTCTCTTTGTAGGCTGTTCTGGTGCTCACTATAGAAATCAGAGAGGCCTTGAGCTCACAGAAATCCACCCGCCTCTTCCTCCCAAGTGCTAAGATTCAAAGTGTGAGCATCCACTCTCAACTTCAATTTCTCTCTCTCTTCTCAGGATTATGTCAAAGAGTCTTCAGGCCTGTCCTGGAACTCTGTAGACCAGACTGGCCTTGACTCAGAGATTCACCAGCCTCTGCCTCTCTCTGCCTCCAGAATGCAGGGATTAAAGGCATGCAGCTCTCCCATCTACCTCCTTTGTCTTTCTTAAGGAAGACTATTATTCCTTAGAAACTACTCTGCACTCTATTTTCCGTATTTAATGCATGAGCATGTAAGTTTGTGGTTGAAACCACTAAACAACCATTCAACTCAGTTCTGGAGTGTCTGTGCACTTTATTCTCCTGCTTATCTGCCTTTTATTTGTTCAATTCAAGGTATTTGGTATTGACTGGAAGAAACTGAAGGTTTTCTAGGCCTCAATGATATAAATATGGACCACTGATTATATGATTGTTTTCATGGTGTGGAAGCATACAGCTCTTTGACATAACCCTGAGTTTTCTTATTTATTTATTTATTTATTTATTTATTTTTATTTATTTATTTATATTAGATAAGTTCCTTATTTACATTTCAAATGTCCCCTTTCCTGTCCTCCCCCCCACACACAAAGTCCCATAACCCATCTCCCCTCCCACTGTTCCCCAATCAACCCTCTCCCATTTCCCTGTCCTGGAATTCCCCTACACTGCAGCATCAAGCCTTCCCAGGACCAGGGGCCTCTCCTCCCTTAGATGTCCAACAAGGCCACCCTCTGCTGCCTATGTGTCTGGAGCCATGGGTAACTCTGTGGTTGATGGTTTTGTCCCTGGGAGCTCTGGGAGTACTAGGTGACTCATATTGTTGTTCCTCCTATGGCACTGCAAACCCCTTCAGCTCCTTGGGTCCTTTCTCTAGCTCCTCCATTGGGGACTCCATGCTCAGTTCAATGGCTGACTGTGAGTGACCCCCTCTGTATTTGTCATGCACTAGCAGAGCCTCCCAGGTGACAGCGATATCCGGCTCCAGTCAGAAAGCACTTGTGGGCATCCATGATAGTGTCTGGGTTTTGTAGCTGTATATGGGATGGATCCCTAGGTGGGGCACTCTCTGGATGGTCATATAGTAGAAGGTGCATCCCATTGACTACAGGGTTCCTTTTAAACTGAAAAGTAACTGCTGCTTGTGCTTTGTACTTCAAGGTTTTGTGTGTGTATACGTGTTGTTGTTGTTGTTTATTTTATTTTCCACCCTAGAGTATTAGCTAGACAGATAAAAATTTGAGCATGGCAAACTTCCCTCTGTTTTAATTCTGTGAATTCTGGCAAGTCAAATGCCTGAAGTCTAAATTCTTGAACAGCACAAATCAAGTTCTGCACAAATGGGCAATCTAGATGCAGGTGAGCATTTTATATTTAGTGAGAAAAAGTAAAGGTCATTTAGCTCTTCCAGGCATATTTTTAAATATTCCAGTTTCCCAATGTGCCAGCTACTTGTTTTTTCTTGAACAACCTCGATGTTTTACATTCACGAGCTTGGAAAGGTCATTTCCTCAAAATTTAATTCTCTTAACTGGATGACCATGCTTCTCAACATTTGTTTGAAATCTAAGATGTGTTAACTTCCATACAACACACAAGACAGAGTGATATGTGCTGAACATTCCAGGGAAGCACGGGTCCAAATCAATTATTGGAGCAGATGCATGGCTGCTGTGTTATTACACACAGTTTTAGGTCCCTCTTGTTAAGTCCTGCTTTTGAAACTTACTTTCTACCACTGGATGTTGAAATACTGAGCTTATAAAAACCAAACCCCAATGAATTCCATACCTCAGCATTTGAAGATCGAAAATATAGCACATGATTTTACCTCTTAAAGCACATATGCCATGTGTATGTGTGGTGTACATACATATCCAATGAGTGTGTGACACACATTTGACAGCAGAGGTCAAAAGATGATGTCTTCCATTAATACTCTCCAAGGGTCTCTCATTGTACCTGAAGCTCATGGGATTAAAGTAGCATGGAGAGCCAATGAGGTCCAGGAATCTACCTGCCCCCACTATCCCAACACTGGAGTTATAGGAGCCCACCACCCCTCCTTGCTTGTATCTGGGTACTTGGAATCTGAACTCAGGTCCTTGTTTTTGCACAGCAATCACTACTTACTAACCCATCTCTCCAATCCCATTTATATTTATAATTTCAGTGTTTGTTTTCAAACATAGGATAAAGTCAAATTTGTTCCTTTACAATGCCTTTCCACAGCAATTATAATATTTATAAAATCTATGAGACTGAACAATTATAATAGTTATAAAATCTGTGCACGAATTCTTGACATTCTTTGTCCTGATTGGAGATACTAGTTCCAGGTGAACCTATATCACCAGCTTTTCTCAATCACTTGATTTAGGAGATCAGATAACCTCAGAGCTGAACCTTCTTTCAGCTCCACCAAGTACCACTCTGTGCCATCGTGTTCATGAGCTCTTGCTTGATTCTAATTATTTAAAAGGAGTGGAAAGACTTTAAGAGATAGAAGTTGTCAGTGTTTGCAGTGAAACAGTGTTCGCTGAACATGGCAGGGCCATTGCACATACATGCATTCACAGAAGCTTTGACTGGATGCACAGTAATAAGCTAGATAAAATTCACAGAGAGTAGGGGGCGGTTTGATAAGCATTTATTTAACTAAAGAAAACCAAAGCTGAACACTCTAAAGAAAGTGGTGTAGACAGCAGCAAGAAGGAAAACAGCAAAACAGGTTCTAGACTAAATTTTAGAAACATCTTTATGAATATTTATGATGTCAGTGTTAGAGTATCCAGAGAACAGTAGGTAATACCAACCCTTATGTGCATAGATATGGAATAACTTGAGTTATAGAAACACAATAATCAGTCCTAGACTTTTGTCCAACATCTCTAATTCTTAGCATAATAGCCGCAATTATACATACAGGTCTTATGTTAACATAAAGCCTGCTCTCCTTTAGAACCCTCTTTGAGCAAAAGTTTAAACATTGGAGGCTTTCTTGGAAGCCATAGCTACAATTTTGTCTGTTGTAATTTAATGCATAGATGTAAGAATGCATGAGACAACAAAGGGTCTTGCATAGACTATATATACATATGTATACCCCTGGCCTGGGGTGTGGGTGATGTTTCATGGTAGCCAGCTGGAGCCCTTCAAAGTCAATGTTCCCTAGACCCCCTCCTACTCCTTTTTCTAGTCAGATCCACTATCTCATACCTAAGATGCAAACACTTTTATTTCTCATCCCTAGTGTGCCCAGCTTCTCCATTTTACTCTACCATTAATTTTCACTCACACCTTTATTTTTACTAAAGCAGTATCATGGCATTTCCCTGTACATTATTCTGATAACCTCTTCATCTATCTTCTTTGAATAAGCTTTAAGATACTTGAAGGCAATAGCCATACACATGCCAGAACTCAGAAATATGCACTTAACAAGGCATATAGAGGATCTTTATTGAGTATAGGACACATAGTGAATACTAATTTTATTAAGTATAGGACACATAGTGAATACCATACTAATGCTGGCATAAAAGGAGGAAATGAGAGAGGGAATAAATTATAACTGATAAAATGAAAGTAGAAGTACCTGCTGTATATATCATTATCTCTAACAGAGTCTACCACAGTTTAGGGAACACTAAGGTCAACAAGTACGAGTTCACTTGTCACAATCATCATGTGTGAATGAGATATCCATACTGCCAAGACTTTCTGGGAGAGCTTGAATTTAAAGTACTTTCAGTGTTTTAAACAAAATCAATGTATTCATTATGCAATATAATTTCCATCTCTTAGACATTTTACAATAATGTCACAAATCAATAAAGCCATGTTTCACAATATTAACTTGGACATTAGTGGAAACAGGAAACGGTACAGTGAGTGGCTAAAAGTGTTCCCCAGGGTCATGCTACTAGATTTAAATCCTGACCTGGTAAGTTGGACAGAAAAGTTCTTCAATTTCCTAGTACTTTAAGTTAGACCTTTTCTACGTTGATGGTCATTAAAAAGCTCCCCTGGTAAGCATATCCTGAAACTAAAATGAGCAATGCAGGTAAAGTGTGTACTACATAATCAGTAAAAACTAACTTCCTAATGAAGATCTCCAAAGGCTGATAGATTATTAAATGGATTAAAGAATCAATTATGTATACTACTTTGAACCAAAATTTGACTGTAGAACCATATATCAGAAAGAGGTGAAATCTATTCAGAGTAACCTTGTGTTGGTTACTATTGCAGACTGAATTTTCTTAAATTAGTCCTGACAATATCTTCTGTCTATGTACTGCTCTGATGATATGACTTTGACAGTTATCCTGTTACAGATGGGTCCTGTGTTCCCTACCTGTAAAACTCAATGTGTTTGTGCCCAGAGCATAATGAGGCTATATATAGCTTCCTAGGTCAGAACATAAATAGTGACAGTTATTCTACTGGGGTTCTCATCTCTGGAAACCTAAACTAGCTTAGAAGAGTCTAAGAACACTTTGCTATGAAAATATTCAGAACATATGGAGAGCCACTGGAGATTTGCAGCTGGCAGCCCTGGCTAAAGTTGCTGCCAACAGATCACCTGGCAGACAGAAGACTCTGATTCATGTGACCTACATGGAGAGGTTTCCACATGATGAACCCACCTTCTGTTCTCAGTTACCTCTAGTCTTCAAGTTTTCCCAGATAAGATTTAGACATGAAGTAAAGACACAAATTACTTCTGCCTGAATTCATGACTCTTAGGAAACAGGCATATAAGAAAACAATGCTTTATGCCAATAAATTGTGGGGTTGTTTATTACAATGTGACAAACTATTATAATATTTGCTATTTACACATGTTAGCTTATTATTAGCCATTGAAATTATTATAAGACCATTAATCCCATAGCTTTGTCAGTGGAAACACCAGGAGTTAAGTATCTAAGACACATTTTATAAGGCTAGCCACCAAGTAAATGGTAAAGCTAGGATTTTACCCCAAAATAGCTCTGTCTTTGAAGTTTATGAATTTTTTCACTAACCAAGGGGGAAAAAACCACATTCATACATCCCTCAAACTCCATTTTAAGGAGTAAAATCATTTCAAGGTCTTGCTCATTATGTAATGCTGTGTCTGATTTCTCTTAGGTCCTCGGAAGATGGTAATTTTCACAATCAACCGGAACTATCCATGGAAACTGCCTTTCTAAATTTAAGGATGCTAAAATGATCATGTCTGAAATCTGTTAGTGAAAGCTGCCATGCATTGTTCATTGTACGTCTACTAGTTACCTCCCAACTGAGGGAGAGAAAACTATATTAATCCAGGGTCATATGAGTGATTTCATCCTAAATCCTGTGGATAATTAATTGTCAAAATGATTCTTAGTCCTCATTCTATGGATTTTTTTTAAAAATGAACCATAAGAATTCATAGTATGGCAAATTTTTTGTATGTGAGAGAGAGGGGGATCTAAGAGAACTTAATTATGAGCTATGGTACCTTGTGGCCAGAGATAGAAATGCATGGCATTGCAGGGAACAGAAGTTCTAAATCAGTGGTTCTCAATCTTCTTGATGCTGCAATGCTTTAAAATAATTCCTCATGTTGTAGTGACTCCCCAACCATAAAATTATTTTTTATTGTGACTTGATAACTATTTTTGAGATAGAGGTGTGCTAAAGAGTTACATGAGCATCGCTGATCTAAAGAAGGGAGAAGACAGACACTATTGTCCTTGGTTTTAATTTTCTGTTCACCAACATCCATAGAACAAAATATAAGCTCCTCCATATAAGCTAAGATTTTCCAGTTATCTGACTCATCTAGTTGCCTCTACTCCTTACTGGACACCTAGAACAAGTAGTCTCTCCTCTGGAATTATTTATTGTAGTTCTAGTTCTACATAGTGTCACATGCTTAGAACCACCGGCTATATATAGATTTGTTCAACTTTTAATTCTTAGGACCCAATTCAATTCTTACTTAAGAGATTCCCCCAAAAATGGTTCAATTAGTAAAAAGGTCAAGATTCAGAATCTTATTGTGTATTTTCTATAAAAGATGACTGACTTTCTCAAAGATAACTAAACTATTCTTTCCCTGCATTTACATTAAGATATCTGCAGGACTATGTTAGTTCATGATATTATAAGTGTCCTTATTCATTCCATTTACCCTTTGATGGACTATATAACAGGGATTAATTGGCTGGATCTCCTAGTCTGCCTCCCTCAAGAGCCTGTGCCATCATTATAAGTGACCTTAAGTGTAGATCCAGAGTGCCAAGGATCAGCCTCAGTGTGGAGAAGGTTTCTGAGGAACAGATGTTTGGAAGCTGCAAAAGAATGACTTAAGGGTCAAATCTTGGGTACAAGGTGACAGCCTGTGTTCTGCTCGAGACAGCTTTCTGAATGAAGATCACCGACAGCTCAATGCTTGTAGACTAAAATCTAGCCATTCAAATCCACTCCAAGTTCCCTTTTGATTATTAGCATTTTATGACCCTAGCCCCTTGTGTTAGTCAGGGTTTCTATTCCTGCACAAACATCACCATGGGCCCTCCCTGCTTAATCATCAACTGAGAAAATGCATCACAGCTGGATCTCATGGAGGCACTTCTACTGAAGCTCCTTTCTCTGTGATAACTCCAGCCTGTGTCAAGTTGACACACAAAACCAGTCAGTACAATTGACACTTTGTCAACTTGACAAGAAAACACCTCACTATTAAGCCTCAACCCTTACTTTCTTATTCATCCCCAAGATCTAAATAACTTCAAAAGTCCTACAATCTTTACATATTAAAAGTTCAATGCTTTTAAAAATGTCCAATTTCTTTGAAAATTCAAAGTATTTTAAAAATTCAGTCTCTTAACTGTGGGCTCTACTAAAATACTTTCTTCCTTCAAGAGGGAAAAATATCAGGGCACAGTCACAATCAAAATCAAAATCAAACTCTAACTGTCCAATATCTGGGATCCACTTACCATTTTCTGGGCTCCTCCAAGAGTTTAGATCACACTTCCAGCTCTGCCCTTTGTAGCACACACCTTGTCGTTTAGGCTCCAGATGTCCGTATTCCATTGCTGCTGCTGTTCTTGGCAGTCATCTTATGGTACTGGCATTTCCAAAACACTGCTGCCTTCTGCTGCAACTAGGCTTCACCAATAGCCTCTCATAGGCTCTCTTTGTGGTGCCAAGCCTCAATTTCTTTGCCTGACCCCATGTCCTGGGCCATCAACTGAGGTTGTACCTTCACCAATAGCCTTCCGAGGCTTCTCATAGTGCCAAGCCCCAGCTGCTCTTCATGACTCCTTCATGCCTTTAAAAACAGTACCACCTGGGTGACTCTTACATATTACCAAGTCCAGCCACAGCACAAGGTCCAGCCTTGGTTATTTCTGGAACACAGCTTCTGTGCTCTCAGAAAGCATTTCTCAGAAGATTTCACCTCAATAATGCTTGTCTCTTCTTAATTACCACTAATTTTTTAGCTCCAGCTAACCAGCATCAATAGTCCCATTAATGCAAAGTTTTCGCTTTAGTAGTTTGTTGATCTCAGCTGATGCTTCAGCCTCAGCTAACCAAAATCACAAAATCTTCACAATCAAAATAGCAAAGGCCCTAATAAGAGTCTTTAATCTGCCCTCTGAAATTTCACAAGCCAGGCCACCATCTTCTGCACTGTTCTCAACATTGTCTTCCAAGCTCCTGTACAACATCCCACATAGCTCTTAACACTGAATGGATCTTGTAGCCCAAAGTTCCAAAGTCATCCCCAAAACATGGTCAGGTTGTCACAGGAATACCCCACTATGCTGACTGGTACCAATTTGTCTTAGTCAGGGTTTCTATTCCGGCACAAACATCATGACAAAGAAGCAAGCTGGGGAGGAAAGAATTAATTCAGCTTGCATTTCCTCATTGCTATTCATCACTACAGGAAGTCAGGATTGGAATTCAAGCAGGTCAGGAAGCAGGGAGTTGATGTAGAGGCCATGGAGGGATGTTACTTGCTTGCTTCCCGTGGCTTGCTCAGCTTGCTCTCTTATAGAACCCAAGACTACCAGCTCAAGGATGGCACCACCCACCAACTGTATCTCTCATGGAGGAACTTTCCCAACTGAAGCTCCTTTCTCTGGATAACTCCAAACTGTGTTGATACAGAAAACTGGTTAGCCAGTATACCCCTTCACTCCTAGGAAAAGACAGGAAGAACATATGCTCTAAGATCAAGAATTGACAAATGGGACCTCATAAAATTACAAAGTTTCTGTAAGGCAAAGGACACTGTCAGAAGGACAAAATGGCAACCAACAAAGTGGGAAAAGATCTTCATCAACCCCACATCCGACAGAGGCCTAATATCCAATATATACAAAGAACTCAAGAAGTTAGACCCCAAGGAACCAAATAACCTTATCAAAAAATGGGGTACAGAGCTAAACAAAGAATTTTCACCAGAAGAAATTGGGATGGCTGAGAAACACCTTAAGAGATGTTCAACCTCATTAGTCATCAGGGAAATGCAAATCAAAACAACCCTGAGATTTCACCTCACACCAGTCAGAATGGCTAAGATTAAAAACTCAAGAGATAACAAGTGCTGGCGAGGATGTGGAGAAAGAGGAACACTCCTCCACTGTTGGTGGGATTGCAAAATGGTAAAACCGCTCTGGAAATCAGTTTGGAGGTTCCTCAGAAAATTGGGCATGTCACTTCCAGAGGACCCTGGCATACCACTCCTGAGCATATACCCAGAGGATTCCCCTGCATACAATAAAGACACATGCTCCACTATGTTTATAGCAGCCTTGTTTATAATAGCCAGAAATTAGAAGGAGCCCAAATATCCCTCAAGGGAGGAATGGATACAGAAAATGTGGTATATTTATACAATGGAATACTACTCAGCAATTAAAAATAATGAATTCATGCAATTTGTAGCTAAATGGTTAGATCTGGAAAATATCATCCTAAGTGAGTTGACCCAATCACAAAAGAATACACATGAAATGCAATCACTGATAAGTGGATATTAATGAGCCCAGAAACCCTAAATACTCAAGGTACAATTAGCAAGTCAAATGATTTCCAAGAAGAAGAAAGGAGAGGACCCTGGGCCTGAAAAGATTGGATCCAGTTTTGTAGACCCAGAACAGAGAAATCGTGGGGGGGGGGGGAATGGTTGGTGGGGAGAGGACTTATGGGACGTATGGTGGGGGGGAACTGGGAAAGGGGAAAGTCTTTGAAATGTAAACATAGAATATAGAAAATAAAAATTAAAAAGAAAAAAATAAATAAAACAGTACAAAGGGCCAGGACATGGGGTCAGGCAAAGAAGTTGAGGCTTGGCACCATGGGTGCCTTTGTAAGCACAAGCAGTAAGCTAGCTGGGTAGAGTAGGATATGGCTCTAAAATCACTATTCTTACCACACCTGGACCTATATTCTTTCCCAGGCTGATGTTGAACTTAGGAATCTGCCTGCCTTTGTAAGCACAAACTATAAAGGTAACTGGGTGGCATCTTGCCCTGTGATCACTGCTCCCGGAATCTGTTTTAGGTCCTTCTTTAATATCTTTCTGACAAGCTGGTGTAGAGTTCTCTTTTAAGTCTGCGAAGCACCTCATATAATTCATATTGCATTCTTATATTTTGCATACTTGAGAAATTATAGATTTTTGAACTCATGTTGACAGTTCTTTCCTTCAGTCTTAAAGGGTTGTCCTGAAGGTCTTGGCATTAACCATTCTTGCACCAGACACACCCAGACTCTAATTATTATGGAGTCATTAACCTTGGCAGGGAGAACATTCCCCAATAACCTTGGCAGGTAGAATATTTCCTAAAGAAGGAATGTAAAGAAAAGTATATACATTATAATACAAACAAGCCTCACACCTAGCAAGTGTCAACACTCATGGAGGCCCATAGCCTTGCTGGCTGTGCTCTAGGGGCAGGAGCATGGAAACCATGTCATATGGTCATTCCTGTAGGACTCAGTACCAGAAGAGAAAGAAAAGACCATGACTATGATAGCTATAACTCTATGATCAATCACCAAATTCTAGTAACCAACCTAATCATTCTTAAATCTGTCTATATTGTCACCTTTCTTTTGTTAGTTCATTTGCATCCATATTAGTTTATTTATAGCCACCAGTGGCTATATGAATTGCAGTCTACAAAGTAATATATACGGATTGGCGCTATTATTGTTGACTATTATTTTAAACATATCTGTTTCAAAGTTTTCATTTGACGTTTATCATAGAGTAAAATAACATTGCAACTCTATGAAAATACCCTAGTTTTAGGACACCATGTAATTTCAAATGCAGTTATGTTATTGTATGACCCAGAAATGGAACAAAGGTCCCCTGATTTCCAATCAATTAAAATTGTTCAAACATACTCCAGGTAAAGGCACAGTGGCTACTATTGGTGTGAGTCTTCACTTGTAGCAGAATGTTTTCAAATGTATTTATTTTATGCTTATCAGAGAAACGGCAGACAAGCCTCATAGACATTGGACTCCAGTGCTATAAGGCATGTCTCCTGTGATTCTTTAGTTTTTCTTAAAAATATTCTTCCTATCTGTTCTATGATTTCAAAGACTCTTAGTATCTTCCCTCATTAATCTCTGATCTTAAAAAGCATAAGCACAAGGCATTGAAGCCAAGTTGAGTTGTGTGTTCTTAAATACCTCTTACAAAATGAACAGGAATGAGTAGATATGGCTACAGGGACAGAAACAGAGAAAAATGAAATTTAGTATCCTCTGGTAACCTTTTCATCCCTGTCATCCACCACCTAGCTTACATTTGAGATTCTTCTACCAGTCTCTGCACATTACTAATAGAATAATTTGTAAGGTGATGTGTTTATTTTTATTTCTATGTATGGGTGTTTTAACTGCATGTATGTATGGGAACTATGTGCATGCCTGCTGGTCTTAGAGGCCAGAAGAGGCCCATAGGATCCCCTGGAACTAGAGTTATGTGCTTGTGAGCTGGCATATAGGTGCTGAGGACTGAAATAGGTTTCCTTGGAAAAGTTGTACATGTTCTGAACACCTGAATCACCTCCCCATGCCCTACTGGAACAATTTTTAAAGCTCAAAGTTTATTTGCTGATAATTCTATCAACTCTGCAAAACTTTTACAAAGTCCTGAGTAGAACATAAGAGAATTTGGGTAAATCAGGGTTCTACACTCTTTTCTTTCTTTCTCTCTCTCTCTTTTTTTTTGTTTTTGTTTTTGTTTTTTTGTTTGTTTTTTTTTGTTTTTTCGAGACAGGGTTTCTCTGTTTAGTCCTGGATGTCCTGGAACTCACTCTGTAGACCAGGCTGGCCTCGAACTCAGAAATCTGCCTGCCTCTGCCTCCTAAGTGCTGGGATTAAAGGCGTGTGCCACCACTGCCCGGCTCTACACTCTTTTCTTAACAAATGTTTTGTCTACAAACTCTGCATGGTAGATGTCTTAGTTGGGGTTACTACTGCTGTAACAACAAACATCACCAAAAGCAACTCAATGAGGAACAGGTTTATTTGGCTTACACTTTCATATCACTGTTCAGTATACATAAAAGTTAGGACAGGAACACAAGCATTCCAGGAACCTAGAAGTAGGAGTTGATGCAGAGACCATGAAAGAGTTCTGCTTGTACTGGTTTGCTCTTCATGCTTGCTCAGCCTGCTTTCTTTATATCTATCTATATCTATATCTATATATCTATATCTATATCTATTTTATTGGAAATATTCTATATTTACAATTAATTTCCCTTTTTCTGGTTCCCCACCCCCAACGGTCCCACATGCCCTTTTCCCTCCCCCTCCTCCCTCATCCACCCCCTCCCACCTCCCTGTTCTTGTACTCCCCCACAATGATGTTTTGGTCCATTCTAGCACCAGTGTCCACTCCTTTCTTCTTGTCAGACATCACTTGGTATGTGATTTGTGTCTTTGGTGTCCCAAGATTCTAGGCTAATATCCACTTATCAGTGACTGCATACCATGGGTATTCTTTTGAGACTGGGTCACCTCACTTAGTAGGACATTCTCCAGCTCCATTCATTTCTCTAAGAATTTCATGAATTCATTGTTTCTAATGGCTGAATAGTATTCCATTGTGTATATATATCACATTTTTTGTATCCATTCCTCCATTGAGGGACATCTGGGTTCTTTCCAGCTTCTGGCTATTATATATAAGGCTGCTATGAACATAGTGGAGCATGTATCCTTATTGC
Source organism: Apodemus agrarius (assembly GCA_964023405.1). Lineage (NCBI taxonomy): Eukaryota > Metazoa > Chordata > Mammalia > Rodentia > Muridae > Apodemus > Apodemus agrarius. The sequence goes on along the minus strand of OZ030014.1, from coordinate 68,394,765 downwards.
ATGCTGGGGAATCTTCTGGGTATATTCCCAGGAGTGGTATGGCTGGGTCCTCCAGAATTATCATGTCCAGTTTTCTGAGGAACCACCAGACTGATTTCCAGAGTGGTTGTACCAGCTTGCATTCCCACCAGCAGTGGAGGAGTGTTCCTCTTTTGCCACATCCTCGCCAACACCTGATGTCTTCTGAGTTTTTAATCCTAGCCATTCTGACTGTTGTGAGGTGAAATCTCAGGGTTGTTTTGATTTGCATTTCCCTAATGACTAATGATGTTGAACATTTTTTAAGGTGTTTCTCAGCCATCTGAATTTCTTCAGGTGAAAAGTCTCTGTTTACCTCTGTACCCCATTTTTGGATAGGGTTATTTGATTTTCTGGGGTCTAACCTCTTGAGTTCTTTGTATACATTGGATATTAGCCCTCTGTTGGATGTGGGGTTGGTGAACATCTTTTCCCAATTTGTTGGTTGCCGATTTATCCTTTTGACAGTGTCTTTTGCCTTACAGAAACTTTGTAATTTTATGAGGTCCCATTTGTTTATTCTTGCTCTTAGAGCATAAGCAATTGGTGCTCTGTTCAGGAAAATTTCCCCTGAGCCAATGTCCTCTAGGGTCTTCCCCAGTTTCTTTTCTATTAGTTTTAGTGTGTCTGGTTTTATGTGGAGGTCCTTGATCCACTTGTAGTTGAGCTTAGTGCAAGGAGATAAGAGTGGATCAATTCTCATTCTTCTGCATGTTGACCTCCAGTTGAACCAGCACCATCTGTTGAAAAGGCTATCTTTTTTCCACTGGATGTTTTCAGCTCCTTTGTCGAAGATCAATTGGCCATAGATGTGTGGGTTCACTTCTGGGTCTTTGATCCTATTCCATTGATCCGCCTCCCTGTCACTGAACCAATACCATGCAGTTTTTAATACTACTGCTCTGTAGTATTGCTTGAGGCCCGGGATATTGATTCCCCTAGAAGTTCTTTTGCTGTTGATGATAGTTTTAGCTATCCTGGGTTTTTTGTTATTCCAGATGAATTTGAGAATTGCTCTTTTCTAACTCTATGAAGAACTGAGTTGGGATTTTGATGGGGATTGCGTTGAATCTGTATATTGCTTTTGGCAAGATTGCCATTTTAACTATATTAATCCTGCCAACCCACGAGCATGGAAGATTTTCCCATTTTCTGATGTCTTCTTCAATTTCCCTCTTCAGAGACCTGAAGTTTTTGTCATATAAATCTTTCACATGTTTGGTTAGCGTCACTCCAAGATACTTTATATCATTTGTGGCTATTGTAAAGGGTGTCATTTCCTTAATTTCTTTCTCGGCCTGCTTATCCTTCGCGTATAGGAAGGCTACTGATTTGCTTGAGTTGATTTTATAGCCAGCCACTTTCCGTAATCCACTACATAAACAAACTCAAAGAAAAAAAAAACATGGTCATTTCATTGGATGCTGAAAAAGCATTTGACAAAATTCAGCATCCTTTCATGCTAAAGGTCTTGGAAAGAACAGGAATTCAAGGCCCATATCTAAACATAGTAAAAGCAATATACAGCAGACCAGTAGCCAACATCAACGTAAACAGAGAAAAACTTGAAGCAATCCCACTAAAATCAGGGACTAGACAAGGCTGTCCCCTCTCAACATATCTCTTCAATATAGTACCTGAGGTACTAGCTAGAGCAATTCTACAACAGAGGGAAGTCAAAGGGATACAAATCGGAAAGGAAGAAGTCAAACTATCACTATTTGCAGATGATATGATAGTATACTTAAGTGACCCAAAAAACTCCACCAGAGAACTCCTGCAACTGATAAACAACTTCAGCCTGCTTTCTTATAGAGCCCAGGACCATTAGCCCAAGGGCATCCCCATTCACAGTGGGTTGGGTCCTTCTACCTCAATCACTAAGAAATGTCCTGTAGGCTTGCCTGAAGGCTGGTCTTTTGTTTGTTTGTTTGTTTTTCATAGTGTTTGGTGTTCCCTCCACTCACCCAGATAGTGTTTTTCTGTTTAGTCTTGGCTGTTCTGGAACTCTGTAGAGCAGTCTAGCCTTTAACTCAAAGATCTGCCAGCCTCTGCCTTCTGAATGCTGGTAATAAAGGCACGTATCAGCACTGCCCAGTTTAAAGCTGTATCTTATGGAAACATTTTTTTAATTGAGGTTTCTTTCTCTCCAATGACTCTAGCTTGTGTCAAGTTGACATAAACTAGCCAGTGGGATAGATATTCCAAGTTTGGTCCATAGGTGCTTTGGTTTCTTCTGCCTGCTACTGTTGTATGTACTTTCTCAACTGGTGATCACTGGGGTGACTACTGTCAAAGGCACATTGCCCCCACATCCTTATTAACCTTCTCTATATTACAAGGTGTTTTTCTCTTCTGTTTTGTTTTCCCTGACTGCACTCAGTTTAGGCATTACACGCCCCTCCACCCCCACCACCATTTCTGTCCCCAGACACATTCTTTTATCCTTCCCTTTTCCTGTTCAGCAGCATAGGGTCTCACAGTTTCTAAAATGCATCTTTATCTTCTCAATTATCTTTGCTTGTTTTATTTTCTGACTCACTTGGGACCTCACAGGATGAGGACTATGACTTCCTTGTAATCTTTGAATTCTCATCATCAAAAACGTAAAAATGTATTCTATATAGAAAGCAAACAATATCAGCCATGACTTCATTAAAGAAATAAAAACCAAGGGTTTGAGTAAAACTTTACTTTATCCCATAGCTAAATAAATCAGATCAAGATAAGTTGAAGTGTAAAGAATGTGTTGCTTCAATAGTTCTATATTGTCTCAGTTCATCCTCAGAACATATTTATTTTAAATGGTGAAGAAGTACTTTATGTGGCAAAAGTAAGCATGAGCAAGTCTTTGTAGTGTGTGTAATTTGACTCGTGCAATTTTGCAGTGCATGATTCTTATAGGCTCTGTCTGCTGTGGTCCTGTGCCATGGGCAAAATTGGCTCTTTAAGAATCAGCATTTTCTGACCATGAAGCCATCTAATAGTTGGCACTGTCATGATGATGACAGACAGCTCTGCTGGAAAGGTCTACTCTCTGTCATACAGTAACAAGTGATCTGGTCATGAAGTTGTCTAGAACAATGCAAACTACACAAAAATGACTCATAACAGAAAAGGGATCTCTCATATGGCAATGTTGTGGGGAAGGAAAATCAGGATGGGCAGGCTTCTTTTTGTTGTTTCTTTTTATTATTATTAAGCTAATAAAATTTATTTTAAAATATACAACTCAGGATTGACTATTTTTAAGTCATCAAAATAATTTATAATAGTTGAATACCACTTAAATATACATGATATCTTCTGATGAAGACTCCTTTTTATCATTGAACCTGAACAGGAAGATCTCATGGAACTTGCTCTGTGGAGCAGGCTGGCCTCAAGCTCAGAGATTTGCCTGCCTCTGTCTCCCAAGAGCTGGGATTGAAGGTGTGAGCCAACACTCAAAGTAATTGAAGAGAGATACCTGATCATATTTGAGGTACTCTTTTCTTTCTTCTTTTCTTACTTTCTTTTGCTATTTGTTTTATTTTATTTTTATTTTTTGAGGCAGAATTTCACTAGGTGAGCCCTGGCCTGGACCTCAGAAATCTGCTTGTCTCTGCTGCCAGGAAACTGGGTTTAAAGGCATGTACAACCATGGCCCATAAGCAAGATATTTCTCAGCTATTTGCCTCTTTCTTTGACATAAAATTGGTCCTGGTATCAAGGTACATTAGTTAAAATCGTGAAAGTTGGTGAAATAAATAAGGAATCAATAAAGGGAGATCAATTTTTGCCTTAACATTTTCCATATTGAGCAAGTGATTCCTGTGGAAGGGGTCAACTGGGGCAGGGTTAAAGACATGTTATGAAGTTTTGTGACTGGAAGGGCTTCTGTAGATCAAGAGAAGTGGCCAGAATAATGAAACAGTTCAACTTAAATCAATTGATTGATTGGTTGATTGATTTAGTGTATATTGGGCGTCTCATGGTGTATAAGTGAAATAAAAAAACAAGTTGCAGGAGTTTTTTCTTTTCTTCTACCATGTAGGTCCCAGGAATCCACCCTAGATGGTCAGGTGTGATGGCCAGCACCTGCACTGTAGCCACATCATCAGTTTACTAAGTTCTGCCTCTCCTTTTGATTGGACAAGAGAAACTGAAGTTGATATCATAGGGAGCAAAACAAGAAGGGGAAAAACTAGTGAAGAGGTGTGGCCAGTGGTCCATGTTTGTTTTTCCTGTCTAAGAACTCTTTCTTAGTAGATACTAGCCTAAAAAAATGTGGGGTTGCTAGAGGTGTTGAGAGTTTAAAAGATATTTCTGTGGCCAGAAAACTCATCATGCATAAGAGTGTATCTGTGGAATTGATTTTATAATCATTCTTTTCAATCTTCGGAAAAAAAATATTTAAATGGATTCCAAACAATTGAGGACACCAGTGGAACTTCTTGCACTCCAAAACACCTGTCAAATATTTGAATACAAAGTTTACAGCTCCCTGGGTTCTCTCTCATTTACCAGTTTATCACTAGAGCATCTGTTAATACTGGAAAATGTAAGTGCTAAACGCTTCACTTAACAGTTTTTAGATGAATTAATAACACATGTATTTGGTCAGTTTTCTATAATTTGGGATATGAATCCTACTAGTCTGGATTCTAAGACACAACTACATGTCTAAATAGGAGCTCCTCCACTTATAAAGCATATGACATCATTCCTCTTGAAGTTTAGAAGCATTATCACCACCAACCTCTCAGGGTGTTTTCAGAGTTAGATATTGAAATTCAGTTCAGTCCGTACCAACTCAGCAAGTGGCCTAGTTAAATGAGTAGAATTTTTGCCTTGCATGCATGAATCCTTGGATTTGATATCCAGCACCATACCATTGAGATGTAGTATGGTGGCACATCCCTGTTATTCCATGCTCTAAAGAGAGGTAGTGGGAAGAGGCTTACAATTGATGGTCATCCATCCATGACCATATAGTAAGCTCAAGGCTAGCCAGTGTTACCCAACACCCTGTCTCAATGAACAAACTCACAAACAAAAACTTTAAACTAATAGTTGTTATTAAACTATTTTATTATATGCATATTTATATGTATTATGTATATCTTGGATAATGTCTTCCTCATGTAGGCAGAAAATAGAAAATAGAATTTTACTTTCTAAAAGGAAGAAGGAGAGTGATGAGTCAGAAGTCTCGAGCTTCATCTTTCTGTCACAATTTTCATTCTGCAATTTTGGATAGATGTCTAAAGTTATTAATCTACCCATATTTGTCAAATCAGAGAGTCAGAAAGTAACTAGACATAGGTGGTCTTGGCAGTCATTTTCTGACTTAAAATTTTGCTATTTTACATGGAAAGAACTGATTCAATATAATTCGTATTGTTACTTATTAACAGTTGTGATTAAAATGTTGTTTGGGGAATTTTGATTGATTCAAAGGCAGTTTAGAGATTCATTTCTTTCAAGTATATAATTACCACACTGGTGGGGAGGTATGCAGAATAAAAACTATGCATGAAATTAATTCAGCTACCATGTAATAACTAAATTATTCCCCTGCACAGTGCTATGTTCCTGTTCCATAAATATGAAGTTAATGACTGCCTATATAGCTCAAAAGGGTTTGGACCACTTAATCATAATGAAATACTCTATAGTAATTGAATAGGGTGCAGCTTAGTTTTGGCAGGAAGAAGAGGTCTATTTGCCAATCAAATTGGCTTCTGTTTTATTACTTAACTTATTTTTAAGAGAGCTCATTATTCAGATGGACAAGAAATAATACTTTTCTTATAGTCAATCTAATGTTGACAGCACGTGCCGATTATGCTTGTCAAATGGACAAATGAATTCAACTGAGGCTGTTAAAAACCTGGAAAAGTAGACAGTTCTCAGGGTTAGGTTTAGGTGAGATTTTTGAGCTACTATTTAACAGCCTACGCCTATCACCAAGGCATGAATTGGCCTAGTTCGAATGGCCTACAGGATCCTAATTGTAGTTTTCATACATACTGGAGGAAGTAAACTCTTTGGATACTGAAAAACCAAGTATTTGGTTTCTGTTGAGTTTTTGCTGTTCCTGTACCCTCATCTCCCTCAGAGCTTCCTTTGGTTCCCCATCCTTATGATTCCAGTTAAATAAACATGTACACATAGAATGTGGTGGAGAAAATAGAATTTATTTCAGAATAATATGAGGTTCCCTCACAGCTGAGACTGGACAATGACTATAGAAATCATTGTGAATGAAAAACTCTCATGGGGTGAAAGCATATCATTGTGCGAGCTGCCTATTTAAGTAGATCTTAAACTTCTTAACATTTCTGTAGCAGACAGCTTCTAGGAGGACATTTTCGTGGTCAGTTGTCTAACAAGCCCATTCAGATTCATTCTCTCTCTGTCTCTCTCTCTCTCTCTCTCTCTCTGTCTCTCTCTCTCTCTCTCTCTCTCTCTCTAATTATTACTTTTATTTACTTTCTTTTATTTATTTTTTTACAACTCAGTTGTAGCCCCACTCCCAGTCCTCCCTCCCACAGTTCCTCATCCCATTCCTCCACCACCTGGTATCCAATAGGATGTGCACCCCCTACCAGGCCTCCCCACTCCCTGGGGCCTCCTAAGAAAGCAGAGTGTGCCAGTGCTCTTTCTTCTGCAGGGTGGAGAGAGCACTGTGAGACTTAGGAATTAAACAGAATCACAAGTTTGAGAAAGCTGAAACAAGGTTCAAAAGCCTCTTCTCAAGTTTACACAATCAGCAAAGAATTGCTGGAGAGAGACTCTCCGACCAGCCAAGCTGATAGAAGATACTTAAGCTAGACCTCTTGGGCTGCGTAAAAGTGCCAGCAGGAATGGAGCTTTTATGGGATCCGAATAGTGTGGTAGTGTCCAGTCAGCAAGCTTTGACTAGACAGTCATCTCAAGGTCTTTGAGACAACTGAGAATAAACGAATCAGAGCTAGGACTCAGACAACATTCTTTTGGGCAGTAATCAAAGTCCTGCAGTTTTAATTCCTGCTTTTACAAGATGCTGATTATGGGGGAAGACTCTAAACTCAATGATCTTGAAACCTTTTAATAAATAATTATCTAGTCAGAGCTCCCAATGAAATACCAGAATCCTCAACTCTATCATCTGCTTTCCAAATCCATCCCTTCCCTGTCTTCCAGGAATCCCTCCGAATAATTAAAATTATCCACTGGTACCCCTTCAGAGAATCTTGATGTTAAGCTAGAGAAATCCTTTTGCGAATTTCTGTTTTGAAAAACAAACGGTTTTCCATATTTTACCTACCCATCTGCAGCTGGTCTTGAGGCACAGGAACATTCCACCTGCCTAAAGAAGAGAGGAGTTTGAAAGACAAGGGCAAACAAATATTTTCAACAGTACTGTCACCACCTCCACAGCCTGTGCTAACTCTTGATCAAGGTATCCCTTAAAACTGTCTCTCTTGGTTTCATCTTTTCATAATTATTTTGGCTAGGGACTGTGAAAATGCCTGGAGACAAAGATCTAAATTTATACACCCATATAAATTTTATTATTATTATTTTAATATTCAGTTATCTTGTTCACATATTACTTCGTCGGGCAAGCACTGTATGACAATTAGTAAATATGATATTTTAGGAAAGATGGTCCTTCAATAGAGCTACTAATACTATGTGCAAAGAGACAAATGGATAACAGAAATGCTAAGGGAGCTTTCAATGTTGAAATTATTACTGTGCAAAAGCAGGACTGGGCTTTTCAGGTCCTTGCTCAACTTTCACTCCTGTTTTTCATCTTGCCGCAAGGACTTGTGACTCACTTGCAGGAGAAACTGAATGAGCTAAGCTGTCAGAATACAAGCAACTAAATTTTTCTTGACTGGAAATAATAGGCAACACTATTTCTTAGACACTGAGAGACAGCAAGGAGAGAAGAGGCAACCAAAGGCAATCAAGGGTAGAGCAGGATGATAGGTTCTCTTCTTCACGGCTGTCTTTGTCATCTTCACACTCCCTGCAGGCTACCTGTTGATGGGTTCTTTTTTGCTGCTGTTAGTTTCTGTTTTCTAACACCTTGAAGGTCCAAACTTTAGAGAAAAGCATAAGGAAGGCTCATAAACAACTAATGTGGCCTTTAACTTAAAGTTTATAGCACAAGCGACCAAAACCTTAAGCCATCCATTGTGTCCCCAGGTTAAAGCGCTGTGAATGCAATTGATGTTTCAAACTGTCCCTGAAGCTTCCCATAGGAAATATATTGTGTTTGTCTTATTTCTGTCAGAGAATTCTCACTTAGCTTCAGAGAAGAAATTTGTTAGATTCTACGTATTGCACAGACTCCCTAAGATAGAATGCATTTCCAGATAGTTAGAAAATATTTAATTTCATGTGGTATAAATTAATTCCCAAGAACAAGATGTTCAAGTCTGATTAGACTATGTTCTGACACCAGGCCAATTTTTTTTCTTAGATGATGAGAATATTTTTTATTAACATAATGGATCAACATAATGCTAGAGGCCATGGCAAACACAATTAGGTAAAAGTTCACAAGAAGAAGAAATGCAGGGCTACAGTGATAGTGTAGCTGCAAAGAGTACCTATTACTCTTACAGAACACACAAGTTTGGTTCCCAACACCCATGTCCAGGGCTTCACAAACTTCAATTTAAGGGGATCCAAAGCCCTTTCCTGCCCTCAGGAGGCACCTGCACACATGGAGCATACACAGAGAAAGTCACACGCACACACATACACATAAATAAAAATAATAAAAATAAATTTATAGGAAGGAAAACATTTTTAAAGTCTAAACAACTCATACTGCCATCTTCACCTTGCCTCACTAAAGCCTTTACAGGGCATCCAAACCACACCTTCTTCTCGTGTTAGCCTGTAATTGGTGAGTAAAGGAGGAAAGGGTGAACAGACTTATAAATGTGGTTTAAGATCCTTGAAATGGGCTATTTGCCCATACAGATCCCTAACAAATGGGGAAGGCCATCCTAAACACAGCCATATCTGACCTTTTGTAAAGGAACTGATGGACAGAAGAGCGGGTGATGAGCACACAAGCCAAGATCACAGTGGTATTCTGACAAGCCGAAGAGCACATTAGCAACCAGCACTGAACAGGGAGGAGACCTCCAGGGGGTGAGTGGCTCTGTTGATATTTGATTTCTGCTGAGTGAAATCGATTATGGATTTGTATTCTGCAGAAACGCTGTGTGTGTGTGTGTGTGTGTGTGTGTGTGTGTTTATTTAAACCATTATATTTGTGAAAATGTGTTATAGTATCAACTCAGCTTTCTGACTCCCAGTGCTAGAAGAAAAATATAATCAGTTGTACAATTCTTACAGGGGGAAAAAAAAACCTGTCAATCTGTACAAATTAAACAATCCTACTCCATACACTAAATTCTAAAACAAATTCTCAAGGGGAATTTCGAATGGGGTACAATATGTGACATATCAACTTATCAGGACAGTTATAAACACAAGCCTGACCTTCACATGGTTTCCTCACCCTTCCCACTCCTGTTTCATTCTATCTTCCTGCCCCCGCCCCCATTTTGACTTTTTATTGACTCTTTGTGAATTTCACATCCTGCACTGTAAGCCCTCTGATCTCCCCCACCACCCTCTGCCCTTGCAGCCTTCCCACCAAAAGAAAACAAAATATGAAAAAATATTAAAAACCAAAAATCAAATCAAAACAAAAATGCAGCCATGGGAGCTGTGGTGTGGCACAGTGTGTGGCACATGGATTTATCTGCAAATGTTCACTGCAGTGAGACATTGGTCTCATTGGCGGCCTCTGGCTTCTGCTGCACCGTTAATACTGGATCCTCCCCAGACTTCTCGTGGACATCCGGTTGTTGCCCTGTGTCTTGGAGATCCTGCAGCTTTGGTTCTGTAGGACTGGCATCTTCATTTGCTCAGGAATTTACAGATGGGCTAGATTGTTGCCTTAGCCCTCGGACTCCTTGCGGGATAAGAAGGTGTGGAATCAATTCCAGGAGACAGATGAGAAGCAGAAGCAGGATTTTTATTGTTACAGTGGAGATGCCTTTAGATCTTCCGCACACAGGTGATGCCTTGGTTAGTAACTGCTTGTCACATTGCCACAGCAGAGCTGGCACCAGCTGATTGGCTGCCCGTGTCACAGACTCTATCTCCATGTGTGAATCAGATTCCAGGGTTAGTGAATGCGGAACACCTGCTGCGCATGTGTGTGCCATGGTCTGCAAGTCAGAACATGCTGACTCATTCCTCCTACACTAGATGTTGGAGTGGGTCAACTCTGAGCCCTGGATCTGGACCTGGGCGGTAGCCGAGATGACCAGACCACCAGCTTTGGTCAGCTCTCCAGCCTGCACAGGGCATGGCAGCCAAGGGGCAGAGTTGGCTCTCCTAAATCCACATCGCCAGGTCCAGCTCTAGCGGATTGCCTAGGCAAGGTACCTGGGGCTGTTCTCTTTCCCAGTGCTCAAGCCATCGGGGCCAGCAGCATTCCAGCACTGCCCCTTTGAGCGGCAGGGCCAGCTCTCCTGAAAGCTACCACCAGAGAAGGATGGGGCCAGCTCAGCAAAGCCCAGGGACATCAAGGCCCCAGGTGGCAGCCCCGACTAGGAATGTCCATATGACTTTTCGTGGTAACCTGGGCCATAGACATCCACACAGACCTCTGCTGCTGCAGGGCTGTGCCAGATAAGATGACATGGGCCAGATATCACCGTGGCCTCCAGTGACAGACTACTCATCAGGCTGTTTATCACTGTCCTTGTATCTCCAGTTTTGCCTCTCAGTGCACAAACTGCTCCTCTTTGGCGCCCAACACTCCACCATGTATTTGCTCCCTATAATCGTGCCCTCATGGCAGCAGATTCTTTTATGAGTGGATTGTGCTGACCCTTAGCTTCTATCCTTCTAGCTCACCTTTCTGTAAATAAAACACTAAATCAGTGGCCCGAATAGAAATCTAGTTATGCGATTTTTGCTCCACCCATCTGTTTATTTCATGTTGGATGAAGGATGGTGTTGGAAATTCCTTGTGCGGGTGCTTGATTGAGGTGAGGCCCTTTTAGTAGATTAGATCCCAGGTGATAGGGAAATGTATTAGCGTGGCCATTCATGCGTTACTTTCTTTGCTGGGGAAGAACGCAAAGTGTTTTTGTGTGGTCAGTGATTTTACTTCTGCCATTCTAACAGAGAAGGTTGGTGTGTTTTCCAGTCTCAAAGGCTTCCGCACCCAGCTATCTTCTTAGGCTCTGTGAAAGTCTACATTAATCTTGTGTTCCTGGTAAGGAAAAAGAAGGTCTTCTCTTAAAATGGATTGTGTTTGTGGTTAAGCATTGAAGGATATTTGAAGACGATGAATGTTTTCGCAAGGAGTTAGAGAGATAGCAAGATATCTAGGAAATACAAACATACACAAGTCTCAGGGTGGCTGGGCTTTGGCTTGAACCCTGCACTGTTTCCTGCCAGATAATAGAATAGATTTTGGGGAACCATTGAATATTGGACATCAAAGATCCATATAAGTAATGAGCTCATAAGGCCTTATGTATGGATTATAACTGAGGATTTATTCACATGCAAGGGCTATAACTACAAAAGTATTTCCTGATAGGTTTGCTCTGTAGAAACATCTTTATCTCTTGAAATTGAAGACTGATGGCAAATATCAGAGCAACAAGAAATAGATGTGAAATGTGTCACACGCTTCTATGCCCAGACACAAGGTCATCTCTGCTCCTTTATATTAGCACCTCCATGGGTAGCAAGGGACTTACTTTCCATTTCCTGCAAAGAATATGCTGGTACCATGTGATCTAAATGCTTTGCTCATAAATCCCTGAAGGCGGTGCTGGCATAACCTCAGTACTACTGGAGGGGAAATATTTTCATGGTCCTGAGACACATTACAAACAAAAAAACGCCAATATTTTCCGCCCTATCGTTCATCTCCTTGCAGAACCAAGTAGACAATTAGAGAGTGGACAGCAGGACAGCGGCTCCCACTGTGGCTAACAAATAAAATCATCATTTTGAGACCTTCACATTGCCATTCTTCAACTCCAAAATGAAGCTAGCATGTTTGCAATTACTCTAAATTATGACTGTATAAGGTAAAATTACTTTTGAATGAACATTATGTAGAATTCTTTGAAACAACAACAGTAATACCACACACACACACACACACACACACACACACACACAAATACCTTTAATGTCAAGGAAGCAATTATATTGCACAATAACCTTAAAAGAGACATTGTTATGTGATAAAGCTTTAGATTATCATGAGAAAAGTAAAAGCAACAAGGATGATGTCCTTATTAGCTGATGAAATCCAAGGTGAACCTGGGCCCCTTTCCTTCCATTATTACTTCATGACAAGTGTCTGTGCTCCATGAGCAGCAGGTGCTGTCCTAGACTGTCGAGAACTTGGCAGGTTCTCCTTTGATCTTCTTCTCTTTACCAAGACCAAAGCTCACACCAGTGGGTGGCGGGAGAAGACAGCAAGGTCCTTCAGGAGCTGAGGCTTAAGAAGTAATTCCATGGACAGTGGGGAAGCCAAGACCTGCTTTCATTAATAAAACCTCAGATTGCCTTTGGAAAAAAAAATCTTCCTGTCTTCTGTTGCTACCACAATGTACTCATTGTGATCCACATGTAACTTTTTTTTTTTCTATCAGTCTCCTTGGTTCATTTGTTGGACAGATAAATGAATGAAAATGGTATAATTGAATACTGTGGTGTTTTCTAACAGATTGGAGAGATCAGAAAGAGAAAAATAAAATAAAAAAAAATTATCACTTAAACCCATGGTTTTCAACCTCTGAGTTGTGACTGCTCTGGCATCACATATCAGATATTCAGCATATCAGATAATTATGTTATGATTCAGAACAGTAGCAAAAGTACAGTTATAAAGGAGCAATGAGATACTTTTATGGTTAGGGCCCACCACAACAGGAGGAACTGTATTAAAGTGTCACAGCCTTAGGCAGGCTAAATACACTGACTTAAAATAGTCAGATTTACAATTATAAGGGATTGCCAAGGCCACAGCAACAAAAACAGCTCACTTCAAATACTTTATCTTAAAATTGAATGTACATGACCATGGCCCAGGAACATAGAATTAAGTTGCTTCACATATATGCCCCACTGTGGTAATCGGTTCATAAAGTCTTTTACATCGATGAGCAAAAAAAATCATAAACAGACTGACACTTTTCAAAAAGACACTGGTGGAGACATCAACTGGCCTCTGGCAAAGCCTAGAAACCTTTGCTATGGCTCAGCTGTTCTACCACAGCACTTTGGGTAGGTAGAAGCTTGGGGGTCTGTGTTTTACACACAAGTGGGCAACAAGTGGCTGTTTCGGAAGCCAACATAGCCTTAGATAATTTGGCTCGTAATCAATAGCACTCTGGCTCTCTGCCAGTGTTTGCATGCTACCAGTCAATCAGCCTTGCTGGGTGTTTATCACAGGTGTGAGATTTCATCCTGTGAACTCCGGTTGACAAGATTTACTTCTTGTAATTATGAAAATGTGTCAAATAAAATACAATTCTTAGATGAAAAATCTAACACAAGCAGACTCCAATGATACCAAAGATTATTCGATTGCATTTTTCAAAAATTAAAAAAAAAAAGGAATAAGAAACAAAACCCCCAGACATCTCCCTCATATTTTCAGTATGGGAAATGGCTTACTGCTGAGAATTACCCTTCTCTAAAAGACTTAAAGCTATGATTTGTATCCTCTAAAAGTTCATTTCTTCTCTAAAAGTTCTCTAAAAGTTCATTTGTTGAAAATTTAAGCTAAATTCGTCATTGATGGTTGTCTTAGTAAGTGTTCTATTTCTGTGAAGAGCTACCGACCATGACAACTGTTGTAAAAGGAAGCATTTGCATGACAGGAAGCATGGCAGCAAGACGGTGCTGGAGAAGTATCTGAGAGTTTTATATCGGGATCCACAAGCAGCAGGAAGAGAGAGACCTCAAAGTTCAGCCCCCCCACCCCACCTTCTAACACCCCCTCCACATACTTCCATACAGAGCCATACTTCCTCCAAAAAGCCTACACCTCCTGATCCTTCTTAAATAGTGCCACTCCTGAGGACTAAGCATTAAAATATATAAGCCTATGGGGTATATTCTTGTGTAAATTACCACAAAGGTATGAAGATTTCGGAGGTGATTGGTTTGTGTTTGATTACAAGGCTGGGAAGTCAGGATCAGATAACTGGCTTTTTAAGAAGAGAAAGAGAAACCTGAGTCTATTTCCACCCCTCACTGGGTGGTCCCTTTGACAGTCAAGATCTGACCAGAGAGTGCATTTCCTTGACCATGTGAAATAAAGGCCTTGTGTTACCATTTCCCTAGTCTATAATATTCTGTCTGGGCAGTCTGGAAAAAGACTAACACTTAGATAGGAGAGCCTTCTTATACCTATGACAGGCCAGCTAACTAGCAGCCAGATTCCTAGCGTGCCTCATGAATGATTAATTTCCCCATTTATCTGTCTTAGATTCTTTACCATCAGTTACAGTCATGACTAAATCTACATTCTTTTCTGTTTCTGGTTTTTGTTGCTGCTTGTTCTGACACCCTCATGGATCAGCTAATATTTGTCCTTACTCATTTACATGAAGTTTTCAGTGGGTTGAGAAAATAAGCCACATTTAAACTGGTGAACTTTAGCAAATAGTTATGAATTTTTAATTTATATTGATTTTTATTTTTCCCTCAAGCACTCCAAGAGGCATAATAACAGAAAGTGTACCATTTAAAGGTGGGGGAAAGTCTGATCAAAGTCTCTGACACCATGATGATGTTGAATTCTTATAGTAATATAGAACAAAGCAATGCATCTCAATTCTGAGTTAACTACCATTTCCTTTCCTGTATTAATGGTTTTATCTTTCACCTGTGAATTTACCCTCATACGAATGCTTTAGGGATCTTAGTATTTCCTCCAAATATATAATGATAGTTGCTACTAATAGGTACTTGCAACCATCAAGCACAATAGATAATCATCTGTCTTTGCTTCATTTCTAGAAAGGAGGATGAATGGCAGTCTTGGTGGTCATCGTTATGATTTGTGCTGTGAAGTTCCCACCAGCTATAATAAGTACAGAAAGGAAACAAGAAAATTAGTGCAGATATAGGGTAAGATATAGGTTAATGATAATATATTACAGAGGACAAAAGACCTAAATTCATAAGACTGGAAAAAGTGTCTTATGTATATGCATATGTATGAATACTAACACACACATGTAATTTGTCTACCTTTTAGCTTTAGGTTATGATCATTTATTATTTTTACAAAATTTTAATTCCACCAGTTGAGAATAAGATTGCCACCAAAACTTTGAGCCAAATTTGAGGTAAGCTTAATTAAAAACTGACAAGGTTGATGGACTCTGGCCAGCTATATTTCAGGTTTCCCTGGAAATGGCAGTGAGTCATGTTTTGCAGAGGCTTAAAGAGAACATGAGTATGTCAGTTCCAATCAGGGACAAATGTGCATCCTGACATAATACTTCCTGCTTGCATATCTCCAGCATACTTCCAAACAGGGTCAGGCATATATCCTACATGTTTCCTGCTCATGTTTCTACCTACAAATGAACAAGCATTTACGGTGCAGATGTGTCAAGTAAACATAAGACAAACATAAACTTATTATTAACTGCAAACAGAACCATTAACCTGTAAGGTTTGTTTTTTCCTGTTTTGGTCTCACAATAACTCTATCAGTTTATACTTAAATCCCTATTTAAATATTATTATACACAATAACTCTACCAGTTTACACTTAAATCCCTATTTAAATATTAAATAAATAAATAAATAAATAAATAAACCATCACATTCATTTCTTGCTTAGTAAAACGCAAAGGCAAGTTCTAGAGTTGATTTAGACATTTGATTTATTACTGCAACATACATTATCCACTTCCTTCAGCAGCTACCTGTAGAATAAGTCTATTTGCTTAATGATAAAGAACATTAACAAATAATTTAGGAAATTAATTCAGTTAGTTTCTTTTCTCTTGCTCCAAAAAAAATAAAAAAGACACCAAACCAACCACCATGACCAAGGCAACTTACACAAGAAGACATTTAATTGGGGACTTGTTTACAGTTGCAGAAGGTAAGTTCACAACCTTCATTGTGGGGGAGAGGACTGCAGACAAGTAGGCCCAGTCCTGGAGCATTAGCTGAATGCTCACATCCTGATTTGCTGCTACACCAAGGCTGGTGTAGGCTTTTGAAATCTCGAAGTCCACCTTCACTGAACTGGGGACCAAGAATTCAAGCATTCATACTTCATTTTAAGTGCACCCTTTCCGTTTGCTCTTTTATATTTCAAACACCATGTAAGAAATTGAGCTAAATCAAAGATAGTAATGCATTTCATACTTACAAAAATAAATAAAAATGCCATAATTAGGATGAATTACATATGACTGACTACTATAGCAGAAAAGTTCCCAAAAACTGGAATGATGATGGTTGAGAAAGTGAGAGAAGATAGTACTTGGAAATCAACTTGCCCTCCAAACTTGGTTTCTCCATTCTTTTTTTTTTCTATATTCTTTGTTTACATTCCAAATGATTTCTTCTTTCCTGGTTCCCCCCTCCTCCTGTTCCCCAATCAACTCCCTCCCACTTCTCTGTCCTGGTAATCCCCTACGATGCTGCATCAAGCCTTTCCAGGACTAGGGCCTTCTCCATCCTTCTTCTTGGGAATGATTTGATATGTGAATTGTGTCTTGGGTATTCAGAGGTTCTGGGCTAATATACACTTATCAGTGACTGCATTCCATGTGTGTTCTTTTGTGACTGGGTTACCTCACATAGGATGATATTTTCCAGTTCCAACCATTTGCCTAAGAATTTCATGAATTCATTGTTTTTAATTGCTGAATAGTACTCCATTGTGTAAATATACCATATTTTCTATATCCATTTCTCCATTGAAGGACATCTAGACTCTTTCCAGCTTCTGGCTATTATAAATAAGGCTGATATGAACATAGTAGAGCATGTGTCCTTATTGCATGCTGGGGAATCCTCTCTCCATTCTTAACAGAATCTGATTTCACTGAACAGTAGCAGCAAAATTCTGTGTGGCTTCATCCAGAATCATTTCATAGACAAATCTCACTAAGAAGATGGCATCCTGAAAGATGGTTACTGAGTTTTGTGAACAGCAGTTAGAGAAAATACACGTAGCCCCAGTTATTCAAGCTTCACTGTTGTGAGTAGAAAGAAGCAAGCACACACACACACAAACACACACACACACACACACACACACACACACACACACACACACCTCTTTGCTTTGGTTCACAGGGAAGGGTGGAGCTGACCAATGGCTGGCCGCTGCTTCAGGTACAGAAAACTGCTTCTGAACTAAAAATACTTTTCGGAGGTCAAGGACAATACTTGCTTCTCCCTACCAAGGTGATGTCAATCTGAAACATGGTGCACTAGTGAGGGAATGAATATCTTTCTTTACTGTAATGAGAAAGATAAGAAAAAACAGACTTTTTATCTGGTGCTATGTATTATGTTTGCATCAGGTTTTCACCTGGCAACTAGAAGTTTTAAGTTCCAGCCAAGGGAATGATTTTTATTTATTTTGGAGGATATCCCCATGCAAACTTGTGATTTATTTTGAAAACTAAAAATTAGACAAACTTGGTTAGAGGAAATTTAGATGAAGTTGTGTAAGTCTGACTAACAACAAGCATAGATCTCATCACCCTGTCTGAACTGCACAGCTAATGCAGACATGCTTTACTGATGCCACCACACTGTAACACGAAAAGCATAAAGTTCTACTCTTTTTCCTCTCTAGAGCAAATATACATGGTTCAAGCAATGTGTATTTAAAACCTGGGCCTTGTTCATGGTACGCAAGCACTTTACCAACAGAACTACACTGCTAGCCCATAGGTTTTAAGTTCTAGGATCCTAGAAAAGGGAAAATTATCTTTTCTTAACAGGTAACTCTTGTCTCAGTTTGGAAGAATATGAGCCAAGATGTGGTGATTGTTTATTTATCATTGCCCAACAATTTATTCTAAAACTTAGAGGCTTAAGACAACTAATGTATTGTTTACTCATGTAGTTCTGAGACTCAGAAAAGGTTGGTGTTGCTAATTCAATATTTCACTTGAGAAATGGATCGTGACTACATTCATCTGGAAGACTGGTTGGGTAGAGGATTCACATTCATGCTGACAAGAGCTCTCAGCACATGGGCTTCTCCATGTGAAGTCTTTGTGGTATAACAATTGGCTTCCTTGAGAAAGACAAGACCTCTCAGCACATGGACCTCTTTGTGGTGTAACCACTGACTTTCTTGAGAAAAAATGATCTTAGAAGGAGAAGAGGAAAGTGATCAGAGCAGAGGTCATGGTATCTGTTAAAATTAGATCTTAAAGGTAGTAAACCCTGGTGTCTGCTAATACTGTCATCCTACAGTAGGGCTACTCAGTGGTATAATCTAGGAGACAGTGATCACTGAGGGCCATCTTGCAGGTTGACAACAAACCAAAAGGAGACTGGAATGTCGACAATCAAGTTCCTGAACTGTTTCTAAGATGATGATCAGAACACTTTTTTAATATTAAATGAATAGAATAACTTGAATGCAAGAGAATGAGGAGACAGAGGTCCACGCACATCTCACATTTATCACTCTGCACCCTTACCAATGCCATTAACCACGAAACAGACACGAAGCAGGAGAAGCTGCAGCTGGAATTTTTGCTTGTCCTTTTCCCCAGGTGTGGAGATGAGCTTCTAGATGCAGACACGTGTTAGGAATACCTCAGCCTCAGGACATCCGTACAGTTCTGCTCACCTTCCAAAACCTCCCTCACAGTCTTTGTTTTTATGAATACTGTAGTATCTCCAAAAGCAGAAATGTGAGTCTCACTAGCATTTAGATGACTGGATTATAAAAGAGTAATTAAAGATGCTCTGTGTAAATCGATATGGAGATATAGTGCACAGGTTATTGAATATGAGAAGGGAGGAATTTGTAACAAAATTTAATTACACGGAGGTCAAGAATTTATATTATCTGTGTCACTCAGGAGGAACAATGAACCTGAGGGAATATGGCAAGGAACCAGTTATTTAAAAGGAAAATGAGGGAAGGGAAAGAAAAGGTTATGCTCCAAAAGGTGTGTGTGTGTGTGTGTGTGTGTGTGTGTGTGTGTATTCATCCATACATGTGTAAAGGAGAAATGTATACAGTTACATCAGATAATTTAATATGTTAAAATTTCAGAAGAATACTTTTAAAATAAAAAGAAGAAGAAGAAGAAGAATGCTAGAATTTAATTTGTCTAATTTCTTTCTTTTGAAGTCTGACAAACTGAACAGCAACTTCATGGGAGAAGTGGTGTTCACTGGGGCCCGGAGCCCGAGAAACTGATTTCTAAGCAGTTTTGTCACTTTGCAGCTGCATGGTGTCCAAGAACATTATTGTCTGCATTACAGTTGTGCATTTTAAGTACTAAGTATCACGTATCTGTTCCTGGATAAATGAAACATGGTTAGCGTATGCAAAGGTCATATATCAGGCATGTTTCAGAATGGGAGAGACGAGTGGCTTCGCTCACCTGCTTCTGCAGGAGACACGCTTGCTGCATTTCTCATCTACTTTTTCTTACAACTTAGAATCTCTTTATGCCTTTCTGTGACACAAATTGGATTGTTACGATCCCCTCCCATTCAGCTTATGGATTAATACAGAAAAAGAAACTAATGGTGTGCTGTGGGGTGAGGGGTGGGTTTTCTCTCGGCTTTCTGTTTTATTACCCATCATAAAAGGTTTTTAATCCATAATTCATAACCAGGAGCAATAACATAAAAATCGATAAGCAAGGAGTTAGGGTCTGCCAGCCTTTCCAAAGAATTTAAGATTTTTTTTTTCATTTCTAGTTTAGAAAATGCCATGTGAAGGCTAAATCAATTCAGTCAGCCATGCTATAGTCTTTGCTGTAGAGACCAAGGGAAAAGACAGAAATGTGCTCTCCTTATACTAGGGCAAGACTGGAAAGTCCACACGTGCACAAATATTCCCTTTTATTCCTAAGTGGGCTGACCTGATTTTCTCTGCGAAGTGTCAATGCGGAGTTCTAGTTGATGGCTAATTTTGATGTAGTCACATCCTTCCACCGGTGTTTATAATGTCTCCAGGGTGTCAGGAAACCTGGTTTAAAAGCAAAGTCCTGGGGGTTCAGTTCTAGGCAGTGTGATGACTCAATCCACAACCCCACCGTCACCCGCTAACTCCTCCCTCCAAAGTTTACTCAACAATAAAGATTGTCTTAATTTCATTTACAGAATTATTGAGAAAATCAAAAGTCACATAAAAAAATCACATAGAACTTAGTGCCATTAGGGAAATCAGTTTGTGCTTCACAATATCCACTCGGGACTTCTTTTGTTGTTTATTTGTCTCGTGTGATGGTCAAGTTTTACTTCTGTCTCTTAGAAGCCAAAGGGATCTTATAAAAACACATCTCATCAGGGGTTGGGTGAGACAGGCGAGAAGGCCAAAAGGCCAAGAGCATGAGTGGAAACCTGCAACCAGCAGGGGTCTGGGAGGCAACTTAAGAGGAAGGATTGAGGGCCAGAAGGGGATAGGAACCCCACAGAAAGACTGAGTCAGCCAATCTGGAATCTTGGGGGCTCTCAGAGTCTGAGCCACCAACCAAAGAACATACACAGGCTGGATTGAGGCCCCAGATACATATGTAGTAGATGTGCAGCTCATTCTTTATGTGGGTCCCCCTATAACTTGAACTGAGGCTGTCCCTAAAACTGTTGCCTGTCTCTGGAATCCATTCCCCTGACGGGGCTGCCTTGCTTGTCCTTAATGTCTGTCCAATCCTACAGAGACTTGATGTGGATGTACTAGTGTGTGTGTGTGTGTGTGTGTGTGTGTGTGTGTGTGTGTGTGAGAGAGAGAGAGAGAGAGAGAGAGAGAGAGAGATGGGGGCTCTCAGAGGAGAAGAGGAGGGGAGAAGGACTGTGAGGGGGACCTGATGGGGCATGGGGCAGGGATTGGGATGTAAAATGAATGGTGGGGGGAAGGGGAGCACCCTCAAAGAAGCAGGGAAAGGGGGAATGGGATGGGGGGTTGCAGAGGGGAAAATGGCAAAGGGTATAACATCAGAAATGTAAACAAATAAAATATCCAATTTAAAAAAAGGAAAAAATAGAATGAATGCATGATTGAATAATTAATTAATTTTTAAAAAAAATTCACCTCACCAGGAAAACACACAGCATACAAGACATATGTGACTCTCCAAAAAGATAATGTAGGAAGCTTCATAAATTCCAAATTTAATAGTGAGTGAAATCGCAGCACTTGGGGAGAAGCAAAACAGAAGGATCAAAAGTTCAAGGCCACCTGTGCTGAGTGAGACCCTACTCAAAACAAACAACCTTAGACAAGTATGTACTGACTGGTCAATAGGCTTTTGATTAAATTTAAATAGAACAGTATTACATTATTAAGCCACTTTAACTGTTTGTTATAATCATTGTGTTAGTATATTTTTACACACATTCTTTTTTGTTTTGCAGTAATAATAAATTCCTTTTCTTTTACCTTTAGGAACCTAACCTAAATGTTTACATATATAGAGTTGCATTGAATATGGATGTATTATTTCCTTGTAAATCTTTTAAAAATCTAATTAGAAGAAGGGCTAGGTCTGGAACAAACACAATCACACTTTCCATCTTCATTTCTTTCTTTCTTTCTTTCTTTTCTCTCTGTCTCTCTTTTCTCCATTTCTCTCTGACCTTCTAATTCTCGCTTCCCACCCTGAGGCAAGTCTATGTTTGTCTCTGGTATTCCATTTCAATTTGCCGGAGGCTCACAATGCTCCCTGCCTTTTTTTCTTCTCTACGCCTCCTTTATTATACATACTATTATTTTATTTATAAGATTTTAGCAAGCTGCTAAGAAACAAAAACTATCTCCACATAAGTCATTTTAAGATAGAAATAACAACATAGATATTCCCAAACGATTGTTGCCATTGTTAACAATTACTTTTAGGGCTTTAGGGCATAGCATTGGAGCAAATGTATTCTTCAGTTAATGAAACTGGTAAGATTAAAGAATATCTAATGACCGGCATTATTCTTATCTCTGGCTATCTTCTACTCTAGCCCATGAGTTCACAGAAGCCAGTTCATACACCATCACAACAGCACAGGCCAGTGTAGGTGAAATTAGGGCAGGGGTTAATTTAGTCATCAATAGTTAACAAAAATACTATATGATGATAAAGTATTATAGTAGATGCTTTTGGCGTACTTTAACTAAAATTGTGATACCATATGTAATTTTTTTATGGGTCGGTAAATGGTGCACTCTGTGAAAAGTTGCCTTAGTTGTGTCCCTCAGCTAGACCAGGCTGCACAGACTTCCTTCAGCTTCTATTAGTTCCAGCCCCAGACTTCCCTTTTAAAAAAAACTACTTTTAATAAGGGTTATTAAATGCTTAGTCTCACTTTTAGCCCACCACCCGCTGGAGGTAGTGGAAAGAAACAGTTAATAGGGTAAAGGAAGACATGGACCTGTTTTGAAATAAATTTTTGGAGCAAATCCAATTTATCCCAGTTCATCCCAAATCAAGATATCCCAGTTCAGTTCTCAGGAATCAGAGTGGTAACTGGATCCACTCACAAACACCATTCATGCATCAGTAACAGCAGGACGATCCAGAAGAAATCAAGCAGCTCTGATACAACTAAGTCTCCAAAGAAATGCGAAAGTTCCACTTTGATAATGAAAGATATTTATTATGAACAATTTCTTTACCATTCATTGCCTTTACGTATGAAGGCTCTCCTGATGTTGATTATTAACTCATATTTTATTTCCTGCTAACCTTTTTTAAATTAGATATTTGCTTTATTTACATTTCAAGTGGTATCCCCTTTCCAAATTACCCCTTCTGAAAATCCCCTATCCCATCCCCTCTCCCCCTGCTCATTCCCAGGTCTCAATTTCCTGACTTGCATTCCCCTATTCTGGGGAATTGAGCTTTCACAGCACCCATGGTCTCTCCTCTCATTGACGTATGAAATAGTCATCTTCTGCTACATATGTAGCTGGAGCCATGGGTCCCTCTATATGTACTCTTTGGTTGGTGTTTTAGCCCCTGGGAGCTCTGGGGGTACTGGTTGGTACATATTATTGTTCTGCCTGCAGGTCTGCAAACCTTTTTAGCTCCTTGGGTCCTTTCTCTAGCTGCTCCATTGGGGACCCTATGTTCATACTATTATTTGGCTGTGAGCCATGGGTATTTTGATCTACTTTCCAATAACGATCAAAGTCTCTACACTTTGGTCTTCCAACTTACTGAGTTCATGTGGTCTGTGAGTTGTATCTTGGGTGTTCCAGCTTTTGGGCTAATATCCTTGGTAGGAAGGATGCTTTACTTGTTCCAAGTTGTATTGTGTTAGGAAGACAGGAGTGTAATTAATTATACTTTAGTTAAGCCATTAGGAGAGGCAGATGACTCCTCTCAGTACTTTTTATTCCTCTTAAAATTAGAGTTAAAATACTAGGTAGGTGTGCTGGCACACAACGTTAATTCTAGCACGTGGAAAGCAGAGAACAGTGGATCTCTTGTCAATTCAAGGTCAGCCTGGTCTTGAAACAGCCAGGAGAGTTGGGACTATATAGAGTGGCCTTGCCCCATAGACAAACAGACAGACAGACAGACAGACAAAAAGATAGATAAATAATTGATATATATCTATTTATACATAAGATTTCTCATCTCTCTCCTCTGTTTTATTCTCTATATTTGCTCCTCTCTTCCAAATACATGCCCCCTTTCTTTAACCATTGTTGTGACATATACATATAAAGGAGGGATAAACATATAAATGCAGCCAGCTGAGTTCATCCAATGTTGCCTACATGTATATATGTGGATAGCTGACCACAGGTATTCGCCAAGTTAGGGACCTCCTCTTTCCCAGCAGTCGCTAATTACTTGTGGCTCTTCATCCAGTAGAGTCCAGTAGAATTCTCTCATCTGCTTTGGGTGTCAACTGCTTTTGAAACTGGTCAGGTCTTGTATGGGCAGCCATGTTGTTAAAAATCCCACGTGTGTAGTTTCTGTCATAGCCAGAAATGCAATTTCATAGCAGAGTTCCTTGTCATTTGGGTCTGACAACTTTTCTACCCTTTTTTACAATGTTCTTTGAACCTCAGGTTCTCACCTATGTCTGACTATCTTTTATCTCTATCTATTTATCTCTAGCCCAGGAGTTCACAGAAGCTAGTTCATACATCATCACAAATGCATAGGCCAGTGTAGATAAAATTAGGGAAAGGGTTGATTTAATCATTTATTTTTTTTAAAATACTGTGTTATATATGCATCAGTTTGGATTGGAATCTATACTTATCTGTGGGCATAAGGTTCAATATTTGGAATATAATTAGGAATTTTACTGGCTTAGGAAAGTAGCGATTTTAGGTTTGTAGAAGTCTATTGAACTATAGTTATCTCATCTCAGGCAAGTATTCCTAAGAATACATTAAGTGCTAAAACTATCTTGAGTAAAACTGGTCTGTGAACCAGCCATAAATTCCTAAGGTAAACTGGTCTCTGGACCCGCACTAAATTCCTCTACAGTGTGATCCTAAGTTAAAGGTTAACTGCCTGGCCATTTAACTGTTATCTCTCCTTTCTGTAAACAATGCTTGTTGCAGATGTTCTGAGCTGTTTTTCTGTATATGTCACAAGGCTGAACCAACTGGAGGTTGGGGCTGCTCTCACTAATCTGTTTGGGACAGTCCCACAGACTGCTAATGACTGTCCTGGACTTAGAGGTATTGTTGTTGGTGGTGGTGATGATAGTTTTGTTTTTTAATTTAGGTACTTTGTAACAGGTTCTCTTCTAGTGGCCTCAGTAACCATGTGTAGTTGGCTAGGTTTATAGTGCCAAGCATAATTTTCTTCCTTTGTAGTGGTCCATGAGGCTAATTATACAGCTGTTGGTTACTGTTAAGATATATGTGATATGATCAAGCCTTTAGGGATGTTTTGCCAAGATGGTCATTGTGGTGGTTCCTAAGCATTATATCTGGGCAAGACTATTGATTATTTTCCTCCCTTGTTTCTCAGCTTGCCTATCACCTTCCTATAGTATAAAAACTATTCCTCAGGAAGAAGGCTTTTGGGTCTGTTCTAGCTCAATTTGAGTCCTACTGAGATTGAGTAGTTCATTTTAGTCATGGGGACTTACCTTCAACTTCTGTGTGGCAACCAAATCCAACAGCAATAGGCTATATTGTTTGAGAGTCTCTTGAACTCCCCAGACCAACAACTAGAATGGAAGTTCTCATGTCTAATACTAAAGAGTTTACTAGAGAGCCTGTGGCTCTTGGGGTTGCTACTATCATCCCAAGTAGTATAAGAGAGAGAGAGAGAGCACACAAGAATTTAGAATAGTGTTCCCTGTCTCTTTAAATTTGTCTAGGTTCGTGCAGTTTTTCATTTGAAAGTTACAGAGCTAATTTTTTGAACAATCTCTCAATTCTATTATTGAATATTGCCTGCAGCTATTATGTTTTCCAGGTGAATCTTTTTAAGGTGGATTCTCTCTTAATTTGAAAGAGCATGAATTTGTGACATACTAAAAAAGAAAAATACTGTTTCACTTCAGCAACAATTACCATCTTCCCTTCATGAAACATTTGTATTTTTGATGCAAAAAGGAATGGGTATGGCTTCTAAAAGATAAACTGAGATGCTGCAATTTTTCCTGAAGATGTCTCTAAGAAGTTGAAACTTGGGAGTGGGGAGAAAAAAAAAAGTTGAAACTCTAATATGTGAAAAAGGAAGCTAATTTCAAATGATTGTCATGTCATCTTCAGCCTAAATTGGTAAAAGTAGTAAACTCGATGGACGTTTCTTTTTTCTTTTATTGAAAATAGATTTTTTTCTCATATAATACATAATGATTATGTTTTCCCCTCCCTCTACCTCCAGCAATTGTATCCTCTCCTCTCATCTGGATTATCCCCGACTTTTTTGTCTCTTATTAGAAAGCAAATAGATTTCTAAGGGATATTAATAAATTATAAAAAATATAATTAGATAAAACATAAACTAATAATTGAACAAAACCCAATAGAGGAAAAAGAGCCCGAAAGAAGGCACAAGAAACAGAGACACACTCATTTGCACACATAGAAATCTAGCAAAAACTCTAAATTGCAAAGAATACACATGGAGGGACCCATGGCTCCAGCTAAATATGTAGCAGAAGATGGCCTTTTCAGACATCAGTGAGAGGAGAGGCCATTGGTCCTATGAAGGCTCATTGCCTCAGTGTAGGGGAATGCCAGGTCAAGAAAGTAGGAATGGGTGGGTTGGTGAGCAGAGGGAGGGGAGATGTGATAGGGGGTTTTTGGTGGAGAAACTAGGAAAGAGAATAACATTTGAAATGTAAAAAAAGGAAATATATAATAAAAATAAAAACAAAACAAACAAACAAACGTCTAAATTGCACGACATAATATAAATGTAAAGTAACTGTAGGATAAAAAGATATTGAAAATATAAGTAAATTAAACAAAAATAATAAGAGAAAATAAAACAACAACACAAAAAATGCAGAAAAAAAGCAGAACCCTGACATGACATTGTGAGACACAGAATCTCCAAAGTTTCCTTTGAATTTCTATTTGTTTCTTCATTAATAGTTCTTGGAGAAAACCAAATTTTCAAGTGGCTATCAATTGGAAATAGCTTCTGGGTTAAAGATTGGATCACAAGTCCACTTCTTTTAGTTCTAGGACCTCAATTACGGCAGACCCATGCAGACCCTATGCATGCTGCCTGAGTCTCTCTTAGTTAATATGAGATTTGATAATGTTGATCTAGAGGGCCCTTGTTCCTGGTGTCTTCTACCATTTCTGCCTCTTACACTTTTTCTGCTTCCTCTTCTATAAGAATGTCTGAGCTCTTAGGGGAGGGGAGAGATTTGATGGAGATAATCCTTTTAGGACTGAGTGTTCCAAGGTCTATGCATCTCTGTATTTGTTACTGTCTGATGTAGGAGAAAGCTTCTCTGAAGATGGCTGAGCAACACACTAATCTATGAGTATAACACAAGGTCATTAGCAATCATTTTATTGTTACATTGTCCAAAAAAAAAAAAAAAAGACCAGTTATATTTGGCTTTACCCTAGGTTCCTTGAATGTTTAATCTCAGATACATGGTCACCCAAGTTGTGGTGGGAATGGGTTGCACATTATGAAGTGAGTATTTAAAGTCAAATCAGATATTGGTTGCTTAATTTCACATATTGTGTGCCACCATTGCCACGACATATTTTGCTGGAAGGACAGCATTGTAGATCACAGGGTTTGTGGCTAAGTTGGTTTTTATTTTTTTACTTTGGTTGTCTGTAGAATACCTTCCTATACAAAAGATGCTAGAACATAGATATGAAGGTTCTATGTAGATCCTAGCTTGACTCTTCTTGTTCAATGATTTGTATAGGTATTACCTTCAGCAATAAGGTCTTGCCAGCAGTTTGGGGAGCAACCTATAAACATAGCAACAGCCTGGATTATTTGAGGCTCCCATGGGACCCCTTTGGTCAACGATACAATTAAAGGAGACCCAATTCTGACACTAGAAGCTTCAGTTGGTGATAAGAGATGGCCAGTTGGAACTCTGACTCCCCTCTTACTTGGTGATTTCATTTAGATCACCTTTCTATATGTGTATATTTTTAGAAGCTTCTATTGTATTTGTTTTCCATACTACCCCTGAAATGTTCCTTAAATTCACTGTCTCTCCTTATATTCCTTTCATCTTCCCCTTTTGCTTCCCTCTCACCTCTTTATATCTCTTTCTAAAAGCCCCCATCCTTTCATCCTTATCTATTCTATTTCCCTTTCCTGGTGAGAGCTATCTACTCTCCCCAAAAGCCCCTTACTCTATACCTAACCTCTGTGGTTCTACAGATCATAGCTTGGTTATCATTTACCTAACAGCTAATATCCACATATAAGTGAATGCATACCATGATTGTATTTTGGGTTCTGGGATACCTCACTCAAGATGACCTTTTCTGGTTCCATACATTTAGCTGAGAATTTCATTATTTCATTTTTTTAAACAGGTGAATAATACACCACTATGTAAATATACCGCATTTTCTTCATTCGCTTTTTTTTTCTTTTGATATATCTAGATTGTTTGTAATTTCCAGCTATTAGGAATAAAGCAGCAATTAGCACAACTGAGGTGGATCAATTCCCATCTTCCTGAGGAAGCACCATACTAATATTATAGTGGCTGTACATGTTAGCACTCCCACCAGAAATGTGGGAGTGTTCCATTTGCTTCACATCCTCTCCAGCATGAGCTGTCATTTAGGTTTTTGATTTTAGTCATTCTGACAGATGTAAGGTGGAATCTCACTGAAGTTTTGAGTTTTATTTTCTGATTACTAAGTATGTTGGACATTGATTTAAGTGTTTCTCATTCACTTGAGTTTCCTCTTTTGAAATATTCTTTTTAGATCTATAACCCCTTTTTAATTGGGTTGTTTTCTTGAAATCTAGGTTTGAAGTTCTTTATAGATTTTGGATATTAGCCTTCTATCATGTGTATAGTTGGTTAAGATCTTTTCCTACTCTATAGGCAGTTGCTTTTTCCAAATGATGATGATTTTTTTTGCCTTACAGAAGCTTTTCAGTTTTATGAGGACCAGTTTATTAATTTTTGCTCTTAGTGCTTTTACTAATGTTGTTCTGTTGAGAAAGTCTTCTCCTGTGCCAATAAGTTCAAGGCTAATCCTTGTCTCTTCTACTAGGATCAGTGTATTTTGTTTTGCATTGAGGTCTTTGTTCTAATTTTTATTGAGTTTTGGACAGGGTAATAAGTATGGGTCTATTTGGATTCTTCTGCATGTAGCTATCCACATGGGCCAGCCCCAATTGTTGAAGATGCTGTTTTTTCCCAGTGTGTATTTATGGCTTCTTTAAAAATAAAAATCCAGATATCCATAGGTATGTGGATTTATGTCTAGGTCCTCATTTCAAATTCATGGATTGATGGGTCTGTTTATGTGTCAATACCATGCTGTTTTTGTTAGAATTGCTCTGAAGTACCAATTGAAATTGAGAAAAGTGTTATATCCAGTTCTTTTATTATTCAGAATTATTTCATCTATCCTCTCTCTGTCTCTGTCTCTGTCTCTCTGTCTCTGTCTCTCTCAGTGTGTGTGTGTGTGTGTGTGTGTGTGTGTGTGTGTGTGTGTGTATGTTTCCATATGAAGGTGAAAATTCTTTCCAGGGAAAAATTGTGTTGGAATTTTTATGGGGAATGCATTGAACCCATAGCTTGCTTTTGGTAAGATGACCATTTTTACTCCTACTGCTCCATGAGCATGGGAGAGATCTTCCCATCTTCTTATATCTTCTTCAGTGTCTTAAAGTTTTTATCATTCAAGTCTTTCACTTGCTTAACCAGAGTTATGCCAACATATATTATATTCCTCAATGCTATTGTGAAAGGTATTGTTTCCTGATTTCTTTTCAGTCTGTTTGTCCTATTTATGTAGAAGGGCTACCAAATTTGCTGAATTAGTTTTGTATTCAGCTAGATTGCTGAAAATGTTTATCAACTGTTGGAGTAAATGTATAGTTTTATAGCATTATTTACATATACTATGATATTATATGAAAATAAAGATTATTTGACTTCTTCCTTTCCTTTGTGTATTCCCTTTCTCTTCTTCAGTTGCCTTATTGCTCTAGCTAAGACTTCAAGAACTATATTGGACAGACATGGAAAGAGCAGGCAACCTTGTCTTGCTCCTTATTTAAATGGATTTTTTCTAAGTTTCTCTCCATTTAACTTATTGCTGGCTATAAGTTTGCTATAAACTGTTGAAGTAAGTCCCTTGTAACTCTAATCTCTTCAGGACTTTTATAACACAGGGGAGTTGGATTTTGTCGAAGGCATTTTCTGAATCTAATGAGATGATCTTATGGTTTTTGTGCTTTAGTATGTTTATATAGTAGATTACATTTATCAACTTACATGTGCTGTACTTTCCCTGCATCTCAGGGTTGAAGTACACTTGATCACATTGGATGATCTTTTTTTATGTGTTCTTGGATTTCTTCATTTACTACTTCTTTTTTGGTTTGGGTATCACAACACTGTGGCCTTGTAAAGCAAATTGGGCAAATTTTGTGGAATAGTTTGAGGAGTATTAGCATTAACTCTTCTTTTAAAATATGGTAGGATTCTGTGCTAAAAACATCTGTCCCTGTGCTTTTTCTAGTTGGAAGCCATTAAATTCCATTTAATGGAATTTCTATTTAATGGAAACTTCTATTTCACTGAGTTATAGGTCTAATTAAATTACTTATCTGAATTTTATTTAACTTGGTAAGTGATATACATTGAGAAAATTATACACTTCTATTTTTCTAATTTAGTGGAGAATATGATTTTAATATATGTCCTTTTGATTTTGTGGATTTCTGCAGTATCTGTTGTTATGTCCCTTTTTGTTTTTGATTTTACTTATTTGCATAATCTCTCATCATTTTAGTTAGATTAGATAAAGGTTTGTCTATTTTCTTCATTTTTCTGAAAGAACCAACTCTATGTTTCATTGATTCTTTGTATTTTGTTTTGATTGATTTTATTGATTTCAGACCTTAGTTTGATCATTTCTTTTTGTCTATTCTTTTTGGATGTGATTTATACTTTTTTTTCCTAGAGTATTCAGGTCTGGTATGAGATCTCTCCATTTTTTTTTGTTTTAATATTTATGTAGATATTTAGTGATATAAACTTGCCTTTTAGAGTGGGAGGTTCCAGGAAAAGTATGTTCCTAGGCATTGGGAGCTGACACTTAGGCACTGGGGTGGGCTGGGGCTAGCAATGAGGGTATTTACAGTAGAGAAGAAGGTAGGATGTTCCACCAAGATCTGATTAATCTGCCCAAGGAAATGAGGGTAGGCAGTGAGGAGAGGCCATCACAAGTAGTTAGCTTCCACCTTTGAGATGAGACTAGGATGTTAGATTTGGAGGAAACAGGAGAAGAAGTGTGAAGACCTGAAGCTTGCCTACCTGCTTTGCTGCCAACCTTTGTCTCTGGCAGGCTTGGCATGCAGATTCCTTGGGAATGCCTGCTGAAGTTGGGGATTGGGATAACAGGATGAGTGGAGAAGAAGGTTGGAGAAGATCTGTCTTATCTGTTGAGATGGGAGCAGAGAGGAGTGGGAGGCTGCAGAGAGTTGGGATAAGAATGGAGAGCCTCTCAGGGGACAGCTATACCAGGCTCCTGTCCAGCAAGCTCTTCTTGGCATCAGCAATAGTGTTTGGGTTTGGTGTCTGGAGATGGTATGGCCCTGACCAATACAGGTATGTATTGTCAAACACCAGACTGGGCTCAGGAGGAGTTAGGGCGAAGACTGAAGGAGCTGAAGGGGTTTGCAACCCCATAGGAAGAACAATATCAATCAACCAGATCTCGCAGATCTCCCAGGGACAAAGCCACCAACAAAAGAGTACACACGGAGGGACCCATGGCTCCAGCTGCATAAGTAGCAGAGGCTGGCCTTATCTGGCATCAATGGGATGGGAGGCCCTTGGTCCTGTGAAGGCTTGATGACCCAGCATAAGAGAATGCTAGGGCAGTGAGGGAAGAATGGGTAGGTGGATGGGTGGGTAGGTGTAGGAATACCCTCATAGAAGCAAAAGGGACGGGGGAAGGGATAGGGGGTTTGTGGAGGGGAAACCGGGAAGGGGGATAACATTTGAAATGAAAATAAATAAAATAACCAATAAAAAATTTAAAAAATAAAAAAGCCTGAAGAACTGGATTTGGAGGGGTAGAGGGAGTGGTGGAGATCTTAGTTAGGCTACCAGCTGCTTCTTTGCCTGGAGTGGACTTTGGGTTCCTAGGGAATGTGTGTTGGAGTTGGGGACTGGGCTAAAGGAATGAGTTTGGGAAAAAAAAAAAGTTGCAGGAAAGAATATTTGTGTTCCTATGGAGATGGGGGCATGAATGAAGGTGGCTTTGTAGCCAACAGTCTGAAAGAGCTGGGAACGTAAAAGGATGTTTAGATGCGGAGGACAGAATGGAGAGGGGAAGATCTGTAGTTAATCTTCCAGTTTTCCTGGCCTGTGAGGTTGGTGTGTTCCCAGAAAATACCTGCTGGTTCTGGAGGCTTGGGTGAGTGAGGGGGAGAAAAACTGGAGAAGAATGGGTATGGGGGTCAGAGGGGAAGGGGAGGCCACAGTAGATATTCTAATGCAGAGCTGAGGATGAAACCAGAGGATTGGACTTGGAGTTCTG
Organism: Apodemus agrarius; assembly: GCA_964023405.1. Classification (NCBI taxonomy): domain Eukaryota; kingdom Metazoa; phylum Chordata; class Mammalia; order Rodentia; family Muridae; genus Apodemus; species Apodemus agrarius. Next base: position 68,362,310 of record OZ030014.1, on the reverse strand, counting down.
GAGGGAGAAGGGAAGACCTGTAGATCCTACCTCCTTCTCTGACAAGAGGCTCCATTGACTTTAATGGTATTTCTGGTTATCATCTACAACTGATAGACTTTAGTGATATCTTTACCTTTTCTTTGCCAATTTGTATCCCCCTTGATCTCTTTTTGTTGTCTTATTGTTCTAGCTAGCCCTAAGGGGTGGGGGAGGGAAGGAGTTGGGGGTGAGGGGAACCTGATCTGGTACTGGGTGAAGGAAAAGGACTGAAGCCCTGAGAGCCAGCAGAAAAAAAAAAATGGAAAGAGGCAAGCTCAGGAGATAGGAGGTTGGGGGGGGGGTCTCCAGAATGCACCAGAGACCTGGGAGGTGAGAGACTCTCCAAACTCAAAGGGAAGGACCTTAGATGAACTACCCCACAGTAAGGAGATGGAACTTATAGAGCCCACCTCCAACAGGAAAACAGAGCATAAAATGAGGGAGAAGGGGGCCATCCCACAGTCACAACTCTGACCCATAAATGTTCATGTCTGAAAGAATTACAAGAATGAAAATGGAGAGGAGCCTGAGGAAAAGAAGGTCCAGTGACAGGCCCAAAATGGGATCCAGCTCAAGGGGAGGTCCCAAGGCCTGACACTATTACTGAGGATATGGAGCAGTCACAAAAAGGGACCCAGCATAACTGCACTCCTGAAGACCCAACAAACAGCTGAAAGAGTCAGGTGCAGATATTTTCACCTATCCAATGGACAGAAGTGGCTGACCCTTGTTGTTGAATTAGGGAAGATGGAAAGAAGCTGAGAAGAAGGGTGACCCTGTAGGAGAACCAGTAGCCTCAATTAATCTGCTGGCCTGATATCTCTCAAACACTGTACCACCAAACAGGCAGCATATATCAACTGAAATGGGGCCCCCAACACACATACAGTAGAGAACTGCAGGTTTGTGTTCATTCAGAGATGATGCACCTAACACTCAAGAGACTGGAGGCTCCAAGGTGTTTAGAGGACAAATGGAGTGGGGGATGGGGACATCCATATGGAGACAGGGCCTAGGGAGGAGGTATGGGATGTGGGATAGTCAGAGGGTGGACAGGGGTGGGGGGGATAAAATATGGAGTGTAAAAACATTAATTAATTAAAAAATTCTTGCTGTATTTGTAGCGATCTCTGACCTCTAGAATAAAACAAATGATCAAATATTAGTGGAAACAATAGGAGACTGTGTGTTTATTTTGGAAAATACTGATAAGCAGCTAATGAGAATGCTTCATGACTATTTAAAACTCTTCTGCAATTACACCTGGCTTTCCAAGAGCAAGTTCTAGAACATAGCATTGTAATCAATTTGACAGATTTCTTACTGTAGGAAAAAATAAAATAAAACATCAAAAGATGTCTGCCTTTTGAGATGTTAATCTGCCCACAGAAATCAGCTGACAAGCCAAACATGACAGGTAGTAAGTACTGTATGTCCTATGTTCCTCCAGGGATAAGAACTTTAGCAATTATCTGCCTTTGCTAGTGTATTTTCCCAAAGGCTCATTGTATGTGATTCCTAAATTGCTAATAGTATGTGATTCTCTGTGAAAACTAATTTCACTTTATTTGCTGGTAAACTTGTCCAGACAGACCCACAGATAGCTTTGCAATAACTCTCTTTTGGCAGGTGTTAGGAGGTAAAGGGATTGCTCATTGGCACCTCAGGCTCTCTTTCTAATTTGTCTTTCTGCTATCTAACAGGGAAATTTATAGATATAAGCATGGAAATTATGAAGTTGGCTTTGTTCCAATTAAAGCAGTGTATTATGAATGTATTTTCCTGAAAAAAAAGATACTTTCCAAAAACCAGTATAGTTTAAGTTAAATTATTATGATTTTTTTAAAGCAAATATTTATAATTTCTGAGATTATGGCTGAATAAGATAGATGTTCATTTTCTTAACAAGGGGAGGAAAAGATGTACTGGCTCTTTCAAAATATTATAGCAGTACTGTAGAAGAAAGTGATCGGTTGAAAGAAACACAGCTCTTAACAGATCAACGAGAAAGACATCCAGGCAGAGGACCACTTTAGATAATTTTTTTTATAAGTTTCACTGAATAAATGTCAGAAGCAGTGATTCCAGTGAAATTCATTATAAAACTCTCTATTCTTAAAGCCTGTCTCCAAACGTACAGTTCTTAAAGCATTTCTGTAGCTCTCTCTCTCTCTCTCTCTCTCTCTCTCTCTCTCTCTCTCTCTCTCTCTCTCACACACACACACACACACACACATACACTCACTGATCATCCACAGAAACACATTCACATTCACATGCACACACATGTATTCCTGCATACAAACACATAGTCATCCAATATACATACAAACATGCACACATACATGTAATGTAGTCATCAGTTTGTTGAAGTGTGTGGTTCAATTTACATTTTCTGTAGCTCTAAGGGTGAAATTTAGATGCCAGTTAAAATCATTGCTGGATCAAGATTACTAAGATAGACTGGTGGGGTTGTCCTGTGAGTTAGGCTGGAGACAACTGGTGGGGCTTCAGAGTGGATGGTATCTGAGGAAACAAGGAATGAACTTGACTGACTGGCTCAGTATTACTAGCTGTTACAAACCTAATGAGCATAGTCTTTTAGTAAGAAACCTGGAATTAACTCAGGGAGGATGATCTTTAAACATTCACTGGGAAATAAGCCTGGGCTTAGAACTTGTCAGAATAATGGATACTCTGCTTCTCAGAAACAATTTTGTAAATTTTCACAGCACGTATTAATCCCACCAGGTAAGAATAAGACCACTTCACGTCTGAGCCACACATGAAGCAAGCTTCATATTCTACTTGAGATGCAGCTAAAAGCTGACCAGTGATTGCATTGTTAGTAGGGTTAGAGAGAGAACAGACTTGTTTTCGGGGGGGGGGGTATTTTAAGGAATAAATTCTAGAGTAGCTGCACAAGAGATTTATAGTTGTTAGACAATGGAGCAGAAACAAAGTATAGAAAAATCTAAAACAAATAAGCAAATAATCAAGCAAACAAACACACCCAAAACAAAACCCCAAATCAATCACCAGATGGTTACTCGTTGGGTTTTGGTCTTTTCAAACCAAGCCATGGGCATGGGCTGAGACTCGTCAGATTCCAGAAGGAGACTTAAAAGCAGAAACTCAGCTTGTAACAGGAAAAGAAAAAGTTTTTTGACAATATAATGTGATGGCTCCTGCCTCCTAAATAGAGTCAGGCAGGTTTCTCATGCTTTGAAAACAAACAAACAAAACCAGAACATACACACACACACACACACACACACACACACACACACACACCCTCAACCACAGTCTCTCATAATAGGTAGGTAATCAAGTTAATACTACATTAGTTTTGTTATATCAAGTCAAGGTCCAGGACTGCTCTAGCATTGAAGTCATTAAAGATTGTGTTTACAATCTCCTGTTGATTCAGATGTGTTTCAGGAGCAGAGGGTAACTGACACAAGGGGGAAGATATGTAATAATTTGTTTTTATTTGATTTTTGAGATCTTATTTTAATCATATTTCTCACTTTCCTTTCCTTTCTCCAAACTCTATGATATAGCACTTCCCACTCTCCTTTAAGTTCATAGACCCTTTTCTCACTGATTGTTATTACATGCATATATGCACATATAACATACACATATACACATAATGTTTGCTCTATATAATGTGACCTATATGCATGTTTTCAGGGCTGACCATTTGCCATTGAGAAATACACATTTACATGTACATGTACATGTACATATACATATATGTTTGGTCTATAAATGAGACCTATATACATGTTTTCAAGGATCATCATTTGCCACTGGGCAATCACACCCCCACCCCTGCAAGCCTTTTTATTCTTTTTTATTCGATATTTGCTTTGTTTACATTTCAAATGTTAACCCCTTTCCGCATTACCCCACCAAAAATCCCCTATCCCACACTCCTCCTCCTGCTCACCCTCCCCAATTTCCTGACTTGCATTTCCCCTATTCTGCCTTATCAAGACCAATGGCCTCTCCTCTCACTGATGTCTGAAATGGTCATCTTCTGCTACATATGTAGCTAGAGCTTGGGAGTCTCCATGTGTACTCTTTGGTTGCTGGTTTAGTCCCTGGGAGCTCTGGGGGTACTGGTTGGTACATAGTATTGTTCCTCTGGCAGAGCTGCAAACTGCTTTATCTCCTTGGGTCCTCTCTCTAACTGCTCCACTGGGGACCTTATTCTCATTCCATTGGTTGGCTGTGAGCCATGGGTGTTTTGCATCACTTTCCAATAAGGATCAAAGTATCCACACTTTGGTTTTCCTCCATCTTGAGCTTCATGTGGTCTGAGTTGTATCTTGGGTACTCTGAGCTTTTGGGCTAATATCCACTTAAAGGAGATTGCATACCTTGTGTGTTCTTCTGTGATTGGGTTACCTCACTCAGGATGATATTTTCTAGCTCTATCCATTTGCCTAAGAATTTCATGTTTTTAATAGCTGAATAGTACTCCATTATTTAAATATACCAGATTTTCTGTATCCATTCCTCTGTTGAGGGACATCTTGGGTTCTTTCTAGCTTCAGACTATTATAAATAAGGCTGCTATGAACATAGTGGAGCATGTGTCCTTATTACATGTTGGAGCATCTTCTAGGTATATGCCCAATGTCCCTTCTCCCCTTCAGCATTTGAGCTAGGCTTTTCAGCCTCTGCTGTGATAAGTTCTCAGCCTGTGAAATTCCTGGCCTTTGTTCTCAGGGCAGCCTCACCTGGAAGCATTCTGGATCTGCTAGGCCTTCAATTCTCTGACCTCAGCAGGCAACCTGCTGAGATTGGAGCCAACAAAGATCTCAGGACTTCACTTTAAGCCTGGAGGGAGGGAATCCTCCAGACTATACATTTCCTAACATTTATTAAAGCTTTGGTCTTGAAAGGCAATGTCTTCTTGGCCCAATTCTTTTTTCGCTGCTTCCTCATCCATCCCCTTAAGTTTCTCTTGCAGGAACCAGTTTATAGTAGCTGTAGGTAGCGACGGAATACAACAGCCCAGGAGCTGTATAGCTGAATCCTCAGACAGTGCTATGTCCAGATTTCTGAAGAACCTCCAAACTGATTTCCAGAGTGGTTTTACCAGCTTGCAATCCCACCAGCAATGGAGGAGTGTTCCTCTTTGTCCACATCCTTTCCAGAATTTGCTGTCTCCTGAGTTTTTGATCTTGGCCATTCTGACTGGTGTGAGGTAGAATCTCAAGGTTGTTTTGATTTGCATTTCCCTGATCATTAAGGATGTTGAACATTTCTTTAGGTGTTTTTCAGCCATTCAGTATTCCTCAGTTGAGAATTCTGTTTAGTTCTGTACCCCATTTTTTAATAGGGTTATTTGATTCTAACTTCTTGAGTTCTTTGTATATATTGGATATTAGTTCTCTATTGGATGTAAGATTGGTAAAGATCTTTTCCCAATCTGAGGGTTGCCGTTTTGTCCTATTGACAGTGTCCTTTGACTTACAGAAGCTTTGCAATTTTATGAGGTCCCATTTGTCAATTCTTGATCTTAGAGCATAAGCTATTGGTGTTCTATTCAGGAAAATTTCCCCTATGCCCACGTGCTCCAGGTTCTTCCCCAAGTTCTCGGTTTGATTCAGTGTATCTGGCTTTATTTGGAGTTTCTTAATCCATTTGGACTTGAGCTTCATACAGGGAGATAAGTATGGATCAATTTGCATTCTTCTACATGTTGACTACCAATTGGCCCAGCACCATTTGTTGAAAATGCTGCCTTTTTTTCACTGAATGTTCTTAGTTGCTGTGTCAAAGATCAAGTGAACATAGGTATGAGGGTTCATTTCTGGGTCTTCAATTCTATTCCATTGATCTACTTGCCTGTCTCTGTACCAATACCATGCAGTTTTTATCACTATTGCTCTGTTGTATAGCTTAAGGTCAGAGATGGTGATTCTCCCAGAAGTTCTTTTATTGTTGAGAATAATTTTCACTATCCTGAGTTTTTCATTATTCCCGATAAATTTGGAAATTGCTCTTTCTAACTCTGTGAAGAATTGAGTGGGAATTTTGATGGGGACTGCATTGAATCTGTAGAGTGCTTTAGACAAAATGACCATTTTTACTATATTAATCCTGCCAATCCATGAGCATGGAAGATCTCTTCATCTTCTGAGATCTTCTTCAATTTCTTTTTTCAGAGACTTGACAAGTTCTTGTCATACAAATCTTTCACTAGTTTGGTTAGAGTCACACCAAGGTATGTAATATTATTTGTGACTATTGTGAAGGGTGTTGTTTCCCTAATTTCTTTCTCAGCCTTTTAATCCTGTGAGTAGAGAAAGGCTACTGATTTGTTTGGGTTAATTTTATATCCAGCCACTTTGCTGAAGTTGTGGATTAGAAGTTCTCTGGTGAAATTTTTGGGGTCACTTAAGTATACTATCATATCATCTGCAAAGAGTGATTTTGACTTCTTTTCCAATTTGAATCCCTTTGACATCCTTTTGTTGTCTAATGGCTCTGACTAGGATTTTAAGAACTATATTGAATAGGTAAGGAGAGAGTGGACAGCCTTGTCTAATCCCTGATTTCCGTGGGATTGCTTCAAGTTTCTCTCCATTTACTTTGATATTGGCTACTGTTTTGATGTATATTGCTTTTACTATGTTTAGGTATGGGATCTGTATTCCTGATCTTCCCAAAATATATCATGAAGAGATGTTTGGATTTTGTCAAATGCTTTCTCAGCAGCTAATGAAATGATCATGGGTTGGTTGTTTTTTGTTTTTTTGGTTTTTTTGTGTTTTTTTGAGTTTGTTTATATAGTGGATTTCAGCATATTGAACCATCCCTACATCCCTGGGATGAAACCTACTTGATCATGATGGATGATCATTATGATGTATTCTTGGATTCGGTTGGCAAAAAATTTATTGAGTATTTTTGCATCAATAAGGGAAATTGGTCTAAAGTTCTCTTTTTTTTCTGTTGGGTCTTTGTGTGGTTTAGGTATCAGAGTAATTGTAGCTTCAAAAAATTAATTGGATAGTGTTCCTTGTGTTTCTATTTTGTGGAATAGTTTGAAGAGTATTGGTATTAGGTCTTCTTTGAAGGTCTGATAGACTTTGCATTAAAGTCATCTGATCTTGGTCTTTTTTTTTTCTTTTTGGCTGGGAGAATATTAATGACTACTTCTATTTCTTTAGGGGTTATAGGATTGTTTAGATGATTTATCTAATCCTGATTTAACTTTGGTACCTGGTATCTGTCTAGATAATTGTCCATTTCCTCTAGATTTTCCAGTTTTGTTAAGTATAGACTTTTATAGTCTATGATGATGTTTTGAATTTCCTCAGTATCTGTTGTTATGTCTTCCTTTTCATTTCTGATTTTGTGGATTTGGGTAATGTCTCTGTGCCCTCTGGTTAATTTGGCTAAGGGTCTATCTATCTTGTTGGTTTTTCCAAAGAACCAGCTCCTGGTTTTGTTGATTCTTTGTATAGTTCTTTTTGTTTCTACTTGGTTGACTTCAGCCCTGAGTTTTATTATTTCCTGCTGTCTACTCCTCTTGGATATATTTGCTTCTTTTTGTTCTAGAGCCTTCGGCTGTGCTATTAAGCTGTTAGTGTATGCTCTTTCCAGTTTCTTTTTATAGGCACTCAGAATTATGAGTTTTCCTCTTGCACTGCTTTCATTGTGTCCCATAAGTTTTGGTATATTGTGCCTTCATTTTCACTAAATTCTAAAAATTTTAATTTCTTTCTTTATTTCTTCCTTGACCAAGTTATCATTGAGTAGAATATTGTTCAGTTTCTATGCATATATGGGCTTTCTGATGTTTTTGTTGTTATTGAAGACCAGCCTTAGTGGTCTGATAGGGTGCATGGAATTATTTCAATCTTCTTATATCTGCTGAGGTCTGTTTTGTGACCGAGTATATGGTCAATTTTGGAGAAGGTACTATGAGGTGCTGAGAAGAAGGTATATTCTTTTTTTTTTAGGATAAAATGTTCTATAGATATCTTTCATATCCATTTATATCACAACTTCTGTTAGTTTCACTGTTTCTTTGTTTAGTTTGTTTTTCCCTGATCTGTCCATTGATGAGAGTGGGGGGTTGAAGTCTTCCACTATTATTGTGTGGGTTACAAAATGTGCTTTGAGCATTAGTAAAGTTTCTTTTATGAATGTGAGTGCCCTTGTACTTGGAGCATATATGTTCAGAATTGAGAGTTCATCTTGGTAGATTTTTACTTTGATGAGTATGAAATGTCCTTCCTTATCTTTTTTGATTACTTTAGGTTGAAAGTCAATTTTATTTGATATTAGAATGGCTATACCACCTTGTTTCTTGTGACCATTTGCTTGGTAAATTGTTTTCCAGTCTTTTAGTCTTAGGTAGTGTCTGTCTTTGTGTCTGATGTGACTTTCCTATTTGTAGCAAAATGTTGGGTCCAGCTTATGTATCCAATCTGTTAGTCTATGTCTTTTTATTGGAGAATTGAGTCCATTGATATTGAGAGATATTAAGGAGAAGTGCTTGTTGCTTCCCGTTACTTTTGTTATTAGAGATGGAGTTATGCTTGTGTGTCTCTCTTTTTGTTTTGTTAAAAGATGATTAATTTCTTTTTTTTTCTAGTGTATAGTTTCCCTCCTTTTGTTAGTGTTTTCCATTCATGGAAAGATATTATATAAATTTGTTTTTGTCGTAGAATACCTTGGTTTCTCAATCCATAGTAATTGAGAGATTTTCTGGGTATAGTAGCCTGGGATGGCATTTGTATTCCTTTAGGGTCTGTATGACATCTGCCCATGATCCTCTGGCTTTCATAGTTTTTGGTGAGAAGTCTGGTGTAATTCTGATAGATCTTTCTTTGTATGTTGCTTGATCTTTTTCCCTTACATCTTTTAATATTCTTTCCTTGTTTAGTACTTTTGGTGTTTTAATTATTATGTGATGGGAGGAATTCCTTTTCTGGTCCAAATTATTTGGAGTTCCATAGGCTTCTTGTATGTTCATGGGCATCTCTTTCTTTAGGTTAGGGAAGTTTTCTTCTATAATTTTGTTGAAGATATTTACTGGCCTTTTAAGTTGGAAGTCTTCACTCTCTTCTATACCTATAATCCTTAGGTTCGGTTTTCTCATGATGTCCTGGATTTCCTGGATGTTCTGGGTTACTTGCTTTTTGAATATTTCATTTTCTTTGACTGTCGCTTCAATGCTTTCTATGGTATCTTATGCATCTGACATTCTCTCTTCTATCTCTGGTATTCTGTTGTTGATACTTGTATCCATAACTCCTGACTTTCTAGGAGTTAATTCTTTCCTAGGCTTTCTGTGTCCAGAGTTGTTTCCATTTGTGATTTCTTTATTGTTTCTACCTCCATTTTTAGATCCTGGATGGTTTTGTTCAATTCCTTCACCTGTTTTGTTGTGCTTTCCTATAGTTCTTTAAGGGCTTCTCCCTGTTTACTTGTGCTCTCCTGTATTTCTTTAAGTGAGTTATTTATGTCCTGCTTAAAGCCCTCTACCAGCATCATCAGCTGTGATTTTAAATCCAAATCTTGCTTTTCCGGTGTGTTGGGGTGTCCAGGACTTGCTGTTGTGGGAGAATTGGGTTCAGATGGTGCCATTTTGCTTTGATTTCTGTTGGTAACCTTCCTATGTTTGCCTTTTGCCATCTGGTTATCTCTGGTGTTGGTTGGTTCTGCTGTCTCTGGCAGATGCTTGCCTCTCCCTTGAGCCTGCAAGCCTGCCTCAGCACCCCTGGGTGAACCTCTAGAGAGCCTATTGTGGTGCTATGCCACCTGGCAGGAACTTGAAGTCAATCAATGTGAAGTTCCTTTCCCAGCCTTTGAGCAGGAACTCCTGTGTTAGCCATAATCCCCTCCACCTAAGGTGAGAGGATCAAGGTGAAGCCTATTATTCTTCAAGGACCAGCAGTTTCCTGAGAAACACTAGTCACCTGTGGAACAACTGAACTTGTTCTGCTGAGAAGCTTCCAGCCTTTGGGGAATGTTTTCCTCTGCCTATATATTGGGAATTCTTCATTAAACTTTGAGACCTTGAATAGCAGGGGTTATCTTGGTCTCAGTCTCTTTTTGCTGCCTTCCCATACATCCCCAGCTTCCCTTCCAGGTAACCCGTTTGATGTAACTGCGGGCAGTTACACCCACTGTCCGCTGGCACAGAATGCTGTGGTGCTGCTCAGCTCCTGGGTGAAGGTAGAGCCTGGACTGACTCTGTCCCAGCTGTTCTGCCATTTTTGGACCATGCCTCCTGGCTGGACCTGCCTGCTAGGTCACTGGAAAGAAGATGGAGGAGGCCTGATCTCCAAATCTAGGAGTCAACTCACTCCCTGCAGAGTGGTATTCCCCTGGCAGGATTGGTACAGGGAGGACCTTGGAGATGCCCAGGCCTGGGTGCAGGCTGAGTCTGTATGGACCCAGTTTTTCTGCTGCTCTTGGTCCCTTCCTCCTGGCTGTATCTGCCTGCTCAGTCACTGGAGAGAAGCCTGGAGTCAACTCATCCCCCCAACCCCCACAGACCTTTTAGATTTGACTTCAGGAGCAGAATCTTAAGCTTAGAGATTTTAGGGAAGAATTAAAAACCTGCAGAAATTGGGATATAAACATTGGAAAGTTCCCCAGAACATATCTAGTTAACTCTAAACTTTTAGTGATGGACAATCACAGAAAAAAAAAAAAGATCTCCACCCTTTCCCTCAATGACTCCTGATTTCTTTTGAATGTTTTTTTGTTTGCTTGAGAAACTAAGGAGGTGTATTGCTCCTTCACACCTGTGCATAACAAAACTCTATATTGGGTTCTTTTATAAAGCTAAAAAGAAGCAATTTTCTTAATTTTATGAAATTAAACCATAAGTGTGTGGAATCTGGAGTCCCTGTTCTATGAAATAACGTGCAGTCTTCACAGAAGAGGCTCTCTCCTGGTGTCTCTGGGTTTCAAGTGTTTCTTTTGGTCATCCTGGTTGGATATTTTGCTCCACATTCAAGATGATTTGAAAAATTTGTCAATTTTGTATGTGCCTGCACACATGTATATATGAATATATGTGTGTATATGTGTGGGTGGTATGCATATGTATGAATATCCATGTGTGAATTTTTGTGCACATGCTTATGTGTACACGTGTGTGCATACATGCACACATATATGCACCCCTATCAGTTTTCTACCTATAGGCAGCATGAATATTTTTACAGATTGTTGACCAAGATGAGTTGATATTGCCATTTTAAATGTTTCATCTGATACATTAGACATCAAGCATTTGCAAAAGTATTTGTGGCACATAGAATATGCCTCTCAAGGATGTCTGTGCCCCAATTCCTAGAAATATGTTAATATGATACTTTAAAGGTAAAATTGCAGATGTTTTTCAAGATTTTCTGATGAAGTCGTTGTCCCAGGTTTCACCACAATGTTTCAATATAATCACAACCATTCCTGTGACACGTCTTGCTATGTTCTTTTTCTCACAAGGTCTCAGTGTCTCAGGCTGACAATGAACTCACTATGTAGCTAAGGATGGCTTTGAATGTTTAATTGTCTCAACCTGACCACAAAGGGTTTGTACTGTTTGCTTGTTTATACTTTGAGACAGGATCTCTCTATATAGCCATGCCTGTCCTGGAACTTGTTATACAGACCAGGAGGGTCTAGAACTCACAAAGATCCATGTACCTCTTTTCCTTGAGTGCTGGGACTAAAGGTATGTATCACCACACTTGGCTCTCAAAGGTTTTGTTTTGTTTTGTTTTGTCTTGTTTTGTTTTTGCTGGGTTTTTTTGTTTTTTTTTTGTTTTTGTTTTTTAAGAAGAGTATGGAAAGGGGGTTTAAAGCTAGAGAGAAAGATGACAGAATCGAGCATCTGACTGATGCAATTCTGGAAGAGTGCTATGGGTAGGTAGCCGGTAGAAGATGGAAAGGTCAAGAAACATTCTCCCTAGAATCTCTAGCAGGCACAATTCCACCCACACCCGCATTTTAATACAAGATAAGACTTGTTTCTGTACTTCTCGCCTCCAGAATTTTAAGATAACAAATATGTGCTTTTTAAAAGCTACTTTGTAGTGATCTTTACAGCAGCAATAGAAAAGTAATACATTATTCATGCTATATTGTGAACCTAAGGATCATTTCACATTTTCATATAATAACACAACATGAGCATTGCAGAAGGATGGGTCTTAATAAAAAGAATCACATCTAGAAGAAAAAAGCAACTGCCCCAACTGAATCAGATGAGGCAGAATTATTATTCAATGTCAGAGTCATACATATTAATTGGGGCCAAGCATGGTCGCTCTTACCTTTATTGCCAGCACTTAGGAAGAGACAGAGCAGAAGAATCTCTGTGAGTTCAAGCCCAGAGTGTTGTCTACATAATGAGCTCAGGGCAGCCAGGGATACATAGAAAGAATTGTCTTAACAACCCCCCACCCCCATACGAAAGAATAAGTATCAATTGGTACAACTTAGCAGTTGAGTTTTTAAAAGATACTGTTTTAAAAGAAGAATGAATACAAAGTTGCTATTTCAGGATCATTCTGTTCACTTTAGGGAAATAGATTATATTAATAAAATCTTCATGTTATTTTATTCACTGTCTCCGAATTAAAGTAAGCCTCCTTAATTCACACCACAGTGGGCACATTAAATATAAGAAGCAAAGCTCCAAAACTCAGAAAGAGTGGTCCCACTGTCTCTCTTCCTGTTATCTATTCTCTAGTCTAGTGAGCCAAGAATGCTCTGACCAATAGCGTAATTCTCTGGATTACAACTCTCAGAATTGGATTACTCTTTGCTTTTCAACTTTTATTTTATGTGTATTGGTGTTATGCCTGCCTGTCTATCTGTGTAAAAGGTGTCAGATATTGGAGTTACAGACAGTTGTGAACCACCATGTGGGTGCTGGAAATTAAGCCTGGTTACTCTGGAAGAGCAGTCAGTGCTCTTAATCAATGAGCCAGCTCATTGGTTAAGAAATACAGATTGGTTAAAGAAATACAGATTTCTTTAATTATCATTATTCTTCCACAGTTAACTTCAATTTAATAAACATCACTCCATAACAATTTTATTTTTTTCCCTGTGAACTAAACCACTATTCTAGATATTGTTTTGGAATACAGAGAGGGGTGAGCCTTGTCAATTGTTTCATGAAGATAGACCTTAGTTATTGAGAATGCTGTACAAATGATAGTGCATGATATTAGAGTTAAGTCTCAATGTTGACTAATTCTCATTGACAAAATTAGTGACATTCAGCAAAGTCCAAGAATGTGAATTGTAATATGGGGTGAACCAGTACTGATGTCCTGGTAAGATCTTTCATCCTTTTGACAAACACCAAGGGAACTGTTCAAAGGAAGAATGATTTATTTGGGCTCAGAGTTTAGGAAATTTAGGTTTTTTCATGTGGATATTAAGTGAGAGAGAACATTATGGAGGCAAGAGTGCTAAGGAATAGAACTGCACAAGTTGTGATGGCCAGGAAGCAGAGTTAAAAAGAAGAGGGGCTAAAGGATCCGATACTTATTTCTGGGGCATGACACCAGGGACCTACTTTCTCCAACAAGGGTTTGCCTCCCTTTTGCCATATTTCAAAAATATCATATTAATAACTCACATAAGGTGTTTCTCAGCCATCCAAATTTCTTCAGGTGAAAAGTCTTTGTTTAGCTCTGTACCCCATTTTTTGATAGGGTTATTTTGTTTCCCGGGGTCTAACTTTTTGAGTTCTTTGTATACAGTGGATATTAGCCCTCTGTCAGATGTAGGGTTGGTGAAGATCTTTTCCCAATTTGTTGGTTGCAGATTTGTCCATTTGACAGTATCTTTTGCCTTGCAGAAACTTTGTAATTTTATAAGGTCCCATTTGTCTATTCTTGATCTTAGAGCATAAGCTATTGGTGTTCTGTTCAAGAACTTTCCCCCTGAGCCAATGTCCTCAAGGATCTTCCCCAGTTTCTTTTCTATTAATTTTAGTGTGTCTTGTTTAATGTGGAGGTCCTTGATCCACTTGGAGTTGAGCTTAGTACAAGGAGATAAGAGTGGATCAATTATCATTCTTCTGCATGTTGACCTCCAGTTGAGCCAGCACCATCTGTTGAAAAGGCTATCTTTTTTCCACTGGATGTTTTCAGCTCTTTTGTCAAAGATCAATTGGCCATAGATGTGTGGGTTCATTTCTGGGTCTTCAATCCTATTCCATTGATCTACCTCTCTGTTACTGTACCAATACCATGCAGTTTTTAACACTACTGCTCTGTAGTATTGCTTGAGGTCCGGGATATTGATTCCCCCCAGAAGATCTTTTACTGTTGATGATAGTTTTAGCTATCCTGGGTTATTTGTTATTCCAGATGAATTTGAGAATTGCTCTTTCTAACTCTATGAAGAACTGAGTTGGGATTTTGATGAGGATTTCGTTGAATCTGTATATTGCTTTTGGCAAGATTGCCAATTTAACTATATTTATCCTGCCAACCCACGAGCATGAAAGATTTTTCCATTTGCTGAGGTCTTCTTCCATTTCCTTCTTCAGAGACCTGAAGTTTTTGTCATACAAATCTTTCACTTGTTTGGTTAGAATCACACCAAGATACTTTATATTGTTTGTGGCTATTGTGAAGAGTATCATTTCCCTAATTTCTTTCTCAGCCTGCTTATCCTTTGAGTATAGGAAGGCTACTGATTTTCTGATGGCTGAGAAACACCTTAAAAAAATGTTCAACATCATTAGTCATTAGAGAAATGCAAATCAAAACAACCCTGAGATTTCACCTCACACCAGTCAGAATGGCTAAGATTAAAAACTCAGGAAACAGGTGTTGGCTAGGATGTGGAGAAAGAGGAACACTCCTCCACTGCTGGTGGGACTGCAAGCTGGTACAACCAGTCTGGAAATCAGTCTGGCAGTTCCTCAGAAAACTGGACATGATACTTCCAGATGATCCAGCCATACCATTCCTGGGCATATACCCAGAAGATTCCTCAGCATGCAATAAGGATACATGCTCCACTATGTTCATAGCAGCCCTATTTATAATAGCCAGAACCTGGAAAGAACCCAGATGTCCTTCAACGGAAGAATGGATACAAAAAATGTGGTATATATACAAAATGGAGTACTACTCAGCCATTAGAAACAATGAATTAATGAAATTCTTAGAGAAATGGATGGAGCTGGAGATCATCATACTAAGTGAGGTAACACAGTCTCAAAAGAACACCCATGATATGCACTCACTGATAAGTGGATATTAGCATAGAATCCTGGGACACCAAAGACACAATCCACATAAAAAATGATGTCCAACAAGAAGGAAGGAGTGGACCCTGGTTCTGGAAAGGTTCAAAGCATCAGTGTAAGGGAATACCAGAACAGGGAAGTGGGAAGAGGTGAATGGGGGAACACAGGGAGAGAAAAGGGCATGTGGGACCTTTGGGGGGCAGGGAACCAGGAAAGGGGAAATGAAATGTAAATAGAGAATATATCCAATAAAAAAAGAGAGAAAAAAGAACTCACACAAGGATCCATGTATTGATTGGGTTATAGTGTTCAAGATCTCATTACTTCTCAAAAGTTCATTGCTAGCAACCAAGCTCAAAGTATGAACCTATGGTGAAGATACCACACTTAAAGCATGACAGTGGAATTTAAACTTCCCATCTCACATTGCCTGAAGATTCAGTTTTTCTTAGAAGTAAAATGGAGTAAATGAAAGAGACATTAATACATGGAAGATCCTTATGCTAAATCCAGGTTTAAGGCAAGCATTCTGTAAATTTTACAACAACATTTTAAAGATTTGATGTGTTATTATTCTATTTCTTCTGTTAATAATTTCTTCCTTTCCTATTACACAGTCATATCTCTTCTTTTGATAAGGCATAATGACTTACATATATAATTTAAGCACTTGGGAGGTAGGGGCAGAAGGACCAGGAATTTCACACACACATACACACACAATCACATTCACTTATTACTTGCAGATTTCTTAACTAATATTTCTAAGGACTATGAATAAATTAGTAACTATAAATTGATGGATGTATTTTCTTTTAGTGGGAAAAGTTCATGGGTGAAATGGAGTTTATCACTTAGACAGACAAACAAATATTAACTTACAAGATAATAAAGAGAAGTGTGTCTGGTGCTCTGGAAGTTTGTGATGGGAATAAGAGATAGCTGAGATAGCTGCATGAAGTCTCTACAGAAACTGATAACTTGAGCTACAGTAGAACTACATTGCAATTATTTGTGTGAAAAGGTAAAGAAGTGGAGGAAAGGGCACAAGTGAGAGGGCAGAGTGCACAAAGGGTCGGATCAACAGGGTACTGACAAACACTATGTAGGTCCAGGTTAATGAGAAGTCATCAACTGTCCTAATGATGCTGGAAAATAAAGCTTAGAGTACACAGAGTGTTCAAGATCACACAGTGATTGCAAACTTCCAACTCTATCAACGGGAAGTCATTGAAGGAGATGCAATAAATGAAAAAATAAAATGGTTGTTTTGCTATTTGGAAACTGTTATTTGGAGTGCAGGAAGGCTATATAGAAGATGACATAGCTGAAGCCCACTGTATGGAGACATACACCCATATCTTTAATTTTTTTCCTCTATGTTAGTCTCTCTCTTATTTTGAATTGATGAGATATCAAGGAAGACTCTGAATTGCTCATTATTATAACTAAATAGTTGGTTTTCTCTTTGTTGAAATACAGAAAAAAAAACCAAGTATTTTATCAATTGGGAAAGATAACACTGAATTCAATTGTTTACATGATGCTTTGGTGGGACCATGACCTATGCCTCAAGCAGTTCTAGCACAGAACTCCAAGAACAAGTTTGAACAAGAGAGATAAATGTAAGGAGAATCTATTATAGATGTCAGACATGGAATCACCTGATGAGAAGTTAAAGAATTGGAGAGGTGTAGAACTAAAGACTGATACCTATGTGGATCTCAGGTCAGGGAAGAAATAATTCATAGCAATATTGTTCTGACATGTTTGCAGAAGGATTGCTGGATCTACTCTAAGGTATTTTTTAATAAAGATAAATATCCTGAAGTAGTACAAGAGGGTAACATTAGTCAAAAAATGTATTAAAGGGATGCCCATACACTCAAAGACAGGAGACAAATTGGAGGACAGAGTACTGAGAAGAAAATAGATATATTTTTGAAGACTTAGCAATTGTTCAGTTGTTTTCAGTATTCAGAATAAGCATATTAAATTGTTCTACTGGATTATTGCTCTGCCCATACCAAGGGAATAAATGAATATAGAGGATGATTTTTAAGTACTTATTTTATTTTGTTCATGTAACTCAGGTTGGTGTTAAAATCCTGATCCTCCTGTCTCTACCGTCCAAGTGCTTAAATTATATGTATGGGCTATTATGTCTTATAAGAAGTAGAGAATTTTCAAGATGACTTTAGCCAGAACCTGACATTTAGACTTCATTCTGGTAAATGTATTTGACAGCTCCACAGACTCATGAATATACTGACTACCTAGTATGGAGAAGCCAGCCTGTACCTTCAATACCATTCTTAAAGAAAACTCTATTTTTTTTCTTATTTTCCCAGCTTCCCAAAAATTTTCAGAAAACAGCAAAGTGAGCTATTCTGACTAGAGAAATGTTTTTTATACAATTCCTTGAGTTTACTGAAGTAAGTTGTCTCAGAGAAGTTAAATGGATGAAAAAAATATGAACAGCCCATGGGAGAAAATGAAAAGTTCAGAAATAATGCTGTAACGGAGATTGCTTCTGTGAGCCACAGGAAGTGGATTCAAGTAGAGTCATGAATTCAGCTTTTAGACCTAAGAAGTATTAGTCACAACACTAACATGTCAAATTTTGGTTTAAGGACATCTTGCCCATCTGGTGGATATATTCATGAGAGATAAGGAAATAATTTATTTTTCTTTTCATTTTAGTTGTGTGAAAAGAAATTTCTTTCTCCTAGTCATGGAGGATGGAAAATCTAAATTCAACACATGAGTAGATATGGCTTGGGCTGACAGTGGGTTCCCTGGTCTACAAATAGTTGATATCTCTTTCTCCCCTCCCCCTCCCCTTTCTTTATGTCATAAATTTAGCTTTGAATTTGTGATCTGCCTACCTCAACTCAGCATCCTAGTGGTGGAATTATAGTTCCATACCACATACTAGGATAAACAGTCTAAAAGAACACAAACCCACTTATAAGACCTATACCCTCCTCCCTGATTATTTGCCAAAGACTTTATATCCAAATGCCATTAAATATAAGAATCAACCTTGAGGATGTGAATTTAAGGGAATACAAACAATCAGCCCATGGCAACAAGGAAAAACTATTTATTATTTATTTGTGTGTGTGTGTGTGTGTGTGTGTGTGTGTTTGTGTGTGACTATGGTGCAGGTGCATTTCTGTGTGGTGTATATTTTTGGGTGTGAGAGTATATATATATATACTGGTCTACAGTGTGAGTTCCACGACAGCTAGGGCTACAAAGAGAAACCCTGTCTCCAAAACAAAACAAAACAAAACCAAAGAATGTTCAACCTCCTTAGTCATTAGGGAAATGTAAATCAAAATGACTCTGAGAAATATATATATATATATATATATATATATATATATATATATATATATAAAACCTCAAAGAAGTTAGAGGAGAACTTAACTTGCCTTATTCTCTTCAGACAGCGTCTTTCACTAAATCTGGTGTTAGACTGATGACCAGCAAGATCTGTCTGTCATCCTACTGTCTGTCTCATGCTAATTCAGCAAGAACACTTATGCACTGAGCCATCTTTCCAGCCTAGATAATTTGTATAACGATGTTTTGTTTAGCTAAAATAATACTATACAATAAGAGAACTTCTGGAGGTTTCACCATTCATGATTTTAAGTTATACTACAGAGCAATAGTAATAAAAAAAACACATGGTATTGGTATATCAACAGACAGGTTGTTCAGTAGAATTGAATCAAAGACCCAAAAATTATGTCCACACACCTACAAACACTTGATATTTTGATATTTGATATACAAAACCATACAATGGAAAAAAGAAATCCAAATGGTGTTGGTCTAACTGAATGTCTCCACAAAGAAGATGAAAATAGACATATCTATCACCCTGCACAAAACTTCAAGTCCAAGCATATCAAAGGCCTCAACATAAACTCAGATACACTAAATTTAATGGAAGAGAAAATAGGGGACTGTCCTCAACTCATTGGTAAAGGAGACAACTTCCTGAACAGAACACCAGTAGCTCAAGCAGTAAGATCAACAATTAATAAATGGGACTGCATGAAACTAAAAAACATCTGCAAGGCTAAGAACACCATCAATAGGATGAAACAGCAGCCTACAGATTGGGAAAAGATCTTTACCAACCCTACATCCAACAGAGGACTAATATACAAAATATATAAAGAACTCAAGAAATTAGACACCAAAAAAGCAAATAACCTAATTAAAAATGGCATAAAGAGCTAAGAAGAATTCTCATCAGAGGAATCTCTAATGAGTAAGAAACACTTAAAGAATGAAAAAAAAAAAGAGCCAGGCGGTGGTGGCACATGCCTTTAATCCCAGCACTTGGGAGGCAGAGGCAGGCATATTTTTTAGTTCGAGGCCAGCCTGGTCTACAGCATGAGTTCCACGACAGCTAGGGCTACAAAGAGAAACCCTGTCTCAAAACAAAACAAAACAAAACAAAACAAAACAAAACAAAACAAAAGAATGTTCAACCTCCTTAGTCATTAGGGAAATGTAAATCAAAATGACTCTGAGATTCCATCTTATATCCATTAGACTGGGTAAGATAAAAACCTCAAGGGACACATACTGGATAGAATGTTCAGCAAGGGGAGTGCAAATTGGTACAATGTCCTTGGAAATCAACTTGGGGTTTTCTCAGAAAATTGGGAATACTTCTACCCAGAGACTTGGGGTATATCACTCCTGGGTTTATGCCCAAAAGATGCCCACTATACCAAAAGGACACTTGCTCAACTATGTCCATATCACCTTTTCTTTTTTAATAGCCAGAAACTAGAAACAACATAGATGTCTCTCAACTGAAGAATGATGAAATAAAATGTGTTACATTTATACAGTGAAATACTATTCAGCTGTTAAAAACAAGGACATCATGAAATTTTCCAGCAAATGGATGGAATTAGAAAATATCATCACGAGTGAGCTAACCCAGACCCAGAAAAATATTCATGGAATATATTCACTTATAAATGGATATTAGCCACAAAATACAGCATAATCATACTACAATTCACAGAAACAAGGAAACGAAGTAATAAGAAGGGTCCAAGGTAAGATGTGTGAATCTCACTCAGAAGGGGATATAAAATAGTCATCAGAGGTAGAGGGAGGGAGGGAACTAGGTGGAGAAGGGGCAAGGAGGGGAAAGAGGATGGGGATCAGGTGTGGGAGGGGGTGTGTGGGAGAGAGAGGTCTGGAAATGAGAAAGGCAATCAAGGGGTGGTATCTCTGAGAATAACTGCAGACTTGGGGCAGGGGAGGTTCGGAAGAATCTATGGGGTTGACACGAGCTGAGGTTCCTATCAGTGGAGTATATGGAGAATGAAGTGGGCTCTGGCTGTAGCCAGGTGGGCCTTTCTGTGGAGGGTGGAGACATTAACCCACTCACAAACCCTTCAACCCAAAATTTGTCCTACTTAGAAGATGTGCCTGTAAAAAGATAAGCAGAAATTGAGAGACTAGCCAACATCACTTCTCAGCCTTTTGGCTAAGATCAAGTGGAGAGAATAGCCAACAAATGGCTGGCCAATTTGAGACCCATCCCATGGGAGAGTTCCAACGCCTGAGACTATTAATGACACTCTACTATGCTTGCAGGCAGGAGCCTAGAATAACTGTCTCCCAAGAGGCTTCATCCAACAGCAGATGGAAACAGATGCGAAGATCCACAGCCAAACATCAGGCAGTGCTCAGAGTCTTGTGGAAGAGTAGGGGCTCATGTGGGCTCACAGAGACTGAACCACCAACCAAAGAGCTTGCAGGGGCTGGACTTAGGCCCCTACACATTTATAGCAGATGTGCAGCTTGGCCTTCATGTGGATCCTATAACAACGGGAGCAGATGCTGTCTCTGATGCAGTTGCCTGCCTTCGGTTCTGCTTCCCCTAACTGGATTACTTAGTTGGGATCAACTAGTGAGGCTGGATGCACTTAGGCGTACAGAGACTGGATGTTACAGGGTGGGGTGGTACCTAAGGGGGACTTCCCCTTCTCTGAGAAGAAGGGAAGGGGGTAATGGGGAAGGGATTTTTAAGGATGGGACTTAGAGGAGTGGAGGGACTGTGGATAATGGGGATGTAAAGTGAATAAATAAATAAATAAATATTTAAAATGATGTTGTTCTAGAGGAAGATATATGCTATCAGTTGAATAATTCTAAAGCTTGCTTTGTTTGGGACATACCTCATTAAGGCTGTTGGTCCTAGTGTGTTATATAATCTGTAACTTGTATGTACTTCCAATACAGAAATCCTTAAACACTATGTTATTACCAATAGATTAAGGCAAGAAAACACGAGAGCTTACCTTTTGGGTTTCCACATTCCTTCACTGTATCACATAGCAGTATATGTGATTGATTTTCAATGAATTTCCTTTTTCATGTGGGATTAAATACGAATTGATAGCTGGGAATATTCATTATGTACGATTTTTTTTTCCTATAGGGTACCTTCATACAGATGAAGCACTACTAGCTTAGGAGGCTGCATTTACAACAGTCAATGTGGTTAGTCAGCCTGTACAAGACCCTGCTGGTGATAGAAATAATCACTGTTCTTCCCCTGCTGGTCAGCAGTTGTACCATACTTGCCTTCTTTGGCCCTTGAAAGAACAGGAGCTACTAAAGAGAAATTCATTGAAATGTTACCTTTTAAATAGGAAAGGGGAAAACTGTAGAGAGTAACAAGAGCTCAAAGGTATGGAAGAGGTGGCACTTGAGTTCTATAATGAGGCTTTGGAATATCTTCCCACAGCACTTGCCAGCTAACACTGAGCACACATTCTTTTCTACCCTCTAAATTGGGAGGTATTTTCACAATATTAGAAGTAGATTCAATTTATTCAACAAGAGTTGTGTAGTAAAAATATTCATTATGGGTCAATACAATAAATAGGGGCCAAACAATACATATGAGAATCATTCTGGTTGAAGTATTTGTACATTTTAGCCATGAAAAAAAATAGAAAATCTATCACCTTTGACTGTTAACTATAGGAAGATTGTTCTTTTAATTGAAAACATCATGGCCTAGAAAGAAGACTATATATCAAGGTGTCTACATGTTTAATGTATTACATATGACTAGAAAGAAAGCAATTATATAAAAAATGACTTAAAGCTATTTCGTCTTGATAAAACATAGGAAGATAACACTAAAGTAGATATGACCTGCATATTGTTTGAGGAATGTGAGTGTAGGACAAGGATTATTTCCTTGAGGCTGGTTTATATTAAGATAATGAATTAGAAAGATTTATTTTACTGCAATATTCATGTAATTATACAGTTTTTTGGTTTTTAAAGAAATAATTTGTATACTGTTAGAATTAATGAATTTTTATTGAGTGCCTCTATAGTTGAGAATTATTTTAATCACTATATTTATATTCAAAAGATTGGTGTTTGTAGCTTATGCTCTAAGATCAGGAATTGACAAATGGGACCTCATAAAATTGCAAAGCTTCTGTAAAGCAAAGGGCACTGTCAATATGACAAAATGGCAACCAACAGATTGGGAAAAGATCTTGATCAATCCTACATCTGACACAGGCCTAATATCCAATATATACAAAGACCTCAAGAAGGCAGACTCCAGAGAACCAATAACCCCATTAAAAATGAGATAGGGAGCTAAACAAAGAATTCTCAACTGAGGAATACTGAATGGCTGAGAAGCACCTAAAGAAAAGTTCAACATCCTTAGTCATCAGGGAAATGCAAATCAAGACAACCTTGAGATTGCACTTCATGCCAGTCAGAATGGCCAGGATCAAAAACTCAGGAGACAGCAGATGTGGACAAGGATGTGGAGAAAGAAGAACACTCCTCCACAACCAGATTGCAAGCTGGTAAACCATTCTGGAAATAAGTTTGGTGTTTCCTTAGAAAATTGGATATATTACTACCCAAGGACCCAGCTATACCACTCTTGGGCATATATCCAGAAGATGCTCCAACATGTAATAAGGACACATGCTTCATTATGTTCATAGCAGCCTTATTTATAATAGCCAGAAGCTGTAACAAACCCAGATGTCCCTCAACAGAGGAATGGATACAGAAAATGTGGTACATTTACACAATGGAGTCAGCTATTAAAAAGAATGAATTCATGAAATTCTTAGGTAAATGGATGGAACTAGAAAATATCCTGAGTGAGGTAATCCAGTCACAAAAGAACATACATGGTATGCACTCACTGATAAGTGGATATTATCCCAGAAGCTTGGAATACCCAATATACACAGACCGCATGAAGCTCAAGAAGAAGGAAGACCAAAGTGTGGATACCTTAGTCCTTCTTAGAAGGGGGATCAAAATAATAATGGGAGGAGATACAGAGACAAAGTGTGGAGCAGAGACTGAAGGAAAGTCCATTTAGAGACCATCTCATCTGGGGATCCATCCCATATTCAGTTACCAAACCCAGACACTATTGAAGATGCCAACGCGTGCTTGCTGAAAGGAGCCAGATATAGCTGTCTCCTGAGAAACTCTGCCAGTGCCTGACAAGTACAGAAGTGGATGCTCACAACCAACCAATAGACTGAGCACAGGGTCCCCAATGGAGGAGCTAGAGAAAGGACCCAAGCAGCTGAAGGGGTTTGCAGCCCTGTAGGAGGAAAACAATATGAACCAACCAGTACCCATAGAGCTCCCAGGATCTAAACCACCAACCAAAGAGTACACATGGAGGGACCCATGACTCCAGCTGCATATGTAGAAGAGGAATGGCCTTGTGGGACATTCAATGAGAAGATAGGTCCTTAGTCCTGTAAAGCTTGATGCCCCAGTATAGGGGAATGATATGGTGGGGAAGCAGAGTGGGTGGGTTAGTGATCAGGGGGAAGGGAGATGGGATAGGGAGTTGGGTTTTCAGAGGGGAAATGAGGAAAGGGGATTGCATTTGAGATGTAAATAAAGAAAATATCTTACAAAAAAAAAAAAACATTGAGCAGGGCAGTGGTGGCACAAGCCTTTAATCCCAGTGCTTGGGAGGCAGAGGCAGGCAGATTTCTGAGTCCGAGGCCAGCCTGGTCTACAGAGTGAGTTCCAGGACAGTCAGAGCTACACAGAGAAACCAAAAATAGAGAAAAAACAAAACAAAAAGAGAGAGAGAGAGAGAGAGAGAGAGAGAGAGAGAGAGAGAGAAATTAAAAAAAGTGGATCAATGGAATAGGATTGAAGACCCAGGATTGAACCCACACATATATGGCCAATTGATCTTCAACAAAGGAGCTGAAAACATCCAGTGGAAAAAAGATAGCCTTTTCAACAAATGGTACTGGCTCAACTGGAGGTTAACATGCAGAAGAATGAGAATTGATCCACTCTTATCTCCTTGCACTAAGCTCAACTCCAAGTGGATCAAGGACCTCCACATAAAACCAGACACACTGTATAAATATACCACATTTTCTGTATCCATTCCTCCTTTGAGGGATATTTGGGCTCCTTTCAATTTCTGGCTATTATAAACAAGGCTGCTATAAACATAGTGGAGCATGTGTCCTTATTGCATGCAGGGGAATCCTCTGGGTATATGCCCAGGAGTGGTATGCCAGGGTCCTCTGGAAGTGACATGCCCAATTTTCTGAGGAACCACCAAACTGATTTCCAGAGCGGTTTTACCATTTTGCAATCCCACCAACAGTGGAGGAGTGTTCCTCTTTCTCCACATCCTCGCCAGCACTTGTTGTCTCTTGAGTTTTTAATCTTAGCCATTCTGACTGGTGTGAGGTGGAATCTCAGGGTTGTTTTGATTTGCATTTCCCTGATGACTAATGATGTTGAACATCTTTTAAGGTGTTACTCGGCCATCCGAATTTCTTCTGGTGAAAATTCTTTGTTTAGCTCTGTGCCCCATTTTTTGATAGGGTTATTTGGTTCTTTGCGGTCTAACTTCTTGAGTTCTTTGTATATATTGGATATTAGCCCTCTGTTGGATGTGGAGTTGGTGAAGATCTTTTCCCACTTTGTTGGTTGCCATTTTGTCCTTCTGACAGTGTCCTTTGCTTTGCAGAAACTTTGTAATTTTATGAGGTCCCATTTGTCGATTCTTGATCTTAGAGCATAAGCTATTGGTGTTCTGTTCAGGAACTTTTCCCCTGTGCCCAAGTCCTCCAGGGTCTTCCCAAGTTTCTTTTCTAATAGTTTCAGTGTGTCTGGTTTTATGTGGAGGTCCTTGATCCACTTGGAGTTGATCTTAGTGCATAGAGATAAGAGTGGGTCAATTCGCATTCTTCTGCATGTTGACCTCCAGTTGAACCATGGAATACTACTCAGCAATTAAAAATAATGAATTCATGCAATTTGTAGGTAAATGGTTAGACCTGGAAAATATCATCCTGAGTGAATTAACCCAATCACAAAAGAATGCACATGAAATGCAATCACTGATAAGTGGATATTAATGAGCCCAGAAGCCCTAAATACTCAAGACACAAATAGCAAGTCAAATGATTCCCAAGAAGAAGAAAGGAGAGGACCCTGGGCCTGTAAAGATTGCATCCAGTTTAGTAAAGAAACCGAGGGGGGAGGGGGAATGATTGGGGAATAGTTGGGGGGGGGAGAGGAACTATGGGAACTATGGTGGGTGGGAACTGGGAAAGGGGAAAGCCTTTGGAATATAAACATAGAATATAGAAAATAAAAATTAAAAAAAACATGGAATCAGCCTAGATATTCACTGATGAATGAATAAATACGGAAAATGTGATGAATAAACATAATAAAATACTATCCATCCATAAAAAGGATGAAAAGCTACTGTTTATAGGAAAAAATGAGAGCACTGGGTTCTGTTATATTAAATGAAGAGCCAAGCATTGAATTTACATGTTCTCATTTATTTGTGGAGGCTAAACATGTTCATCACCCAGAAGTAGAGAGAATAGGTCATTCAGAAGATGGAAAGGGGGCTGGAGAGATGGCTCAGTGGTTAAGAGCACCGGCTGCTCTCCCAAAGGTCCTGAGTTCAAATCCCAGCATCCACATGGTGGCTCACAACCATCTGTCATGAGATCTGATGCCTCTTCTGGTGTCTGAAGACAGCTACAATGTACTCACATATCATAAATAAGTAAACAATAAAAAAGAAGATGGAAAAGATAGTGTGAAGAGAAACATCGAGGGTGGATAATGGCTACAAAGATGGAGTTGGAGGCAGGAAGTAGTTCTGAAGGCTGGAGTGAGAGCTTACTCTTCCAAAAGACCTGGGCTTAGTTCCCAGCACACATGTAGTGGTTGACAGCTAGCTGTAACTCAAATACCAGAGGTTCCAATGATCTCTCTGGCATCTGTAGGCACTGTATGCATGAGGTACACAGACATGTATGCAGGCAAAAAAATCCATATACATAAAACAAATCTCAAAAAGAGAGAAAACTAAATAGGATTCACTTCACAAATGTAATAATGGTTCAAAATTTTATATATATATATAATTTTATATACATATACATATTCACATACATATACATATACATATACATATACATATATAATGCCTTAATTCTAAAGACAAAAATGGGAAATGCTAATTACTCTGGCTTGATCATTATACATGTTTCAATAAGTATGATATATATATATTGCTCCATCAAGAAACACAAATATCGCCGGGCGGTGGTGGCGCATGCCTTTAATCCCTGCACTTGGGAGGCAGAGGCAGGAGGATTTCTGAGTTTGAGGCCAGCCTGGTCTACAGAGTGAGTTCCAGGACAGCCAGGTCTACACAGAGAAACCCTGTCTCGAAAAAACAAAAACAAAGACAAAAAAACAAAAACAAAAAACAAAAAACAAAAAACAAAACAAACAAACAAACAAAAAACAGACACACTAAAACTAATAGAAAAGAAACTGGGGAAGACCCTTGAGGACATTGGCTCAGGGGAAAAATTCCTGAACAGAACACCAATTGCTTATGCTTTAAGATCAAGAATAGACAAATGGGACCTCATAAAATTACAAAGTTTCTGTAAGGCAAAAGACACTGTCAAAAGGACAAATCGGCAACCAGCAAATTGGGAAAAGATCTTCATCAACCCCACATCCGACAGAGGGATAATATCCAATGTATACAAAGAACTCAAGAAGTTAGACCCAAGAAAACCAAATAACCCTATCCAAAAATGGGGTACAGAGCTAAACAAAGACTTTTCACCTGAAGAAATTCGGATGGCTGAGAAACACCTTAAAAAATGTTCAACATCATTAGTCAATAGAGAAATGCAAATCAAAACAACCCTGAGATTTCACCTAACACCTGTCAGAATGGCTAGGATTAAAAACTCAGAAGACATCAGGTGTTGGCGAGGATGTGGAGAAAGAGGAACACTCCTCCACTGCTGGTGGGACTGCAAGCTGGTACAACCACTCTGTAAATCAGTCTGGCGGTTCCTCAGAAAACTGGACATGATACTTCCAGAGGACCCAGCCATACCACTCCTGGGAATATACCCAGAAGATTCCCCAGCATGCAATAAGGATACATGCTCCACTCTGTTCATAGCAGCCTTATTTATAATAGCCAGAACCTGGAAAGAACCCAAATGTCCCTCAATGGAGGAATGGATACAAAAAATGTGGTATATATACACAATGGAATACTATTCAGCCATTAGAAACAATGAATTCATGAAGTTCTTAGAAAAATTGATGGAGCTGGAGAACATCATACTAAGTGAGGTAACCCAGTCTCAAAAGAATACCCATGGTATGCAGTCACTGATAAGTGGATATTAGTCTAGAATCTTGGGACACCAAAGACACAATTCACATACCAAATAATGTCTGACAAGAAGAAAGGAATGGACACTGGTGCTGGAAAGGATCAAAGCATCAGTGTAGGGGAATACCAGAACAGGGAAGTGGGAAGGGGTGGATGAGGGAGCAGGGGGAGGGAAAAGGGCATGTGAGATCGTAGGGGGGGTGGGGAAACAAAAAAGGGAAATGAAATGTAAATATAGAATATATCCAATAAAAAATTTTTTTTGATCCAAAAAAAAAAAAAAGATTGGTGTTTTAATAGGATATCACACTCTCCTAAGCATAATGGTACTAAACCTTACATTTGTCATTAAATAAAATTAGTTTCCTTTTAATTTTTTTCTGGTTTGTTTTGTTTCAATTTTTAAGTTTTTTTTTACAAAAGTATTTGTTTTAATATTATTTTTGTATATTTTTAATTAAAAAGGAAATTTTTATAACTAGGGGTTAGACGCAGAGCCTTGCACATGCTAGAAAAGTGCTCTCTCACAGGCTGCATTCTCAGTATGTCTAGTAAATCCTAGGCTGACCTAATATGTATTGTCACTGAAAAAATAAAATTCAGAGAAATAATTTAGACCAAATGTTTAAATTTGTCATTATTTAGAAAATTGTTTCAAAATAAATGCTTATATAAGAAGGCAAGTTGTATTTTTATGAATATTCTGTTTTCCATTTCATATTATAATAACATAATCACACAGGATGACTGACGTCATTGGCAAAAGTTGTTCGTTTTGCAGTAAAAGAGACCTGGTAAGTCCCTCAGGGTTCAGGATGGCTGTTACATGATTTATACACACTATAGGTACATATGATAGATAGGTTAGGCTTACATTCAATGCTGGTGTTTGACAAAGGTCTTTTTTAATGAATCATTTTATGGTGGAGGTAGTGAAAGGGAGAGGGAGAGAGAGACAGAGACAGAGACAAAGACAGTTTTAAATTTCTTAATACTATAAACTCACTCACAAAGGAGGGGCCCTTGTGACCTAACCCCACTTTTTGAAAAATATTTGTTTTACTATTTCATGTTTGTGTGCTTGAGTGTAGGTGGGAGTAATTTGTGCAGAGACTAGGGAGGCTAGAAGAGGGGTAAGATCCCCTGGAATTGAAGTTGCAGACAGTTCTGAGCCATAATATATGAACTTGGAACTATAGGAATCTTTGCAAGAGCAGCCAGTCCTCTTTAACCACTGAGCCATCGCTCTGACTGGCCATACCGACCAGGAGTCCATCCACCTTCCACCTCTGTTACACTGACAATGAAAATTGAGTATGAGGAACATTCAAAATGCAGCAGTGACCTTTTGGGCTATAATGAAATCTGATCATTTCATAAGATAGTCCAGTGAAATTTTCTTTTCATAATGCAAGTTAGAGCCACATTGGATAAAAACATATCCAGTCAGAAACTTACAAAAGGTTTGATTGCTTGCAGGGGACAGAAATGGAGCAATTTTTAGTGACTTCCCATATCATGCTAGAAACATTTTTAAGTTTTAAATCAAAATACACTTCTTTAAAGTAGTAATGGAGGTATAGTTGTCACCATGGAAACAAGAATTCCCTAGTAACCTCTGAATTCTCTTCTTGATAATTTTTTTTCCTCTCTCTATAGGGCACTAAATATCCTGTTAAAAACCAAGGCATTTTTAATCAATAACTAGCTTGAAACCTATTGGAGATATTTTATTATTTCTTTCGCAAAGACAAGAAATAAGGAGTGAAAAGCAAACAAATAAAAATCACAATAAACCTAATAGAACAACAAAAATCTGACCACGGGGGAACTCCTTTTCTTTTTATCACATAAATTCTTTATTTACATTTCAAATGTTGTCCCCTTTCCTAGTTCCCCCCACTCGAAAATTACCTAACCCATCCCTGCTCCCCCAGCTCATCAATCCACCCACTCCTGCTTCCCTGTCCTGGCATTCCCCTATACTGAGGCATTTAGCTTTCTTAGGACCAAGAGCCTCTCCTCCCTTTGAAGTGCGACAAGGCCACCCTCTGCTGCATATGCATCTGGAGCCATAGGTCCCTCCATGTGTACTCTTTGGCTCATGGTTTAGTCCCTGGGAGCTCTGGAGAGTACTGGGTGGTTCTTATTGTTGTTCTTCCTATGGCTATGGTGCTGCAAACCCCTTCAGCTCCTTGTGTCCTTTCTCTAGCTCCTTCATTGGGGACTCTGTGCTCAGTTCAATGGTTTACTGATAGTGTCCACCCGCAGTATTTGACATGCAGTGGCAGAGCCTCCCATGTGACAGCTATATCAGGCTCTTGTCAGCAAGCCCTTGTTGGCCTCCACAATAGTGTCTGGGTTTTGTAACGGTATATGGGATGGATCCCTAGGGGGGAGCAGTCTCTGTATGATCTTTCCCTCAGTCTCTGCTCCACATTTTGTCACTGTATCTCCTCCTGTGGATATTTTGTTCCCCCTTCTAAGAAGAACCAGAGTAAACATACTTTGTTCTTCACTCTTCTTGAGCTTCATTTGGTTTGTGAATTGTATCTTGGGTATTCCAGGCTTCTGGGCTAATATCCATTTATCAGTGAGTGCATACCAGCATACCATGGCTGTAATTTTGTGATAGGGTTACCTCACTCTGGTTGATATTTTCTAGTTCCATACATTTCCTTAAGAATTTCATAAATTCATTGTTTTTAATAGCAGAGTAGTATTCCATTGTATAAATGTAGCACATTTTCTGTATCCATTCCTATGTTGAGGGACATCTGGTTTCTTTCCAGTTTCTGACTATTATATATAAGGCTGCTATGAACATAGTGCAGCATGTGTCCTTATTACATGTTGGAGCATCTTCTGGGCATATGACAAGGAGTGGTATAGCTGGGTCCTCAGGTAGTAATATATCCAATTTTCTAAGGAACCACCAAATTGTGGCTGTACCAGCTTGCAATGCCACCAGCAGTGGAGGAGTGTTCCTCTTTCTCTACATCCTCTCTAGCACCTTCTGTGTCCTGAGGTATTGATCTTGGCCATTCTGACTCGTGTGAGGTGAAATCTCAGTGTTGTTTTGTCTTGCATTTCCCTGATGACGAAGGATGTTGAACATTTCTTTAGGTGCTTCTCGGCCATTCAGTATTCCTCAGGTGAAAATTATTTGTTTAGCTCTGTACCCAATTTTTAATGAGGTTATTTGGCTCTCTGGAGTCTACCTTCTTGAGTTCTTTGTATATATTGAATATTAGCCCTCTGTCAGATATTGCATTGGTAAAGATCTTTTCCCAATTTGTTGGTTGCCATTTTGTCCTATTGACAGTGTCCTTTGCCTTACAGAAGCTTTGCAATTTTATGAGATCCTATTTGTCAATTCTTGATCTTAGAGCATAAGCTATTATTGGTGTTCTCTTCAGGATATTTTCCCGTGTGCCCATGTGCTCAAAGCTCTTCCCGACTTTCTCTTCAATTACTTTCAGTGTATCTGGTTTTATGTGGAGGTCCTTGATCCATTTGCACTTGAGCTTTGTACAATGAGATAAGTATAGATCGATTTGCATTCTTCTGCATGCTAGCCAACAGTTGAACCAGCAACATTTGTTGAGAGGTTATCTTTTTTCCACTGGATGGTTTTACCTCCTTTGTCAAAGATTAAGTGACCATAGGTGTGTGAGATCATTTCTGGGTCTTCAATTCCTTTTTTCTATATTCTTTGTTTACATTCCAAAGGCTTTCCATTTCCAAGTTCCCCTCTCACCATATGTCCCATAAGTCCCCTTCCCTGCCCTTCCCCCTTACCCCCCACCGCCCATTTCCCCCTGCCCCCCCATTACTCCGCAACCCTTTCTCTGTTCTGGTACTCTCCTGCAAAACTGGAACCAGTCTTTTCAGGACCAGTGTCCTCTCCTTCCTTCTTCTTGGGAATCTTTTGATTTGCTAATTGTGCCTTGGGTATTCAGAGCTTCTGGGCTCACTAATATCCACTTATCAGTGATTGCAATTCATGTATAATCTTTTGTGATTGGGTTAACTCACTTAGGATGATATTTTCCAGATCCAACCATTTGCCTAAAAATTGCATGAATTCATTATTTTTAATTGCTGAGTAGTATTCCATTGTATAGATATACCACATTTTCTGTATCCATTCCTGCTTTGAGGGACATCTGGGCTCCTTCCAGCTTCTGGCTATTATAAATAAGGCTGCTATGAACATAGTGGAGCATGTGTCTTTATTGCATGCAGGGGAATCCTCTGGGTATATGCAAATTGACCCACTCTTATCACCTCGTACTAAGATCAACTCCAAGTGGATCAAGGACCTCCACATAAAGCCAGACACACTGAAACTAATAGAAAAGAAACTGGGGAAGACCCTGGAGGACATGGGCACAGGGGGAAAGCTCCTGAACAGAACACCAATAGCTTATGCTCTAAGACCAAGAATTGACAAATGGGAGCTCATAAAATTACAAAGTTTCTGTAAGGCAAAAGACACTGTCAGAAGGACAAAACAGCAACCAACAAATTGGGGAAAGATCTTCACCAACCCCACATCCGACAGAAGGCTAATATGCAATATATACAAAGAACTCAAGAAGTTAGACCCCCAAG
Source organism: Apodemus agrarius (assembly GCA_964023405.1). Lineage (NCBI taxonomy): Eukaryota > Metazoa > Chordata > Mammalia > Rodentia > Muridae > Apodemus > Apodemus agrarius. Next base: position 68,329,626 of record OZ030014.1, on the reverse strand, counting down.
AACCAAATAACCCTATTAAAATGGGGTACAGAGCTAAACAAAGAATTTTTACCTGAAGAAATTCGGATAGCTGAGAAGCACCTTAAGAGATGTTCAATATCATTAGTCAACAGGGAAATGCAAATCAAAACAACCTTGAGATTCTACCTCACACCAGTCAGAATGGCTAAGATTAAAAACTCAAGAGACAGCAGGTGCTGGGGAGGATGTGGAGAAAGAGGAACACTCCTCCACTATTGGTGGGATTGCAAGATGGTTCAATGGCTGTGGAAATCAGTCTGGCGGTTCCTCAGAAAATTGGACATGACACTTCCAGAGGACCCTGGGTCTTCAATTCTATTCCATTGATCTACCTACCTGTCACTGTACCAATACAATGCAGGGTTGTTGTTGTTGTTTTTTTAATCACTATTGCTCTGTAGTACTGTTTGAGGTCCGGGATTCCTGTAGAAGTTCTTTTATTGTTCAGAACAATTTTAGCTATCCTGGGTTTTTTGTTATTCCAGATGAATTTGAGAATTACTCTTTCATATGCTAATGAAGAATTGAGAGGGAATTTTGATGGGAATTGCATTGAATCTGTAGATTGTTTTGGGCAAGATGGCCATTTTTACTATGTTAATCCTGTGGATCCAAGATCATGGGAGATCTTTTCTTCTTCTGAGATCTTCTTTAATTTATTTCTTCAGAGACTTGACGTTCTTATCATACAGATCTTTTACTTGTTTGTTAGAGTCACACCAAGATATTCTATATTGTTTGTGGATATTGTGAAGCATGTCTTTTCATAATTTGTTTTCAGCCTGTTTATTCTTTGAGTATAGGAAAGCTACTGATTTATTTGAGTTAATTTTATATGTGGCCTCTTTGCTGAAGTTGTTTATCAGCTGTAGGAGTTCTCTGGGTCACTTAAGTATATGATGATATCATCTGAAAATAGTGATAGTTTGACTTCTTCCTTTCCAATTTGGATCCCTTTGTCCTCCTTTTGTTGTCTAATTGCTCTAGCTAGAACTTCAAGTATTATATTGAACAGATATGGAGAGAGAGGGCAGCCTTGTCTAGTCCCTGATTTTAGTGGGATTGCTTCAAGCTTCTCTCCATTTAGTTTGATGTGGGTTACTGGTTTACTGTATATTGCTTTTATTATGTGTAGGTATGAACCTCGATTTCTTGGTCTTTCCAAGACTTTTAAAATGAAAGGATGTTGAATATTGTCATATGCATTCTCAGCATCTAATGAAATGATCATGTGTTTTTTCCTTTAATTTGTTTATGTAGTAGATTATATTGATGGATTTCTGTATATTGAACCATCCCTATATCCCTAGGAAGAAGCATACTTGATCATGGTGAATGATTGTTTTGATATATTCTTGGATTCCCTTGGCAAGAATTTTATGGAGCATTTTTATATCAATATTCACAAGGAAATTGGCCTGAAGTGTTCCTTCTTTGTTGAATCTTGTGTGGTTTGTTATCAGCAAAATTGTAACTTCACAGAACAAGTTGGGTAGTGTTCCTTCTGTTTCTATTATGTGGAAGAGTTTGAAAAGTATTGGTGTTAGCTCTTCTTTGAAGGTCTGATAGAATTCTGCACTAAAACCATCTGGTCCTGTGCTTTTTTGGGTTGGGGGACTTTCAACGACTGCTTCAATTTCTTTAGGGGATTATGGGACTCTTTTATTTTTTTAATTTTATTTTCTATATTCTTTGTTTACATTCCAAAGGCTTTCCCCTTTCCCAGTTCCCCCCCACCATATGTCCCATAAGTCCTCTCCCCCCCCAACTATTCCCCAATCACCCCCCCTACCATTTCTCTGTTCTGGATCTATAAAACTGGATCCAATCTTTTCAGGCCCAGGGTCCTCTCCTTTCTTCTTCTTGGGAATCATTTGATTTGGTAATTGTGCCTTGAGTATTTAGGGCTTCTGGGCTCACTAATATCCACTTATCAGTGATTGCATTTTGTGTGTATTCTTTTGTGATTGGGTTAACTCGCTTAGGATGATATTTTCCAGATCTAACCATTTGCCTACAATTTGCATGAATTCATTATTTTTAATTGCTGAGTAGTATTCCATTGTAAAAATATACCACATTTTCTGTACCCATTCCTCCTTTGAGGGATATCTGGGCTCCTTCCAACTTCTGGCTATTATAAACAAGGCTGCTATGAACATAGTAGAGCATGTGTCTTTATTATGGGACTCTTTAGATGGTCTATCCGATCCTGATTTAACTTTGGTATTTGGTCTCTGTCTAGAAAATTGTCCATTTCATCTAGATTTTCCTGTTGTGTTGAGTATAGTCTTTTGTAGTAGGATCTGATATTTTTTTTAATTTCCTCAGTTTCTGTTGTTATATCTTCATTTTCATTTCTAATTCTGTTAATTTGGATACCGTCTCTGTGCCCTCTGTTTAGTCTGGCTAAGGGTTTATCTATCTTGTTGATTTTCTCAATGAACCAGCTCCTATTTTTTTGATTCTTTGAATAGCTCTTTTGTTTCTACTAGGTTGAGTTCATCCCTGAACTTGATTATTCCCTGCCGTCTACTCCTCTTAGGTGTATTAGCTTCTTTCTGTTCTAGAGTTTTCTGGAGTGCTGTTAAGCTGCTCATGTATGCTCCCTCCAGGTTCTTTTTGGATCCACTCAGAGCTATAAATATTCCTCTTAGCACTGCTGTCTTTGTGTCCCATAAGTTTGGGTATGTTGTGCCTTCATTTTCATTAAATTCTAAAATGTGTTTGATTTCTTTCCTTATTTCTTCCTTGACCAAGGTATCATTGAGTAGAGCATTGATAAGCTTCCATGTGTATGTGGGCTTTCTGTGGTTTTTTGTTTGTTTGTTTGTTTGTTTTTTGTTGTTTTTCTTTTTTTGGCTATTGAAGACTTGCCTTAATCTGCAGTGATCTGACAGGAGGCATGGGGTTATTTCAATCTTCTCATATCTGTTGAGCTGTGTTTTGTGACCAATTATATGGTCAATTTTGGAGAAGGTACCATGAGGTGCTAAGAAGAAGGTATATTCTTTTGATTTAGGATGAAATGTTCTATAAATATCTGTTAAATCCATTTAGTCCATGACTTCTGCTAGTTTCACTGTGTCTCTGTTTAGTTTGTGTTTCCCTGATCTGTCCATTTATGAGAGTGAGGTGTTGAAGTTCTCCACAATTATTGTGTGAGGTGCAATGTGTGCTTTGAGTTTTAGCAAAGTGTCTTACAAATGTGGGTGCCCTTGCTTTGGGAGCATAGATATTTAGAATTGGGAGTTCATGTTGGTAGATTTTTCCTTTGATGAGTAAGAAGTGTCCTTCTGTGCCTTTTTTGATTACTTTTGGTTGAAAGTCCATTTTATCCACTATTAGAATCACTACTCCAGCTTGTTTCCTGGGACCATTTGCTTGGAAAATTGTTTTCTAGCCTTTTACACTGATGTAGTGTTTGTCTTTGACACTGAGGTGTGTTTCCTGTATGCAGCAAAATGCTGGGTCCTGTTTAAGTATCCAGACTATTAGTTTATGTCTTTTTGTTGGGGGAACTGAGTCCATTGATGTTAAGAGTTATTAAGGAATAGTGATTGTTGCTTCCTGTTATTTTTGATACAATTTTTATATTTCTGTGGTTATCTTCTTTTGGGCTTGTTGAAAGATTACTTTCTTGCTTTTTCTAGGGTGGACTTTCCCTCCTTGTATTGGCATTTTCCATCAATTATCCTTTGTTGGGCTGGATTTGTAAAAAGATATTATATAAATTTGTCTTTATCATGGAATATCTTGGTTTCTCCATCTATGGTGATTGAGAGTTTGCTGGGTATAGTAGCCTGGGCTGGCATTTGTGTTCTCTTAGGGTCTGTATGAGGTCTGCCTTTATAAGTTACTTTCCCTTTTTCCCTTACTGCTTTTAATATTCTTTCTTTGTGTAGTGCATTTGGTGTTTTGATAATTATGTGCAGGGAGGACTTTCTGTTCTGGTCCAGTCTGTTTGGGATTATGTAGGCTTCTTGTATGTTCATGGACATCTCTTTCTTTAGGTTAGGGAAATTTTCTTCAATAATTTTGTTGAAGATATTTGCTGGCCCTTTAAGTTGTAAATCTTTGCTCTCTTCTATACCTATAATCCTTAGGTTTGACCTTCTCATTGTGTCCTGGATTTCCTGGATGATTTGGGTTACAAGTTTTTTGCATTTTGCATTTTCTTCGACAGTTGAATCAATGTTTTCTGTTATCTCCAGCACCTGAGATTCTTTCTTCTATCTATTGTATTCTGTTGTTGATGCTTACATCTATGACTCCTGATTTCTTTCCAAGGTTTTCTATCTCCAGAGTTGTATCCCTTTGTGATTTATTTATTGTTTCTACTTTCATTTTTGCTCCTGAATGGTTTTGTTCACTTCCTTCACTTGTTTGTATTTTCCTAAAATTCTTTAAGGGATTTTTGAGTTTCCTCTTTAAGTGCTTCTACCTGTTGACCCATGTTCTTCTGTATTTCTTTAAGGGATGTTTGTGTTTCCTCTTTAAGGACTTCTACATGTTAACCCATGTTCTCCAGTATTTCTTTAAGAGAGTTATTTATGTCCTTCTTGAAGTCCTCTATCAGTATCACAAATTGCACTTTTAAGTCCAACTCTTGCTTTTTCGATGTGTTGGTGCATCTGGGACTTCCTGTGGTGGGAGAAATAGGTTCTGATGTTACCAAGAAGCTTTGGTTTCTGTTGGTAGGGTTCTTGTGCTTGCCTTTTGCCATTTGGTTATTTCTCCTGTTAGTTGGTCTTGTTGTCTCTGGTTGGTGTTTATCCCTCCTGTGGGCCTGTAAGGCTGTGTCCCTGCTCCTAGGAGACCAACTATCTTTTGGCAGGGTCTGTGCACAGGAGGCTGAGGAGCTGCCTGGTTCTTTGGTGCAAATGGCAACCAAAGGCTCCTGTCCCTGCTGCACCACTGATCTTATGACCTGTGCATGCCTAGCTGTTCCACTCCAGATAGATAGTGGAGAGAAAAGGTAGCACCCCCTTCCCGCTCAGAAGTGAAGGCTCTGCTGGGAGAGGCTGTGCACAGAATTCTGTAGTGCCACCTAGCTCCCCCATGCAAATGGTAACCAAAGGCTCCTGTCCCTGCTGTTCTACTGCTCTTATGTCCTGTATGCTTCAAACTGTTCCCCTCCAGAGAGATATTGGAGAGAAAATGGAGCTCTCACCTCCATGCTCAGAAGTGGAGGCTCTGCTCGGAGGTCTCTGTCTCCCTGCAGGCTGCACACAGAATGCTGTGGGCTGTCTAGCTCAAGGGGAACTCTTAATCTCATCAAAATGTGCCACAATTTTTTTTCAGAAAAACAAAACTATAAAATGAAATAGCAAAACTTTCTTTTGAAAATTTGTTTCAAATGTATTGCTTGCTTCTTTGGGTCTGCAGATTGTAGTGTGGCTATTCTATACTTTATGGCTAATATCCATCTATCAGTGAGTACGTACCATGCATGTCCTTTTGGGTTTAAGTTACCTCACTCAGGAGATTTTCTAGTTCTTTGGGTCTATGGATTATAGTGTGGCTATTCTATACTTAATGGATAATAAAGAATAGAATTCTTTTTTCAGAGACTTGCCGTTCTTGTCATAACTGGCCTTTTATTTGCTTGGTTACAGTCACACCAAGATATTTTATATGATTTGTGGCTTGTTATTTGTAGCTATTATGAAGGCTGTTGTCTCCTTAACTTGTTTCTTGTCCCATTTATCATTTGCAATGAAGCCAGATATTAAGAAGGCCCAAGGGAGGATGCTTGAGTTTTTCTCAGAAGGAGGAATAAATATCAGAGGTGAATAGAGGGAGGGAATTGTGTAGGAGAGGGGATTGGCAGGGAAATCGGTGGGAAAATCGGGTATAAGAAGAGCAGAGAACAGAAATCGACATTGGGTGGCAGAAGAGGGGGGCATCTTTAGGATGTTCCAGAGACCTGGGTCAGGAGGAGACCTCAGGGTATCTATGTGGATGACTTTAGCTGAGACTGCTATTAGTGGAGGAGCTGGAGCTGGACATGGCTGCCCCATGTAGGAATAAGGACAGCAACTCCCCTACAACACCTTCCATCCAAAATGTGTCCTGCCTACAAAATCTGCATGGAAAAGATGGAGCAAAGATGGAGGAAATGGCCAGCCAATGACTCTCTCAAACTGAGACCTATCCTACTGGCAAGAACCAATCCCTGACAATATTAATAATGGGACTTTGTTATCCTAGCCTACATCTTCTCTGAGAGGCCCCATCCAGCAATCCTTGGAAACAGATGCAGAGACCCACAGCCAAACATTAGATGGAATGTAAGGAGTCTTGTAGATGTGTTGGAGAGGAGAATTAAGGGACCTGAGGAGGATAGGAACTCTACTGGGAGACCAACAAAATCAACTAACCTGAGTCCATGGGGGCTCCCAAAGACTAAACTACCAACCAATGAGCATACAGGGGATGGACCCAGAACCCCCTCACAAATGTAGCAGAAGTGCAGCTTGATCTTCATATGGATCTCCCAACAACTGGAATGGGCACTGACCCTGAACTGGTTGCCTACCTGTGGATCCTGTTCCCCTAACTGGGAGGCCTTGCCTAGCTTCAATGGGAGACGATGTACCTAGTCCTGCAGGGAATTGATGTGAAAAGGGAGTGTGATACCCAGGGAGGACCTGCCCCTTCCCAGAGAAGAAGAGAAGGGGGACTGCAGAAAAGCTGTGTGAGGGGGGACTGGGAGGAGTGGGGTTGACACGGGGATGCTAAGTAAATGAATAAGTTAATAAAAAACATATGTTTTATGATCATAAGCAGAGAATAGTTCAGGTGGCTATAATACATTATAATATGAAAGTGTAACTTAGAAAATAAATATATATTCTTCATATTTGCTTTTTCCAAACAGCACTGTGATTTAGGAATCTCTGGAGGATTTCTTGCAAGTAAGGGAAAGGAGGATACTGTGCATGGTTTAGGCACCTACACCCTTTAAACTCTTCTTGCACCTGCATCTCTTTCCCTGCTCCATCTCAGCAGCATTGTGGGAGGATTTCCTAGATAATTTGATTTGAACATGTTAACCCATCTTTCTGAAAACCTGTACCTCTGTCTTCATCATTTTAAAGTCTGTTGCTATGTTAGAATTCCTTCAGATTTTAGTGTATATTACCATTACTTTATTTTGTATTTTCATATTTATATATCTCCAGTTCACTATGGAAGTGGAGGAAGATGAAGAAAATGATCTCAGTGAATGACTCAATGTAGGGAAGACTCGGGGCAGCTATGAAAGATTGGAGAATTCTGACTGTAGACATCAGAATGGATGCTACATAGTGTCTACATCCTAGGTGAGCAGAAGACTGAACTGGTTGGGGGAAGATCCATACTCTCGGCATTTTTCTAGTAAGGGAAGGCTAGAAACTTGCCACTATGGTGCAACATAAAGAATTGCAGATGCAGACACTGAAGAATCTCTATTTTAAAAACCATTGAGTTGGTCAACTACTTTACCTCACTGGAATCTTATCTCTAACATCATTTTATGAGATGATGATTTGACCTACAACATGATCTCCTCTTCATTCATAAGATATACTGTATTTACATTGCTTGATTCATTATCTTCTTAGTTCTTAACAATGTCATATTTGTTTATATGATTTGCTGTACCTTTTGAATATGCACCAAATAAATGTTCCCATGACAGAGAGATGACTTAGTGGTTAACAGTGCATACTGTACCTTTAAACAACCCAAACTGGGTTCCCAGCATTCATGTAATATCACAGCTACCCGTAGCTCCAACTCCAGGAAATCTTATTCCTCTGGTCTCCTTGGGCAGCTAAATTTATGTGCACAACCATCACCCCCATATACAGGATTAAAAATAAAACTTAAAAAAAAATAGAGTTAAACCCCAGACTCAAATATTCCTGGAACACAATAGGAACTCAATAAACATTGAAGTTTATTATTTATTTAAGTAAGTTAAATAGTTAGTTCAAAACCCTTGAGAATGAAATGACTTAATCTAGAAGCCAGTGTGGTAAAATAATGATAAAATTATAAAGTATACATTCTTTACTGTGTTTATGTGGATATATGTGAGTGGTGTATGTGTGCATGTTCACATGCATGTAGGCACACATATGTGTGGAGGTACCAGCACTTGTGTACATTTTTGTGTAGAGGTTGGAAGTTTATATCAGATCTCTTTATCAGTTACTCAATACTTTATTTATTGAGCATGGTCTCTTATACCCTAGGCTTGTCAAAATTGGAATTATAGGTGTGCCGCCAACACCTACCCAGCTGTTACTTGGATCCAAGGGATCAAAACTCCTGCTTCATGCTTTCTTAGCAAGTGCTTTGTTTACTGAGTCACTACCCCAGCATAAGACATATTCAACCCTAATAAGTATTCACAAATAATTATCTTCTGTTTGTGTTAATTTGTTTAAATTTTCAAATTCTGAGAACACTAACATATTTGTTGGCTATTTCAATTTCACAGTAGCTCCTTGCTGTTGATGTTTTCCTCTCCTGAATTTGAAACCAAACTTTTCTTTGCTATCTTGAGTATTTTCTGATCTCACTTTTATTCTTGTAACATGACTTTCTACGCAGCAATTCCTCTTATTGGGGGTGTATTAAAAATGCACTTTCTACAGGAAAACCTTGCTGTAATCCACAGACCCAAAGAAACTGGGTAATAGGGAGGTCCCAAGGATAGATTCACAAATCCCACTTGGAAGGGGAAACTAAATGGTCCTTAGAGGCATATGAAGAGAGAAAACTTGGTACAGGAGGGGGCAAGGAAGCAACTGGTGTGGCAATCAGGTATGGGGAGAGGGGTCAGTGGGAGAGTGCTGGGAGTGAGAATGGAAATCCTCAGGGGGCATCAAAGTTGTCTGTTGACTAGCTAGAGGGACAGGTCTGGCAGGATACAGGGAGTCTATGCAGGTGACCCTAGCTGAGATTCCTATCAGATGGAGATATAGAGACTGATGTAGCCACCCCCTCCCTGTAGCCCAGCAGAACTTCCAGAGGAGGGAGAGGGACATCAATCCACCCACAACACCTACAACCCAAATTTTTTCTTGCTTAAAAGATGTACAGGGATAAAGAAAGACCAAAAACTAAGGGAATAATCAACCAATGACTGCCCAAACTTGAGACCCAACCCATGTGAGAAAGCCAACCACTGACATTATTGATACTCTGCTCTGCTTACAGACAGGAACCTATAATTGTCTCCTAGGAGGCTTCATTCAGCCGTGCATGGAGGCAGATACAGAGACCCACAGACAAACATCAAGAAGAACTCAGGAAGTCTTATGGGACACGTGCAAGTGAGCAAGCAGGAAAAGTCAAGGATATCACAGGAAGACCTACTGAGTCAAATAATCAGTGACTGTGGAGGGTCACAGAGCTGGGTCACCAACTAGGGAGCATGTAGGAGCTGGACCTAGAACTCTTACACATTTGTAGCAAATGTGCAGCATGGCCTTCATGTGTGCTCCCGAAAAAGTGAAGTGGGGGCTGTCCTGTTTCTGTTCTCTGCCATTGGATTCCCATCCCCCTACTTGGACTGCCTGTGGGTATTCATTGGGAGAGGATGTGCCTAGTCCTGCTGGGACTAGATATCCTAGGGTTGGTTGGTGCTCTAAAAGGAGGGGAGGGAGCAATAGAGGGAGGGATGTGTAAGGTTTGGACTGAGAAGAGAAGAAGAAGAGGGCAGTGATAGGCATAAGTGAAGAAAAATAAATAAGTTATTGGACAAAAGCAGTTCTACATAAAAATTACTCATGAATTTAGTTAGGGTGGGAAGGATGTGAACTTAAGCCACACTTTAACTTGCATGCTGTGATTTTCATCAGTTCAACACAACCTACACTTATTAATCTGAATAGACATGTACTGAAAAAACTAATGAGCCCTTAGTTGATTGATAAAAAACTGAACCTATGAGATGGATCAATTGAGTCACTGAAGGCCAATGAACCTGTAAAAGAAGAAGCAATGACCTTCTGGTACTTTTGTAAAAAGCTCACTGTAGCACGGAACACACTTTAGCAATGGGTGTATGTTCTTAGAACTCCAGGAAGTATTATTATTTTCCAAGAATCTGAGCATGAACCATTTAGGGCTTCCAACTCTAAACCAGAGGCCATTAAATTCTTTGTTTTTTGTTTCGTACATATCATGTACTTTTTGTGCAAATGCTTTTCACATTAGTATCTCTAAATTAGAGCTGGATGATTGTATTAACAGGGGTACAGATCATTGTTGTGCAGATAACTGGGGTGGACACCAAGTAACACCAATCCTGAAGGTTTCTGGAATTCAATATCAAATAAGACTTTTCAAGTAATACTTTTTTCCATGTAAAATTTTCTCCTTATCTAAGAGTCCTTGATGTAGTAACAGGAGCATGCTGAACATCAGTGTTTATCAGGCAATCATATCAGCTTCAGGACCCTGTTCTCTCGGGTCAGAAAGGGTTATGCACTTTAGGGACAATTAAAAGTATGAAGTATAGTAGTTGGAAGATCTAGGCAAAGTCCAGGATCTCATATATTTACTCTGCCCAAAAGTAGAGTAGTCACAATTTAGACATTTGCTGAGAAGTAGAAAATACAGAGTTTGGAAACCCAGGAATCAACTGATATAATAAAACATGAAGAAAAGTTGCCCTAGTTTTGAGATGGACTTTTGTCCTCCTGGGTCTTCTTTGCCTCTTGGTTAAGTAAAATAGAGTCTCTAGTTCTGATACTTGGGACCTACTTTTTTGTGGTTCTTACCTACTTCTAATTAAGGAAGGCATGAAAGAAGCACTAGGTGCAGGTGAGGGGAACCATTATTTGTAATTAGTTTGTAACCTAATTAGTTTTCTGACCAAAGGCAAGTGACCTGACTTCCTTACCACATACTGCTCTGTCTTAAAGACTTACTTCAAAACTCTTAGATAAGTTTTATATGACAATGTTAATGTCCATAACCCAATAAAGTATGGCACAGAGTGAACATGCCACTTTCCACAAGCACTGAAATTAGACAGGGAGAGAAACAGCTCAGACCACGCTGGCTGTCAACTCCAAGCATTGCGGATTCTGGATCAGCAGAGTTAATGAGTTTTCTTTTCCTGCCTGAGTTTACCACCACAGATGCAGTTGGTCTGTGCTTCAGCCAGCACAGCTCAGGAGTTGAGGGAATCCCCTGATTTCATAGCAAAGAGGAAAAGCAAGTCAGCTCTTTAAACAATCCAGAAAAATGACTCCAGAAAACAGAGGCTAGGAACTTAAAACCTTGATGCAATCAGGAAGAACTCTACGAAGCAGGGGCAAGCAGATCTGTGTGAATCAGAGGCCAGCCTGGTCTATGTAGAGAGATCCAGGTCAGACAAAGCTACGTAGTGAGACTTTGTCTCAAAAAAAGCAAACTAAAAAAAGGTACGATGATGAGTAATAGTCAAGAAATGTTACAGCTGTGAAATAAGATAGTTTCAAAACAAAATACATAAAAATATATACCACTGCTTGAATGAAAAAAAAATACCACAGCATGAATGAAATTGAAGAGCATATTGTAAATCAAAGACCCTGCTCATAGAAAACCACATTATTGTGGTATTTATTATTGTGGACTTCATTAAGATAAAATGTCTAGATTAAATGTAGAGAAAGAAAGGTGATTGATTGCCCAGGTCTCAGAAGTGGGAAGTAACAGGATTAAATAGTAACAATTTAAAGATAAATACTTCAAGGCAGATATACAGAAGTGTCTGGTAGTTAGTTGTTTAGTCCATGAGACCAGATGTCTCAGCAGTCCCAATGTGGTGCTGGAGTCCTAGAGACCTGCATGTTTCCAGTTGACCTTGGAATCAAGGAGTGGCTTTTGATACCAGAGAAGGAACTGCTCTGGGACAGAATAGATCTACATACCTGTGAGAGTGTGCTTAGCAGACAAAAAGCAAATGCTCCCTTCCTCCGTGTATTTTTATTTGGGTTGCCACCAGAAGGTATGGCTCCAATTTAGGATAGATCGCCTCATCATAGATGGTTCAGATTTATGGTAGGTTTTCCATCTCAAATAATCCAAAAAATAAAAAATAAATAAAAATAAAAGCCATCACAGGTGTGCCCAGTTTTGGCGTTTTAGTTAATTCCAGATGTAGACAACCAAAATTAACCACAACAGCTGTAATGCTTAGATAACATTGTGCATAAATAAAGAATGGATGCTATCAGAACTGTATATTAATTTCTTTTTGTTATGAATCATCTGTATCACTTTTATCACCACCACTTCCATATAAAGTGCCACAAGGAGATGCCTCATTCTAATTTACTAATTAGAGGAAAAGTGAGACTCTGAAGGTAGAAGAGAAGGGAAGTCTTTCTCCAGGGGCAGGCATTATTCAAAGGACAGGCACTGTAGAATCACAGAATGCTTTAGAGGTCCAAAATGAGACAGCATTTGAGCTTTGCTGGCCTTTGCCTACAGATCTCTCACAGTTAGAAGCAGCTCCTACTAAAACACATCACATTCAAAGAACGAACTCCACATTTCTTGCTATTGTTGAGTCAGTAGATAGGTCTAGAAAACAGAGATTCCAAGAATTTTTCCTTCAATCTCAGATTTGATTAAACATGCAAGCAACAATGACCTCATGACCAGTGGGAAATGAGGCACAGTTTTCAAAATAGGCAGTGACTGAGTGGACACTTGAATCTGTACTGTGAGGAAAGCATGATTATTGAAAGCAAGATTATAGGTCACCAAGTGACTATTTAACAGAAAGTTATAGAAATAAAACTAATGGAAAACTAAGGAGTAGGGTGATTTTCTTTTTTTTAAAGAAATTTTTTATTAGATGTATTCATTTACATTTCAAATGTTGTCCCCTTTCCTGGTATCCTCCCTCAAAAATCCTGTAACACATCCACCTTGCCCCTGTTCAGCAATCTACCCATTCCTAATTCCTTGTCCTGGCATTCCCCTATACTGGGGCATCTAGCCTTCTCAGAACCAAGGGCCTTGCCTCCCTTTGATGTCCAACAAGCCATCATCCATAGCCTCCATATGCATCTGGAGCCAAGGGTTCCTCCATGTGTACTCTTTGGTTGGTGGTTTAATCCCTGGGAGCTCTGGGGGTACTGTGTAGTTCAAATTGTTGTTCCTCGTATGGCACTGCAAACCCCTTCAGCTCCTTGGGTCCTTTCTCTAGCTCCTTTATTGGGGACCCTGTGCTCAATTCAATGGTTGGCTGAGAGTGTCCCCCTCAGTATTTGTCATGCACTAGCAGAGCCTCCCAGGTGACAGCTATATCAGGCTACTCTCAGCAAGCAGTTGTCAGCATCCACAATAGTGTCTGGGTTTTGTAACTGTATATGGGATGGAGCCCTAGAAGGGGCAGTCTCTGGATGGTCTTTCCCCCAGTCTCTGCTCTACACTTTGTCTCTGTATCTCCTCTTGCGGGTATTTTGTTCCCCTTCTAAGAAGAACCAGAGTATCAATACTTTGTTCTTCCTTCTTCTTGAGCTTCATTTGGTCTGGGAATTGTATTTTGGGTATTGCAAGCTTCTGGGCTAATATCCACTTATCAGTGAGTGCATACCATGTGTGTTTTAAGTATGGATGAGGACCTAGGTTCAATTCTAGCTCCTCAAAACACAAGCGATCATCCAAATTCAAGTTACATTGAATTTGAGCATATATATATGTATATATATACATATATATATGCAACTTGAATATATGATCATATTGAGCATATATATCACATATAATACATGTATAACATATGATACACATATATATCATAACTTTATATATGATATAGGTTATATATACATATTTGTGTATGTATCATAACTAAAGTAAAAGCTCACGAATTAAAAGAGATCAAGGCAGAATACATGGGAAGGCCCAGAGGGAGAAAGGAGAAAGAGAAAATTACATAATAACATTATAATTTAAAAAATTAAAAACTTATAAAAACTCAAGCAAATAAAAAGCCTAATAGATCAGCATGGGTAGCTTGGTCATTGTGGTTGTATTAGATAGAATGACGCACAATTCAAGGCTTAAATTCACATTATATGTCAAGGAAGGGAAAACAGAAAACTCTCTATGACTTCTTTGAAGTATGCAAATGACACTATATTTGTTTTTGGTAAGCAGTCCTCCATAAACATCCACTGAGTTGTAAACTCAGAATCTAACAAAATTATAATATAGCCTCCTTGCTTTTCACATTAAATTTAGTATATTTATGTATGTAAGACCAGGACATCTCCCAGAAGCTACCCTACATCCTACTCCCACTTTGTAGTTATTTTCTGTCATTCTGTATGAAAGAAGGTATTGCACTTAGACACACTGTGAGTCATTTATTCTAATAGAATAGACTTGGCAAAAATAAATTTCACTTGTGCAGCTGTCTACAGCAGTGTCAATAATACAGTTAATATTGGTAACAATAACTGACCTTTATTAAATAACAAATAATTCTTAATACCATTCTAAACACTTCATCTAGATATTAATTAGAAGTCAGAAATGGACTTGATTAATTTTGAGATTCTAATATTGCTATGATGGACAAAGTTATATAAGAGCACACCTGTAGCTCAGGGTATAAAAGTACAATCTTGTGTATGCCTGCCCTTGCTTTGAATAATGACACAGAGACCTTATTAATCAGCTTCAGCCACTGTAGCCGGGCAGATTCTGAGCTATTCTAACCTGACAATACTGGCCTTAGATGACTTTCCAGTCTTCTTCCCATTACCTGCCATCTGCATTCTTCATTCCTATCCTGATGGCTACTTCTCTGGTCCCACATGAGAACCTCTCCCTCACTCACTCTGGGCTGGGAAATTCTGCTTTATCCTTTCATGGCCAGCTATAGGTTGTTCAGCTCTCTATTTAATAAATCAGAAAGATGGTAAAGAACAATGTTTTACAAAATACTAAGTCAGAAGAAGCTTCTTAATAATGACAATAGCAAAGTCCAGACTGCCAGCAGATCTCTGGGTATAGATATCAGCATCTGAATACATAGTATACAAAACATCTATGAACACCAGGGTCTTTCCCATTTTTACTCCTGGGAATCAACTCCTTCCTCTAAGCAAAGTCTTAAAGAGAATGTAGAAAAAGAACTGAGGGATCTTGAGGCAATTGACTATAAGACTGCCTTGTCTTTGCAGAAGAGTCAAACTTGCCATTTCTAAAACCTTTGCTGTTGGACATATACAGATGTGAAGAAACAGTGGAAGAATCCCTCAGACTTTGGTAGAGAGAGACATCTGCTTCAATAATAGCTCACACATGGTGTCATTAAAAAAAAAACTGCTTTCTAGTGGGATATTTGCAAAGTTGAGATGTTACTGGGATAATATAATTGTAGAAGAGAAATATTGACATGTTCTACCTGTTTAGTGATGCATCAATATGACATGCTTTAAAGCTTCACAGCAGCATCACTAGTAGTAATAATAACAGCAATAAGAGACCAAACAATCTAGAACTGAAAATATTCAGGAAAATGAGAATAAAAGTCATTTATACCCCATTGACTCTATTTGCTATTTGAACTTATGTTTATGAGAAAAATGGTAAAATATTATTAAAAGATATGGATTGCATATCTAATCTAAGTAACATAACCTAGTGTAGGATTGGAAGGTATGGTGGCTTAAAAGAAAATGGCCCCTCTAGTACAATATGGAGCAGTTCTATTAGGAGGTGTGGCCTAACTGGAGTAAGTATGGTCTTGGAGGAGGTAAGTCACTAATGATGGCCTTGGAGGTCTCAGATGCTCAAGTCCCTGTCTTACACTCTCTTCCTGCTGCCTACTGATCTGCATGAAAAACTCTCCAGTTTCTTCTCCCACACCGTGTCTTCCTGAATGCCCCAATGTTTCCTGATGATAATGGACTAAACCTCTGAACTGTAAGCCAGCCCCCAGTGACATATTTTGCTTTATAAAAGTTAACATGATCATGGTGTCTCTTCCGAGCAAATAGAAACCCTAAGACAGAAGAATACTGAGGGAAAGCTATTTCCCTCTTATCAAAACAATGGAATTTCTCTGGCCTGATTGGAAATCATACATTGGAAACTATTTAAAATAGTTAACTCACCTGGGGTGATTAATTCCCTGGATAAGGTCTTACCCTTCTGAAGGCAGTTTCACCTATTAGTCTTCTAAAGAGATGGGAGGAGGAATAGTTAAAACTTTTAATATGACACAGTACTTTTTCTACTCATAATTCCTGTTCTCTCTGTGATGCTTATGGAGTCTCAGCCAAGCAGCTTTAACTCTACCAGCACTTTTGCAATATTCAGGGGAACCTACCATTTCGTTTTACTCATTCTAGTTCTTTTCTACATAGCCTTTCCTTAACACTTTGAGACTCCTCACTTTTTCTCTAAGGTAACCGTTTTGGTGATTCCGTTGCTAGCCTGCAATGCTGCTGCACACTAACCTCCATTATTGAACTGGCTGGCTGAATCCCAACGTCAGGGCTTTCTTCCTCTCCCACATCCTCCTCCTCTGGGCAGATACTGAGATGTATAGCTTATTTGCTGTTTTGTTTTTGTTTTTTGAATTTTCATAAACTCATCCTTTAATTTCTTTCTGAGGCTTTTCTTAAATTCTTTATATTTAAAAACAAAAAACCTACAAACCCCTAGAGAGAACGCAATTTCTCTGACAGCATGTGGTGGTACACAAGGTAAAACTCCTCCAAATTTCTGATAATAATGCTTGATCTAGGGTTGATATTTAAAAAGCACATAGTGAAAGGCAGCATGCAAGTCAGAGGGACAGGGATGTTAATGTTTTCTGAGAGCAAATGTTAAGACAGCAGATGATAAAAGTATCAATAGTGTTCAAGTGCTAAGAATTATAGAGAAAAATAATCTGCAAATAGAACTGATGGAAACATGTAAGCTAGCTCAGATATGCTAATTACTTAAACAATGCATTCTTTTCATAGGTTATTTAAACTATTTGAGAAGGTTTTTTTTTCTTCAAGTAGTTACATCCCTGTACATACTAAAGCAATGCCATGTAGAAAGAAATCTATGATTGCATTTCATCCCCATTTGAAATTTGTCACAGAACTTTGAAAATGGTAAAATAAACAATTGAGATTAAATTGAACTCTCATTCAAAATCACCATTTTAGAGAAAGGAGAAATAGTCAATGTGTACTGTTCCACTGTTTATCCAGTTCATTGCAATTTGTTGATTGAGATAGACCTTTGTTAAGACATTTTGCATTTTGTAATGAGAAGACCTAAGAATCTTTTCATTACAGGGTAAGAAAATATAAGGAAAGAGAGATTATAGTGCATACTGGAAAATAAAGGGACACAATTAAGTTTGTAATTTTATGATGATAAATCAAAGCATTGAGAAAGGTTGAGACTTTCAAGCAGTGCAAAGTTGTTGCTTGTGAACATTTTACATAAGAAATAAGACGTACTCTTTAATTAATCCACAATGTGAAGAGCAAGCAAAAGGATCAATCTATATGACTTGAACATCTTAGAAAGTATTGTCAGAGGAAGATAACTTACTGGTAGTATAGAATTTTCAAAACAAGGTTTGGCTATTTCCCTCTTGACACATGTCTGCTGTCTGCGGGGCAATCATATCCAACAGTAATTGTCTAACAGTTGTTCACACTGAGAATGTACTTCTGATTGAAGACATTAACAAATTTAGGCATTAAACTTCCTCACTATAATTACCCTTGAGCTTATTCTCGCAAATGAATTAATATGCTGATCGCTCGGACTAATACAACATGCAAAAAGGGGATGAATTGCTTCCAAATCAGATAAAATGAAGCATGACATCATTTAATTAATTTTCATGGATATTGGGGATGAGGCAGAAAGGAAGCATTTCCACTGGGCCTGTTTTCCAGGATGGGCTAAGAAGTAGTGGCAGAAGGTGAGGAGGAACTTCAATGTTGCTGAAAACTATAGTTTCATGGGAAAGATTGTGTTTACCAACATACCATCTGAGACAGTAGCACTTTTACAGCCAAGAGCCCAGAGCATGGATAACATTTTAGCCAATCCAGATATGATATCCATATCCTCTATAAGATCTTGGAAGAAAAAATACACTTGCATCTCTGTAGAGGAATTTTAATACAGCGACATGGCTGTTCTGACAAGGGATCACATCCAAAGACCTTCTAGGTCTATGTGATCTGGCTGGAATGCAGGCACACCCTGGATTACAGTATAATCAAGGCTGGAATACAGGCATGCCCTTAGTGTCTACCTTTAACCCCAAAGAATGAAAGTATAGTTTCTAAGAAGAAGCAGTCATGTTTGAAAGCGATGTTTGAGGAGCAGATGAAATGAGGAATCAGACAATGATTTGACAGACTAGATCAGAGACAGAACATTGCCTTCTCTCACAAGAACAGCACAAAAGAGACTTCAGAGAGCAGCAGAGAGTGAGAGAGTCAGAAAGAGAGATAGAGAGAAGGCAGTTTTGCTGGGACAGTTTTATAGAGAAGGGTTGCAGGTAAGGACAGAAAAGTCTAGATAATGAGAAGGAGCCAGACTAACCCAGATTGCCTGGGTTAATTTGAAGCCAACCAGAACAATTATGAGAGACGCCAAGAGAATCTGCTTTGAATCAGTCCTTGGAGAGGAGTTTGGGCAAGAACAGTTGAGTTGAACCAGCCAGCCAGAGTTCAGAAAGAGCTACAGAGAGTGAGTTTATTCAGCAGAAAGCCTCCAAGATAACAATTGCATCTGGTGGATAAAAGTTGCCTTTACATATCCCTGTTCCAGTGGTCACAAACATTTGCTTTAGTAAGTGCACTAAAATGGGACAGATCAAATCTGTGGCTTGCAATTAAAATTAAAGTATGCAAGCAAATAGATGCCTAGAACAAAGGGGTTCCTTTGAGGGTAAAGCATATGAGCATAGGGACACACTGTCACCCACAAAATGGTTCTTGTAAAAAAAAAGTCTTTTCTGCTCTTTTCATCACCTCCCCTCCTATAGACACTTCCTGGTTGAAAGAAAGGTTTAAAAAGCCAGTTAATACTTGTGCTGAGTATTGGTAATTGCAGAGACTTGTTGAGAGGATAAAAAAAAAAATAACTCCTGTTTACTACCCTGTGTATATACGTGACAGAGAAGGCCTATGTTTAAAATTATGGTATCTGTGTCAGGAGCATGCATAAATTGTCCAAAGTTAAACAAAAGGGTATCTGTCAATTAGGAAAAGGCTATGTGTCAATTAAGGTAAAGAGTCAGCTTGTTTGAGCAGGTTCCATTTAGTGGAGTATGCTTATGCTTCTCTCTTTCTTAGTAAATCAATGCTTTCACTTCGGCTTTTCTGTGTCTTGCCCAATTATTTACCAAAAACCAAACAAAAATGAAAACAACAAAACCAAAACCAAACAAACAAATGAATCTGAACATCAAATCACAGAGAAAGTTTGAGCTCTCATCCTGTAGCAAGGGATCTTGTTCACTGGGAAGGATGTAATCATTTTTTTTTTTGGATGTAATCATTTTATCAGGTTCTTAGTCTCATAGATAAAATCATTTAAAAGTAACTCAGAAGAACACTCTGAGTCAGCTTGTGCTGGTTTGAAGATGCTTGCCATAGGGATTGGCTCCTTTAGAAGGTGTGGCCTTGGTGGAGGAAGTGTGTCACTGTGGGGGTGGACTTTGAGACCTTCCTCCTAGCTTCCTGGAAGACAGCCTGCTCCTGACTTCCTTTGGATGAAGATGTAGAAGTCTCAGCAACTCCAGTACCATGGCTGCCTGGATGCTCCTATGCTTCCTGTGATAATAATGGACTGAATCACTGAACCTGTAAGACAGTCCCAATTAAGTGTTGTCCTTTATAAGTGTTGCCTTGGTCATGGTGTCTCTTCACAGCAATGGACACCCTAAATAAGACAGAATTTATTGCTGTTTAAAAGAGAAAAAAAAAAACAAAGTATATCAGCTAAGACAGTGGTAGCTGGCAGGAGAAAGAAGATAGCTAAAATGATGAAAAGTTAGGTGTTTTTGAGTAAAAGACCAAGAAAATAGGCTAAGTGTATCCACAGAAGGGGCAAGCTGCCTGATGGTAATTGGAGTGACCAGAGTGTCAGGCTTAGCATCTAGGCCAGTACCTAAAAAGGAGAGAGATAAGACAAAGTTGGAGGGAAAAGATCAGACTTATTACTGAGGGTCTGTAAATTATTGCATGGAAAAAGGGACTTCTTGGTGTGTAAGGACATTGATATCCCATTAAAAGGATAGTCACTCTTTCTGTATTTATAACATGCCATCAAGTGTTTTGTTTTTATTTGTTCATTTGTTTGTTTTTTCTTTCTAGGACAGACACTTTAATGAGAGGTGGATTTCTCTCCAGGTGATCGACAAGCCCATTTGACTTATTTCTTATAGGAACAGAAGTAATAGTATGTCTTTGTACTCTTACAATAGTTGAGACAGTTTAGAATGTCATGTCTTTACCCAGGACCAAATGTACAACTCAGATTCCAACATGTTTTCAATTAAATATTATGTAAGAGAGTTTAGAAAGAAGTAAAGAAAAATACATCTATAAAATTGCCAAGGAGAAATATCTATACTCTAATTAGCTTAAACAAAGCCATGTTGTCTATCCCTTTCCCACTTTCATAAATTATTTTAAAATTTATGGAGGGAGAATTGAGAAGTATCCTTCTTCATTCCTACAGTACTTCAAATTCTACAGTGGGGTAGTTGTGATACTCTCCCTTTACCTAAAATTAATGTGCTGCCAAGGATATAGGGATAGAGCTCAAAGCAGATTATGAAATAGGGTCTATCCTTAATGACCTCCATGTCTAAAGCTAATGTATGACTGGGTACCTAACAGTATGAATGACTTCTGTCTTATTCACACTAGACTAGCTGGTGAAAATCACTGAACAACAAAGTAAGAGATTGAGAACAAGTGCATGTTTCTGATTTGGACCAAAAGGTGCCTTGTTTGTATAAACACAAAGTTGGTCATTTGTCTTCCTGACTAGTGCTTGGGATGTTTAGTTACCCAACAAGACAAGTTTGAGCAGAGCTACTAGAAAATCAATAGCACTTTATTTAGATCATGGCTTGATTTCTCCCATTATCTCTTATCCATGCCTAGCTTTTAGAGAGGCCCGAATCTCCTGGGTAGAGATTCTCAAAGGTGCCACAGGCTGAATTCATGTGGCTTCCTTAATTATCATCACATAAAAATTTGAAGCTATCATTCACATATAAGGTGGCTATGTATCGTGGATAATAAGAGAAAATAAAACAGGAGCATGTGAATTATAAATTCATGTTCTTTTATTTTCACAAAAATAAATCTTATTCATGTTTTCATTGAATAATGTAAGCAGAAAGCTTTTATGCCTTTTTCCATTTTCATTGGCAACAGTGCATTACTGCATAAACAATGGATTCTCAACAGTGTTTGTTAATTGAGTTTATACATGTAAGAATAAGCTCAGTGATGCAAAAGTCAGGTTTGATCTCAACAACTTGCTGTGTGATTTTAGGCAGTGTTCCAATACAAAGTTTCTTAACTGTGAAAAATAAGCTCAACCTAACACTCGCATAAGCTTGAAATAAGGTTCGAGGTGGGAGACACATAAAGCAGCTTGCACTCAATAAATATTGATTTTTCTCTTGTCATCAATTGTTGAATCGCTAACATTTGTTGTTAGCATGATTTCACTAATTTGACATGTTGATCTTGCTTGATTCAGCTAACTCCTTACACTAGACCCACAACCCCCCCCCCTTCCTTTCGGGTCCCTGCTCCACCTCTTCCCATCTTCAAGCATTTGGTTTGCATTTTAGTGAGTAGAATGTAAGCAGGATTTATTATACTTTTTCTGCTTATCCTTCAATAACCTGAGTTGACATTTAAAGCCAAACTATTTTTAAATTAATGAATTAGTGTGTGTGTGTGTGTGTGTGTGTGTGTGTGTGTGTGTGTGATGCGTATGAGCATGAGTGTGTGTGAGCATGAGGGTAGATGAGCATGTGTGAGGAGATGGGGAATTTACCCCAGTCTGTGACAGTTCCCGGGCCACAGCAAAACATTAGGTATCTTCTATTGTTTACTCGTTTTTTTGTTCCATTGGGGTCAAGATTTCAGGCAAGCTCAGGCTGTCCAACAAGGGTATTAGGGCATGAACTCTGGTCCTGCTGATTGTACAGTAAGTGTTCACATTTTTTTTTTTTTTTTTTTTTTTTTTTGCTGTTCGTGTTTGTTTCTTTTGTTACTGAGATAGGGTTTCACTGTGGACTGCTGGCTGGCCTGAAACTAATTCTATAGACCAGCGCAGGCTGGCTGGCATCAAATTCAAAGCAATCCACCTGTATTAGCCACCCTCGTTCGTTCTAAGATTAAAGTATGCACTACCACGCCTGGTTGAACAGTAAACACTCTTAAGCACTGAGCAATCTCTCCAGCTCAAGTCTAACTTTTTGATGCCTCTGCAAGACTATACTGTACCACTCTAGCGATGATGCAGACCACCAACTACCATCCTAGACTCCTCTGTGGGTGGACAAAAAAAAATTATTGGGGATCAAATTGCTAAGGTTATTTCTTGGGGTTGGGGGGCAGAGAGAAGAGCAAAGTGGTTGTGGAAAAATGGGCAGATTTTAAATGACACTCAGCAGGATGGGATCTGAGCTTATCCAGCAGTGAGGTTGCTTAGGAACTAAGTACCCTTGCAACTAAGCAGTTGACTTTGTCAGGAAGGTTAATGGAGATTATTGGAGAGTGAAGGGTGGCTGCCTTTAGACTTGTTTACTTGATAAGTGTCCTTCTGGTTACTCAACCAAAATCCTGTTTGGGACAATGGCACCAGCACTGCCTTTTGAGTTTGGAGGATTTGGACCTAACAGCCACCTTCAAATAGTTCTTGATGTAATGGTTGTGATGAAGGAAATTTAGAAGTAAACACAAGGAACTCTTTACCCTTCCTTTATTTGCCTAAAATAAGGACATAGATTTATAAGATAAAACTCATCCTTTCATTTTCTGCCAGCCCCTGAAGATCATCTTAGACCCCTTTCGGCCTGAAGATGGAACCAGCAGAATCTCCATTAACACTAACTGGCCTCTACTTTCTGTTATCTATCTTCTCACTCGGAATCTGCTTTGTCACCTCTCCAATAACTTGCCCTGCTTTGTTGAGGCTGTGCTATCAGCTGGAATCCACAGCCACCCATGTATTACTGTTCTCTATTTCCCACACATACAGGAAATATTCTTGCTCTCAATCTCTACTTCCTTATCTTGTATTCACTGATTAGACTTCTGCAACAGCATTCATTGCAACCAAGAACTTAAAGAGGTAGGAAAAAATTATCTTTTCCTATTCTATAGCTTCTGCTTCACAATTCACAGATAGGGCCCCACCCCTACATTCTTCTATTCAAATATTAAAGAGAAAAAGAAAGGCTCAGTGACCAAAGAATGATCCTGATGTGCCAAAATTTCCACTTCCAGCAAAGATCACAATTTAGCATTGAACACTGGCTCTATGTGAGAAAATTAGCCAAGAGGGCTACCCTTAAAGGGACACATACAGTCCTCTAAAGGAAACTAAAAGCAGCTTTAGATTGGTAATGAAATCTTGACTCCTGGGCTTCAGTCCATGCATAGTTTATCCCGAGCATGGAACAGGCTCATCTAGAAGGTGGCACCTGGTTATGTTCAGTTACAAGGATGCTCCCTTCCTTGCTAGAGTCAAGTTGGTGGTCTCCAGTTGGGCATACTGCACAGCTCACAGCTTCTTATACCAGGTGCCTTTCAGTTATACAAATGCAGTTAATGCTTCACACACATTCTTCCCTACACCTGGAACAGTCTTTCCTTTTTCCAATAGCTCTTTACTTCTAGATTTTTATGTCAAATTCAGTGCTTCAAAAATATCTCCTTTAAGTACCTCTGCCACAATTACTTTTCCTGTTTCTATAATAAAATATCCTTGTCACAAAACAGCTTATGGAAAGAAGGGTTTTATTTTGACTCATGGTTCTAAGTAATGTTTGTATTGGTGGGGAAATCATGACAGTAGGTCCAGATGTAGCTGGTGGTTGTGCCCAGGTATTGGGGTCTCCAAAGACCACCAGGAGTCCCTGTGCAAAAGCAAAGAGCCTCTTTCAGCTTAAGCTTGGACCCTCAGACTCCTCCAGTGTAGTGGATTGGAGCTGAGAGCCCTGAGCACTCAATTAGGCAGGGTTTTTATACCAGTTTGAGCAGGGAATACAGGGCTCTAGCCTAGCAGTTGCCTTATTTGGCAAGGGCTGAACAGGGAACAGGGGTCTCCAGCCTGGCAGTTGCCTTATTTGAAAAGGGGGACATTGGCACATGGTATTGGTCAGTGATGACTTCAGTCAGCTTGTTCCATTTATCTATAACCTCTGGCACTTTTCCCTATTCTTTGATTGTCTCAGGCCCAGGAACTATTTATGGTATTCCTAATAATCAGAGCTCAAAGAAGGGACAAGCAGGCTCAAGATAGATTCGGCTTACAATACGGAGTTTCTCCCATCACCCAGGTTCCTTATTGGTCACATTGCCTTCACAATCAGTAATAAAGGAATGACCATATTTCCGGCTCAGGTAGCTTCTTTCCTTTTTATATTCAGTCTACGATCCAAACCTGGGAAATGATGTCAGCCTTCTTTAGGGTAGATCAGGCTATATCAATTCACCCAAACAGAAGATCACTCATGGCCATGTCCAGAGGATAACAAATAAAGTCTTTTGTCTTGTGCATGTAGACTTGCCTTCTAGAGAACTCCAGTTTGTGTAACACTGATGGTCAACACAAGCCCCTGGTGTCAGTCTACATCATTTCCTATTTTCTTATTGCACTTAAAATAAATTGTGCTTATTCCACGTAGTAACATCATATACATACACACACATATACACACACAAACATATATATATGTATGTTTTTTCCTATGTATATTGTCTATTATTAATTCTGTATCTTATTAGACTGTAAAGCCACATATGAAGGATGAGCAATATTAAAACATGACTGGAACTGTTTTCATGTCTACTTTAATTCAATGAATAAAAGGAAAGTTTAGTTGGTTGAATAGGCACAGAAAGTCTAGATATAGCTAGCTCAAAGCTATTAAAGGTAAATTTTCAGGATATTAACAATAAGTAAGAAAAATTAAAAAAAAAAATTTGGGCAGTGGTGGCACATGCCGTTAATTCCAGCACTTGGGAGGCAGAGGCAGGTGAATTTCTGAGTTTGAGGCCAGCCTGATCTATTAGAGTAAGCTCCAGCACAGCCAGGGCTATACAAAGAAACCCTTTTTCAAAAAGTTTTTTTAAAAAAGCCAAAATGAATATTGCCTTAGTGAAAACCTAAACTTTACTTTTGTGTTCATAGTGTAAATATTCATGTTATTTGTATGCAGTAAGCCTTTGGCGCCTTTGAATGTCCTCTAACTGCAATTTCAGCCTGGTCAAGGTAAAAGACCTTTTTCATTAAGCACTTCCAAATTTCTAATCTATCCATGAACGTGAAAAATCTGTGCTAATTAAAGCCTGTCATATAGGCCAACAGTGCAGAGAGGACCTAGGAGCTTCCTAGGACTTAAAGCAACATACTCTGATTTAATTACAACTAAGGTTTTCTGCACCACAATACAAGACATTGCTTTACTCTGATTTTGTTACTTGATTTATGGGCAGCTGTTAAAATGCTCAGTGGGATTTGCACCTTGTAAAATGCTGATCAATTTTTGTGGCTGAAAAACAAAAATAAAAAACCACCCAAGACAGAGAATTTCTGCTACAACAAAGTTAGCAGTTAAAAAGCCTGCTTCTATATCATCCTACCTCTTGCCTGGAGGATTTTAAACTCAAGTGTCTTCAGAGGTCTTTCACAGTAGAGTTTTGTTTGTTTGTTTTGTTTTGTTGACTGGGTACACTGTGAAGAAGAAAGAACTTTGTGCTAAATGGTGGAGACAGGCCCTGTCTATTCCACAAAATTGTTGCCATGCAAAGGGTCAATAGTTTTGCCCTGTTTTCTAACTGGGGAAAGCTAGATATTAAGATTGCTCGGAAATTAAATGTAACATTCTCAGTGTAAATTACTGCAGTTATTATGTATAATTACAAAACTTTCCACAATTAAAAACAACAGTCTATTTTCCTCTGATTTGTGGCTTCAGTTTGTTTGTTATTTTTCTACCCTCTAGTGTGGCTTTGTCCATAGCAATTAGATGTGATCCACAGGGGTAATTTTAAGATTTCTAAAGGTCATATATTTTTTTCTATTAAGTAAAATCAGAATGAGCAAAAATATAACACATATATTCTCTTTATTCAATTTATCCAATATATATTGTCAACATAAAATTAATACAAAATTATTTATTAGGTGTTTTATACTATTTTATCATACTAAATTCTTAAAACATACATATTCTGCATATACAAATATCTATTAATTGGGAGACTAAGTTCTCACAAGAAATACTTTCCCTGAATTTAGATTGCACAAAACTTATAGTTAAATTCATACATCCTCAAGACCTCTAAAATCTTTTCATTGACTAAATTAAAAACTAGTTTTAAAATTAAAACTTGAAAAAAATTAAATCAGTGCTATAAAGCACTCAACTTCTCAACTGAGCTATGCAGTTTGAGGCCTCTGTAGCTGGGTAGTGTTTTGACTCTACTGGATGTACAACCCTAGGGCTCTATTGTACCTCAGCATGCTCCAAAGGGACAGAGACATGATAGAATACTACAAAAGGAGACTGATACCCTCTCTTTACACACAGGGAAGATATTTCTGGAACTAACATCAATTTCTTTCCATGTTCTCAACTGGAAATTAAACGGTGGCCAGAAACAGAACGGAGATTCTGTTTCACCTCTGGACACATGCATCTTGGGAAGTCTACATGATCCATTTCAGTGTATCTGAGATATCGCTACATTTAATGTTGAATTACACATACTTAAACCTCCTAAAAATTATCCCATGCCTCTTAATTGTTGACACACATGCAGATAAATGTGCAGCCTTTAATACTGAATATAAGATGGCTGGGTCACCCAGGTCCCCAACTCCTCTACCAGAGAACAGTTTCCAGCATTTTGGAATGCATACTTTCAATCCAGGCACATACACATAACTTAAAGAAGAATAAAAGCAGCTTTGAAAGTTTACTGTATTTTGTGTTGGCTGTACTGTGAGTATAGGGGTATTCTAGGGAGATAATAGTTTTTCTAATAAAACATTTTTAAATGGCAAAAAGTTAGACTTCTAGATATAACCTGGAAACATAGAGTTAACACACAAAAACATTGATGTATAATATAGGAGTTACTTACCTTTTTGAGTCCTTGTCATTGTTATGGTATTTTTCTTACTTAGGTTGATGATGATGATGATGATGATGATGATGATGTAAGGTATGTATTTACATATCAATCACGACTTGCCCCCCCTCTTTCCTTGTTCCTGTCATTTACTCCTCCCTACCACCCCTCCACCTTTCTCCTCAGAGAAGGTAAGATCTCCCACAGATTTCAATCAGCCTTGGCATCTTAAGTTGTAGTGAGACTAGGCACATCTCCTATTTAGGTTAGACAAGGCATTTGGGGAATGGGATCCCAAAAAATCAGAGACAGCCCATGCTCCTGCTGTAGGACTCCCACATGAGGACCAACCTGCACAACTATTTCATATATGCAGAGGGCCTAGGTCCATCCCATGCATGTGCCCTGATAGCAGTTAAGTGTCTGGAAGCCCCTATGGGCCCAGGTTAATTAGTGAATGTTGTAGGCTTTCTTGTGGTGTCCTAGTCTCCCACCCCATCCACTTTCTGTATCATTGCCCAAGCTCTACATAATGTTTGCTGTATTTTGTGTTGGATGTCCTGTGAGTTCTGTGATGATTTTTTTTTAAGAAGAAAATAGCTCTTCTAATGAAACCCACGCCTCTCTAATGGCACTTATACCAGGCTTCCTATATGTGAAGAGGTCAAGCTCAGGGCATTTGGAACATTCCACCATACCCCAGAGCATAAAAACCCCTCCCTCCCTGGAAGGAAGAATAGTTTGATGGTAGGTACCCCTCCCTCCCTGGATTACATTCCTCAGGAAAATGGAAGAGTGAACCAACCCGTTGGCCATATACAGTCAAGAGAAGCCCTTGCCACCTCATTCCCTAAGGACCAATCAGTTTAAAAGTCACACTGTTCTGCCAATCACATTGTGACTAGTGGCTATTGATCTATTTTACCCCTGAAAACTGTATAAAAACTGACCAAATGGGCTGTCTGATGTTGCTGCTTTGCATTGATCCCCAGCTCTGCCTGGTTCACTCAGGGCTCTCTATCATGGCATGGGTCTCAAGCTGAACCAATCATTGGTTGGTCATTCCTTCAATTCTGCTCCATCTTTACTTGTGCATATTTTGTATGCAGGACAAATTGTGGGGTTTGCGGCTGGGTTGGTGTCCCATTTCCTCTTTTGGACTCTTGCCTGATTACAGGATATATCACCTATTGCTATAAGCTTTAGCAAACATCACCCTCATAGATTTCTCAGAATTTCCATGGCCTTAGGTTTCTAGCTTGTCCCAGAGATGCTCCCCCATTCCAATTGTCTCTGGAAGTACCCTCTCAAGCAGTCCTACTCTGACCTGATTCCCTACAACTCTTTACGCAGTCCTCTCCATATAACCCAGATGTTGCCTATTTTATGTCCCTTTCTAAGTGAGATTTGAGTGTCCCTTTTGGACTCTCCTTGTTATTTAGCATTTTTGTGTCTGTGGATTGTAACATGGTTATTACTCAGGGTTTTTATTGCTGTGATAAAAGAATTGCTGTGACCAAAAGAAACTCGATGCAAAAAGAGTTTATTTTAGCTTAGTTTCACATCCTATTCCATCACTGAAGGAAGTCAGGGTAAGAACTCAAGGCAAGAACCAGAGGAACTGATGCAGAGGCTATGGAGGAGCATGGGTTATTGGCTTAATCAGCATAGCATCCAGGAACACTAGTCCAAGGATTGTACCTCCCACAATGGTCTTGGCCCTCCCACAACCACTACTTACTGGGAAAATGCACTACAGGCTTGACCAAGGCCAATATGGTAGGATATTTTCTCCTGTGAAGTTTTCTCTTATAAAATGAAGCTAGCTTGTTTCAAGGTATCATAAAAGTAGCCAGAGCATTACCAAAAAGTGATAGGATAGTCTACTGCAGAAAGTAGTGTCTAAAGAGGAACCATCTGTGCAGAGAACAGAGAAACCTATGAGGAGAGTAATTAATCTTCAAGAGAGGCAAGGTGGAGATAATCTGTGTGACTTAAAGGTTTAGAACTGAAAATGTAATATTCAATTTTTGGACATGTTAAAATATCCTTTACCTATTTTTCAATGGATATATTGAAAATATACAATAACTAATTTTAGGCACAGAACACAGAAAATTCTATAAGGACAATAGCAATGAGTTGGTCCAGAATATATGACCAAACACTGAGAGCTGATAAAAGGAGAGAATGTCAACCTCTTAATAATCCTTGAGATACTGAATAGAGAACTGGATTAACCATATGATTTGTAATGGACTTAAGGAAATTCACATAAAATTAAAGAACATTATCTTAGGGTATTTTTTAACATAGCAATATTGCAAACAGTGGGGTCACATGCTAATTGAAGCATGCTCTATTTACACATGTTTGGAATATATATTTTTAAAACAGTTTTGTATTGGATGTATTGCTTGCTCATATTTTGCCTATCATTTATTTTTAGTTATTGAATCTTCAACTGTACTAATAGCCACTATTTATTTAATTAGTTCTTGATTACTGGATATTTAGTTTACTTACAGAAATAAACTAGACTGTGAATAACATTTTAATACACAAGTTTCCCAAAGTTAACTTATCAGAATTTAATTTCTGAATCAAAATAATTAAAACTATTTGAATTTTTTCAGATGTTAAAGATTATAACAGCTTCCATTCAGACTTATATCTCATGAGAAAACCCTTTACTTTGAGGTGACAATTGCCTGCATCTATAACATCACCAATATAGAGCACATATTTTATTGCTCAGCTATCTCTGTTGCTACAATGAACTTGGATATGTCCATGCTTACTATAACTTAAAATAATATGTTCCTACAGGCTCACAGGTTGCCTGATCTCCAACTGAGGATTCTGTTTTACAGCAAGACAGAAATGTTAGGAGGCAGTGCTGAATGAAAAAGGCAGGCCACTGGACAATGCTTTTGAAGGTCAAATCTCTTCTCCTACTCCTTCCTGCTTCTGTCTTTCTATGGTTAATCTTCCCAAGTAGTGGTTGTGGGAGGGCCAAGACCATTGTAGGAGGCCCAATCCCTGGATTAGTAGTGTTCCTGGATGCTATGCTGAGTATCCAAAATAACCATGAGCTGAAATCTCTGAAATCAAGAGTTAAGTAAAACTGTTGGGATTAACACAAGATTTTTCATGATTAGTATGATTGAAACATTTTGCTTTGACATCATCACACTGAATTGGTCTTTTTCACATTGCATTTTAGAACTTTATATATTGAATTGTACAGGTTTAAATTATCACAAATATTACAAATCAGAATTTCCAACATTTTCTTTTCCTTTTACATTTTGTCACGTACATTTGTTTTTCATATTATTAAATTATTCTTAGTAATTTCCTTCATGAAAATTACTTTCCTTCAAGTGAAAAGTCTTGGTTTAGCTCTGTACCCCATTTTTGGATAGGGTTATTTGGTTTTCTGGGGTCTAACTTCTTGAGTTCTTTGTATACATTGGATATTAGCCCTCTGTCGGATGTGGGGTTGGTGAAGATCTTTTCTCAATTTGCTGGTTGCCGATTTGTCCTTTTGACAGTGTCTTTTGCCTTACAGAAACTTTGTAATTTTATGAGGTTCCATTTGTCTATTCTTGATCTTAGAGCATAAGCAATTGGTGTTCTGTTCAGGAATTTTCCCCCTGAGCCAATGTCCTCAAGGGTCTTCCCCAGTTTCTTTTCTATTAGTTTTAGTGTGTCTGGTTTTATGTGGAGGTCCTTGATCCACTTGGAGTTGGGCTTAGTGCAAAGAGATAAGAGTGGATCAATTCTCATTCTTCTGCATGTTGACCTCCAGTTGAGCCAGCACCATTTGTTGAAAAGGCTATCTTTTTTCCACTGGATGTTTTCAGCTCCTTTGTCAAATATCAATTGGCCATATATGTGTGGGTTCAATTCTGGTTCTTCAATCCTATTCCATTGATCCACTCCCCTGTCACTGTACCAATACCATGCAGCTTTTAACACTACTGCTCTGTAGTATTGCTTGAGGTCCAGGATATTGATTCCCCCAGAAGTTTGTTTACTGTTGATGATAGTTTTAGCTATCCTGGGTTTTTTGTTATTCCAGATGAATTTGAGAATTGCTCTTAGTCATTAAAGAAATGCAAATCAAAACAACCCTGAGATTTCACCTCACACCTGTCAGAATGGCTAGGATTAAAAACTCAGAAGACATCAGGCGTTGGCAAGGATGTGGAGAAAGAGGAACACTCCTCCACTGCTGGTGGGACTGCAAGCTGGTACAACCACTCTGGAAATCAGTCTGGCGGTTCCTCAGAAAACTGGACATGATACTTCCGGAGGATCCAGCCATACACTCCTGGGAATATACCCAGAAGATTCCCCAGCATGCAATAAGGATACATGCTCCACTATGTTCATAGCAGCCTTATTTATAATAGCCAGAAGCCGGATAGAACCCTCAACGGAGGAATGGATACAAAAAATGTGGTATATATACACAATGGAATACTATTCAGCCATTAGAAACAATGAATTCATGAAATTCTTAGAGAAATGGATGGAACTGGAGAACATCATACTAAGTGAGGTAACCCAGTCTCAAAAGAATACCCATGGTATGCAGTCACTGATAAGTGGATATTAGCCTAGAATCTTGGGACACCAAAGACACAATTCACATACCAAATGATGTCTGACAAGAAGAAAGGAATGGACACTAGTGCTGGAAAAGATCAAAGCATCAGTGTAGAGGAATACCAGAACAGGGAAGTGGGAGGGGGTGGATGAGGGAGCAGGGGGAGGGAAAAGGGCATGTGGGACCTTAGGGGTGTGGGGAAACAAAAAAGGGGAAATGAAATTATAGAATATATCCAATAAAAAAATTTAAAAAATTACTTTCCATTTCTTTCCATTACTTTCTGTTTCTTTCTTTGTTTCATGCTAAGAACCACTGCAAGATTATTTAAAAACCTAACATCCTTAACTATATTTGTATCAAATAATTTATCAATAGCTGTAATATTACTGGCATTTGCTTTATTGTTATGAAGAAGATACCATGAACAGTCAACTTTTAAAAGAAAGCATTTAATGAGGAGCTTGCCTGCAGTTGGGGGTGGTGGTGAATGTATGACTATTATGGTAACAAACATAGTAGCAGGCAGGCATGGTTCCCGGACAGTAGCAAAGAATTTACATGTTGAGGCAACAACTGCAAGACTTAGAGAGACACCTAAGTAGGAAAGGCATGAGCTTTTGAAACTTCTAAACCCAATGTCCTAGTAAGTGTATCATTGCTATGATGAGACACTTTGACCATGTCAACTATTATAAAACAAAACATTTAATTGAGGCTTCCTTACATTACAGTTTCAGAGGGCTAGCCCATTATCAGCATGGGCAGAAGCCTAGTAGTATACAAGCACACATGTGTTGGAGAAGGCTAGGTCTACATCTGGAGCCTCATACATCAGAAAGAGAAAAAGACACTGGGGCTGGTTAGAGCTTTTGAGATCCCAAAGTCCACGTACATTACCATACTTCTTCCAAAAAGGCCATACCTCTATCTCTAATCCCTCTCAAGTAGTGCCACTCTGTAATGACCAAGCATTCAAATATATGCCCTATGGTGGGCACGATTCCTATTCCAGGTACCATACCCATTCCCAGGGATACATCTCCTCCAAAAACGCCATATGCCCTAACCATTCCCAAACTAGACACAAATAATTCAAATATATGAACCTATATGTCTTAGGTTTCTATTCCTGCACAAACATCATGACCAAGAAGCAAGTCCAGAGATGGTACCTCCCTTGATCACTAATTGAGAAAATGCCCCACAGCTGGGTCTCTTGGAGGCACTTCCCCAACTGAAGCTCTTTTCTCTGTGATATCTCCAGCCTGTGTCAAATTGACACACAAAACCATCCAGTACAATTAACCCCTTGTCAACTTGACACACAAACACATCACTATTAAGCCTCAACCCTTACTTTCTTATTCATCCTCAAGATCTAAATAACTTTAAGAGTCCCACAGTCTTTGCATATTAAAATTTCAATTACTTTAAAATGTCTAATATCTTTTCAAATTTAAAGTCTTTTAAAAATTCAAAGTCTCTTAACTATGGGCTCCACTAAAATATTTTCTTCCTTCAAGAAGGAAAAATATCAGGACACAGACACAAGCAAAAGCATAACTCAAACTCCAATGGTTCAATGTCTGAGATCCAACTCACCATCTTCCTGACTCCTCCAAGAGCTTGGGTCACTTCTTCAGTTCTGCCCTTTGTAGCACACATCTTGTCTTCTAGGCTCCAGCTGCCTGTACTCCACTGCTGCTGCTGTTCTTGGTGGTCATCTCATGGCACTGGCATCTCCAAAACACTGACTGCTGCCTTTTTCTGTAACTAGGCCTCACCAATAGCCTCTTAGAGGCCCTTTTCATGGTGCCAAGCCTCAACTCCTATGCATGACCCCTTCACTCCTGGGCCATCAATTGCAACTTGGGTTACACCTTCACCCATGGCCTTCCATGGCCTCTCAGTGCCAATCCTCAGCTTCTCTTCATAACCCTTTCATGCCTTCAAAACTAGTACCACCTGGGTCACTCTTACACAGTACTAAGTCCAGCCACAGCACAAAGTACAACTGTGGCTATCTCTGGAACACAGCCTCTGTACTCCCAGAAAACACTTCCGAGAAGATTTCCCTCAGTGATGCTGGTCTCTTCTTAATCACCACTAATTTCTTAGCTCCAGCTAACCAGCATCAATAATCCCAGTAACACAAAGGTTTGCTTCAGTGGTTCTGGTATCTTGTTAATCACAGCTGATTCTTCAGTCCCAGTTAACCAAAACTATAGAATCTTCACAATCAAAACATGGCCTTGATAAGAGTCTTTAATATTCCCTCTGAAATTTCACAAGTCAGGTCTCCATCCTCTGCACTGGTCTTAACATTATCTTCTAAACACCTACAGAACTTTCCACAGAGCTCTTAACATTCTAATGGCTCTTCTAGATCAAAATTCCAAAGTCCTTTCACAGTCTTTCCCAAAACATGGTCAGGTTGTCACAGGAATACCCCACTACACTGTTACCTATTTTTCTTAGGTTTCTATTCCTGCCCAAACATCATGACCAAGAAGCAAGTTGGGGAGGAAAGGGTTTATTCTGCTTACACGTTCACACAGCTGTTTATCACCAAAGAAGATAAGGACTGGAATTCAAGCAGGTCAAGGAAGCAGGAGCTGATGCAGAGGCCATGGGGGATGTTACTAACTGGCTTGCTTCCCCTGCCTTGCTTAGCCTACTCTCTTATAGAATCCAGGACTACCAGTCCAGAGATGGTACCGCCCACAAGGGACTCTTCCCCTCCTTGATCACTAATTGAGAAAATGCCCCACAGCTGGATCTCATAGAGGCACTTCCCCAACTGAAGCTCCTTTCTCTGTGATAACTCCAGCCTGTGTCAAGTTGACACTCAAAACCAGCCAGGACACAATAGTAGCCATTCTTATTCAAACTATCACGGGAGTTAAACAGAGTTTCAAAATTAGAGATAGTGCTTAGGAATTGCAAATACATTTTAATCTTAGAGACCTGACAACTGTGCTAACAGGCTTAATGCTGTTAAAGTGAATTTCACAATAATAGTTAAGAGAAACCAAAAATCAACTACCATTGTCTTTCTTTCCTCTATTATACAGTATCAATATTTATGAAATAAATGGTATCAAAGAACAACTGCTATTTAAATGACAAGTCCTAACAAGAATTTTTACTTTGCTTTCTTTTTTTATTTTTATTTTGTTATTACTCTTAAATGAAGCAAACACAGCAGGGATAATGAAAACAAAAATGAATCCCAACATTGGTGATAGTAGGTAGAAAACCTAACCTTTTCATACAATATAAAGGGATAGCAGGGCCCTGGACAAAGGAAAATGAGCTGTGGGTACCGATCTTGAAAAGAAGCTTGGAAACCAGTTCACCAAACTAGAGCACATACCCTGCCATGAGAAACAGTGCTTTGCTTGCAGAACCAGGAACTGAATGTTTAGGGCTGGCCTTATTTACTTAAGTTCTGAAAAACAATAGTGCTAAGTAGAAAACACACACACACTCACTCATACTCACACAATACACACACACACACACACACACACACTCACACTCACACATACACACACATGCAAGCAGGTGAAATCTTTCAACGGTTACTGTGCTATCCTTGATGTTAGGGAAGGAGAAACAATCTTATTGGGTTAACAGTTTTTACATGTCAAGGTGAATCAAATATATTAAGAAAGGGATTTCTTGTTAGTCAAAAGAGCAATCCTAACTATTTCTTATAACATTCTGCAAGAAATTTCACTTTAAATATATAAATTACCACCAAGAGATCCACAAAGGGCTAGTAATATACAATACATGAAAGTTATAAAAATGAGTGGGCAAAGAATGTCAACTGAAGAACTGGCAGTAGAAAAGCTTTGCTACAAGTTAGATAAATCAGATGAAAAGTTACATTCTCAGGCCAATTTAAAGTATATGCAGTCATGCTTATAAAACAAGAACATGAAACAAATAGATGAGAAAAGGTGATAGAATTAAAGATACTGAAATGTGTTGTCACTCAGAATCAAGCAGATTTATAGTGGGATAACATGTTAGTGGCATTTACAAACAGCCACATTTTCAAAGGCTAAAGTGCCCGATAATTTTGCGGGCAAGACTATATTGAGACTAGCACTCTCTTGCTTGAAGGTAATCATATAAGTGGGTACAAATTGTTAGAATATGCAGCAAAATTACTTGTGCATCCTCTTGTATAGAACATCTGATCTTGCTTTACAGAAAGTTCTTCCATAAAGTTGGTTCTATATACAATATACATTAAAGACCATTAGGAGGCTGTGTATTTATGTACTATAGGTAGAATGAAACTCCAGAAGCAAGCTGTAAGTCTACAAATAAAGAATTGTGTTGAAATAATTTCAACCACTTGTTAGCTGTATAATGTTTTGTGAAAAATTCTAGAGTTCTTGTGTTTATCCATTGATGAAGGGAAATACTATATAGCCAAATATATGAATGAGAAAACTGATGATAGTAGGTAGAAAACCTAACCTTTTCATACAATAAAAAGGGTAAGCAGGGCCCTGGACAATGGGAAATGAGCTGTGGGTACTGATCTTGAAAAGAAGCTTGGAAACCAACCTGGAAAAATGTGTAAAATGTATCACATTTTCTGTATCCATTCTTCTATTGAGGAACATCTTGGTTCTTTATAGTTCTTGGCTATGATCAATAGAGCAACAATGGAAATGATTCAGCAAATGTCTTTGTGGTAGGACAAAAAGTCCTTTGAGTATATGTCTAATAGAGTGATATAGCAGGATCTTGAGGTGGGTCGATGCTCCTCTTCCTGAGGCACTACTACACTGGTGTCCATAGTGGTTATAAGAATGTGCATTCACACCTGCAATGTATGAGTGTTCTTTGACTCCACATCTCACTAGATGGGCTGTCATTTGCTTTACTGATCTTAGCCATTCTGATAAGTCTAAGATGAATGAGGGTGTTGAACATTTCTTTAAGTTTTCTCAGCCATTTGAGATTCCTATTTCGAGAATTCTCTGTTTGGATCTATACTCCATTTTTAAATTGGGTTGTTTGTTTTCTTGATATCTATTTTCTTGAGTTCTTTATGTACTTTGGCTATTTGCTCTCTGTAGGTTTTGTGGTAGATAAAAATCTTTTTCAACCCTGTAGTCTGGCAGATAGTCCAAATGATGGTGTTCTTTGTGAGACAGAAGCTTTTCAGTTTCATGAG
Organism: Apodemus agrarius; assembly: GCA_964023405.1. Taxonomy (NCBI): domain Eukaryota; kingdom Metazoa; phylum Chordata; class Mammalia; order Rodentia; family Muridae; genus Apodemus; species Apodemus agrarius. The sequence continues at coordinate 68,292,395 of OZ030014.1, read as the reverse complement.
GTCCCCATTTATTGTTGATCTTGGCACTTGTGCTGATGGTCTTTTGTTCAGAAAGCCTTTTCTTGTGCCAATGAGTTCAAGACTATTTCCCATTTTCTTCTCTCTCAGCCTTAGTATATTTTGTTTTATGTTGAGGTCTTTAATACTATTGTAGTTGAGTTTTGTGCAGGGTAGGAAGTATGGATCAATTTTCATTCTTCTACATTCAGTCATCCAGTTTGACCAGCACCTTTTGTAGAAGATGCTGTCTTTTCCAGTGTACATGTACATTTCAGGCATATATATATATATATATATATATATATATATATATATATGTGTGTGTGTGTGTGTGTGTGTGTGTGTGTGTGTATTGGATTTATGTCTAGGTCTTCAATTACATTCAATATTTCTGTTTTTGTGCCAATATCATGCTGTTTTTATTACTATGGCTCTGGAGTAGAAATTGAAATCAGGGGCAGTGATACCTCCCATATTTCTTTTATTATTCATGATAGTTTTCAGCATTCTTGTTTGTTTGTGTGTGTGTGTGTGTGTGTGTGTGTGTGTGTGTGTTTCTATATAAAACTGAAGATGGTTCTTTCAAGGTCTTTGGAAATTGTGTTGGAATTTTAATGTGTACTTCATTGAATTTGCAGATTGCTTTTGTTAGCAGGACCATTTTTAATTTTGCTGATCCAAGAGCATGGTTTTTATTCAGTCTCCTAATATCTCCTTCAATTTCGTTCTTCAGTGTCTTAAAGTTTTTATCACACAAGTGTTTCACCTGCTTGGTTATAGTTAAATCAAGACATTTTATATTATATGAGGCTATTGTGAAAAGTGTTAGCTCCCTGATTTCATTCTCAGTCGGTATTTCATTTGTATATAAAAAGACTACTGATGTTTGTGTATTAATTTTTTCCTGCTACTTTGCTGAATATGACCATCAGCAATAGGAATTTTCTAGTGGAACTTTTAGGATCACTTAGGTATATTATTCTATCATCTACAAATAAATTCACTTTGATGTCTTTTCTTTCTGTTTTATCCCCTTGATCTCCTTCAGTTGTCTTAGAGCTGAGACTTGAAGTAATTAAATAAGTACGGAGAGAGTGAACAACCTTGCTTGGTTTCTTATTTTAGTGAAATTCTTTGAGTTTCTCTCCATTTAAATTGATGTTAGTTATGAGCTTGCTGTAAATTACCTTTATTATGTTTCAGTAAATCCCTTCTATCTCTATCTCTCAAGAACTTTCTATCATGAAGGGTATTGGAATTTGTCAAGGCCTTTCTGAATCCAGTGAGATGATCATATGGTTTTTGCCTTTCAGTTTGTGATTATGGTGGGTTACATTTATACGGATATATTGAACAATCCCCGAATCTCTGGAATGAAACTTAATTGATTAAGGTGGACAATCTTTTAGACCTATTCTTGGATTTGGTTTGCAAATATTGTATTGATAATCTTTGCAACTATGTTTATAAGGAAAATTGGTCTGTAATGATCTTCCTTTGTTAGGTCATTAGGTGGTTCGAGTATCAGGATAACTGTGGCTTCTTAAAACGAATTTGGCTCCTTCAGTCCGTTGGGCCTGAGGGTTTTTGATACCCCAGTATAGGAGAACATTAGGGTGGGAGGACGGAGTGGGTGGGTGGGGGAGCACCCTCATAGAGGCAAGGGGAGGGTGGATGGGATAGGGGGTTTCCAAAGGGGACACCTGGAAGAGGAAACTTTTGAAATGTAAAAAAAGAAAATATCCCCCAGACCCCCAAACAAACAAACAAACAAGCAAACATGTTCTGTCAGTTGCATTTGTTGAATAATTTGAGGATTATTGACATTAACCCTTCTTTGACATTCTTGTAGAATTCGCCACTATAACCATCTATTTCCTGGGCTGGTTGTTTGTGTGTTTGTTTGTTTGTTTGGAGACTTTTAATTAGTGGCTCTATTTCACTAGGAGTTATATGCTTGGCTGTCTCACCCCTGGGGCACCTGGAGCTCCACCAGAATGATGCTCAAGGGAGGCAAAATGCAGCCTGCAATGGTGGTTCTCAGTCCATGTTTTCCTGGAGTCGGAAGCAGCAGAGTCTGGAACGATTGTTATGGGTCCCAGGCTCCTGTGTAGCCATGCAATGCTTGCATACCACTGAAAGTTGTGAGGTGGGTGAGGGTGTCCCGGGTCTGTGCTTCCGCTCAGGGCATCCACCTGCCAGGCATGAAGGGAAAGACAGAGCTAAGCTCTGATGGGGCCTCCGTGTTTGTTTACTTTATTGATTCAATTTCCACTTTCATATCTTGAACTGTTTGATTCATTTCCTTCAACTGTGCTTTCATGGGATTTTAGGGATTTATTAATTTTGTTTATAAGGACCTTGTTTGTTAGTTTGTTTTTTCAATTCTCCTGGCCTACTTAGAAGGATTTCTGAGCTCTAATGGAGACACTGTGTTCTGTTTGTTATTGATTGTGTTTTTATGCTTGTGTCCAGGCTTTTGGGTTTAGAAAGACTGTAATTCTAGGTGCTCATAGCTGGCCTTCTGGTCATTGGGTGGGTGTGTTTCTTTGGTTTCTTGTTTTGTTTTATTTTGTGTTGTTTTGTTTTTCTGGTTTTTTTTTTTTTTTGGTGTAGCCATGAAGTTAAAGGTTTAATCATAACACAAGTCAAAAGTCAATGTAAATTTAACTCACAGTCTTATTCTACAGAAAGTTACATGTAATATTCTAATTTAATAGAGCACTAGTTGAATACATGACTCTGCAGAGGGATACTATTTCTATTTTTTTTTTAGATTTTCTTTATTTTCTATATTCTTTGTTTACATTCCAAAGGCTTTCCCTTTCCCAGTTCCCCCCTCACCATATGTCCCATAAGTCCTCTTCCCCCCACCCATTCCCCATTCACCCCCCAACCCTTTCTCTGTTCTGGTACTCTCCTGCAAAACTGGATCCAGTCTTTTCAGACCAGTGTCCTCTCCTTCTTTCTTCTTGGGAATCTTTTGATTTGCTAATTGTGCCTTAAGTATTCAGAGCTTCTGGGCTCTTTAATATCCACTTATCGGTGTTTGCATTTCATATGTATTCTTTTGTGATTGGGTTAATTCACTTAGGCTGATGTTTTTCAGATCCAACCATTTGCCTACAAATTGGATGAATTTATTATTTTTAATTGCTGAGTAGTATTCCATTGTGTAAATACACCACATTTTCTGTATCCATTCCTCCTTTGAGGGACATCTGGGCTTTTTCCAACTTCTGGCTATTATAAATAAGGCTGCTCTGAACATTGTGGAGCATGTATTCAGTGGAAAAAAAGATAGCCTTTTCAACAAATGGTGCTGGCTCAACTATTTCTATTTTTATTTCTACTTCTTAGGAGGGTGTGGTGGCTTTGTGTTGCCTAGTAGGTAGGATCCTGATATGTGTGGCCACTGGGCTTTCCAGATAGAATGTGGTTGTAGGTCTTGGGAGATGACACTTAGAGATGGGGATAGGGTAGCAGCAGGGTTAAAGGGGTCTGCAGGAAGGAGGGCCTGTCCCACCAGGATCTGCTTAGTCCCCTGAGAATGTGGGCAGAGTATGAGAAGAGGCTGCAGCAGATGGTTTGCTACAATGTTGGGGAAGAGACCAGAGAATTGGATTTGGAGGAGAGGAGGGAGAGTGGAGATTTGAATCTAGCCTACCTGCTTCACTGGACTACTGGCTTCTCTGGTAGGCTGGGCTTGTGGGTTCCCATGAAATGCCTGCTGGAAGTGGGTGCCAGAATACACAGGATGAGTGCAAGGAAGTTTGGAGAAGATATTCATGACCTTCTGGACAGGGGTTGTCTCAGGCTGTCTGCTACTGAGCTGGAAGTGAGTTTGGGGAATTAGACTTGGAGATGAGGAGGGAGAGATGAAGATCTGCAGTTAGTTTACCTGCTTCTGTGGGGTTTAAGCTCTTTTAGGGAACCTCAATACAAACTTTGACAGAAGACAGACTAGAAGGAGTATTGGAGGGAAATACTCAAAACAGGAGTGTTGGAAGTGAGTCTTCTAGAGACTGGAGAATCCATTCATGTTCATGGCTGAGAATTCCTCTGCTAGCACCTGGGAATTTCTTTGAAATGCAGAATTTTAGGTTAACTGAGATGGGTGTCTCCATATTTTAGAACAAGGAGTTTCTGTCCAAACTAAGTTGAAAACTAAAAAACTTATTTTCAGCTACAGTTTTTAGTATTTCAGCTTTAGTTTATTTCCTATATATGTGTATTATTCATGTAAACACATCTTTGTAGGTGCCTTTGGAGGCCAGAAGAAAATATAGATACATAGGATTGGAGTTACATATGGTTGTGATCTGCCTCACATGGATGCTGGGAACCAAACTATTGTCCTCTGACATGAGCAGCAGGCACTCCTGCCTGCTGAGCCAGCCATCTCTACAGCAGACTCAAATGTTATAATACAATGATGAAGAACACAAGCTTAAGGACTGAGTAGCCTGGAGTTCATATCTAAGAAGTTGAATTTACATAATCAGCTGCATATTTTTTGGAACATTGCTTAAGTTATTGCAAACACCATTTTATCGTCTATAAATAGTTAACAAAGGCACTTACTGATAAGTTATTTCTCTGCCACCAGTGAAATAAGCCAATTCAAGCCAGATTATAGTATATTAAAGGCAGGTTTATTGGGAAACTGCTCTAGAGCCCAAAGGATTGAGGCCAGGGAAGTTGCCATGGGGAAAAGCATGGGCAGGGAGGGGGGCCAAGAAAGTACATGCACACAGAGAAAGAAGAGGAAAGAAAGATGGAAAAACCAAAACGTCTGGATTATATAGGGAAGAGTCTCTGGGGAAACAGCAGCCCTGCCCCTGAGCTGGAAATGGTATGCCAGGTAAGAACTGAAGGATGCCGAGAGAACCTAAAGGCCAGGTCTGCTTTGGTATGTAATATGTGCACCTCAGTCCCTTGTCCCATGGTCTGAAATCAAACACATGGTTGTTGATTATAAAGATTAAGTTTGGAAAATTATAAGCAACGTTCAAACTAGTGCCGAAAATGGATAATTGCTAATATAATAAACCAGGTAACTTTATTTTGAATTAATTTTTTCATGCTGTAGATGTGTTCACATAGATTCTATAAATCACTTAACCCTGAGGCCATGTAACTGGATGATCAACCATGTGCAAGATAATAACAGAGATGGTAAATAGCTTTTAACTTTGTTTATTTATATTAAGAATTTCATTTCAAGTCCACAGGGAAATTCACATTTTTCTGTTTGTGTTTTTTTTTTCCCAAAGATAAGGACTCAGTATTGAGGCCTTACCTTGATCTTTACTGTTCTTACATGAGAGCTGCCAAAGGAACCTCGGCAGTGTTCCTGGAGTGGTGGAAACAGAACGTCAGGATGCTGGAGATGTCCCACCAGGAAGCTATTCTAATTACTTAAGGTCTTAAATTGTGGCAAATAGCTGTCTGCATTGAGTCAGGTTTTTATAAGCACTTCTGATCTTATTTCCCTAAGGTGATGATCCAAAGAGGTGGGAGAACTTTCCAGAATATTAATATAAGCATGTTTAATTACTGCTTGACAGCCAACTAGAAGCAGTATGCAAGGAAAGATTCACGGGGGAAAATAACAAATTGTGAGGTGAGGAGGATTAGGAATGTAGACTGATAAATCAGAGATGCTGCCTTCCACAACCCATTCTCCTAAGAAGCCACAAGTCTATATATGGTATTCAGAGGGGGATTGTGAAATGTGGTAAGATCCTGCCAGTTCTAGTATTAGAACTAGTCCACAACTATAAAGATTCAGAAGTGTTTATGAGTAACACTGTGCTATATTCATTATATTTAAAAAAATCTCTTTTCCTTCAACTTAATTCTTTTAGACACAACTTTCAATGTGGCCTTTACTTCCTGAATGAAAATGAATGAGGTAACATTCATTTTCCTATTCTTGCACTTGCTAGCTTTCTCTATGGTGTTCTGGCTAGTTCTATGTCAACTTGATTCATTATAGAGTCATTTGAGAAGAGGGACTGTCTTAGGGTTTTACTCCAATGAACAGACACCATGGCTAAGGTAACTCTGATAAGAACAACATTTAATCTGGTCTGGCTTACAGGTTCAGAGGTTCAGTCCATTATCATCAAGTGGCAGTATCCAGGCAGGCATGGTGCAGCAGGAGCTGAGAGTTCTACATCCTCATCTGAAGACTGCTAGCAAAATATTGACTTCCAGGCAGAAAGAATAAGGGTCTTAAAGGCCACACCCATAGTGACACCTACTCCAACAAGGCACTACCTATTCCAACAGGGCCATACCTTCTAATAGTGCCATTCCCTGGGCCAAGCATATACAAACCAAAATAGGGACCCCTAACTGAGAAATTGACTTAATAATATTGAGATGTGAGCAATCCTGTAGATAATTTTCTTAATTGGTGATTGATATGGGAGGGGCCAGTCCATTGTGGATAGTAGGGTTTGATGGTCCTTGGTGCTATAAGAAAGCAAGCTGAGAAATCCATAAAGAAGAATACAGTTGTCTCTGATCTTTACAAATCATTATGCTTGAGGACTGTGTTATTTATAAAATAGAAACATGAACAATTTAGAATCAGCCACCTGTGGTAGAATATATCTTAAATTCCTGCTCTCAGGAGGTAAAGAGATATCTGTGAGTTTGAGACCAGCCAGAATTATGTAGAAAGCTCCAGGCAAGGCAGGCACCTTAAGAGAAAGAGGCAGAGGCAGAGGCAGAGGCAGAGGCAGAGGCAGAGGCAGAGGCAGAGGCAGAGGCAGGGAGAGGGAGAGGGAGAGGGAGAGGGAGAGGGAGAGGGAGAGGGAGAGGGAGAGGGAGAGGGAGAGGGAGAGGGAGAGGGAGAGGGAGAGGGAGAGGGAGAGGGAGAGGGAGAGGGAGAGGGAGAGGGAGAGGGAGAGGGAGAGGGAGAGGGAGAGGGAGAGGGAGAGGGAGAGGGAGAGGGAATCTCCAAATGAAATCTTTCAAATGAATCAAAGAAATATATGGATTTGGGCAAATATACCAAGTTAACAGGTAATGGAAAGACTAACTAAATGCTGAACACATATCCTCTGGAGGAACTTACTTGTGTTCTATATAACCCACTCTTTAAAAGACAAATAGCACCTGAAACAAATGGAAACAGAAACAAAGCAGAGAAAAGCCAGCAAACATAGTGTTCAACCTTTGTAAACCCAGTAATCCTATTTGAAGGATTAGAAAAAAAAATAGTTCTAATAGAAAAAAAATGCAAGCAAAAAGTAAATGACCACAATTTTGAATATGCACAATGTAAAAGGAGGTTTTAATGGTGTTTTCGAAATGATTGTTGTGCCTTGGTAAGGCAGCATATTTTTAACAATGTGTATGATTAAAATGATAGGATTTACATGCTCTACATCCACTGACAAATTTAGACCCAGGGAATGGGGCAAAGGCACCATATCTGTTGTTTGGTCATTTGCTTGGGTTAACTGGATCAAAAGACAATAAGCAAAGGATAATAACTCATAACCTTGCAGATCGTAAAAGCCTGGGTAATGGAACAGACAGTCAGGAAGCATCAATATTTTGATCTCTTGTTGTCTATTCAAATCAATTGTTGCTCAATGCTTCCCTCTGCCCTTGACTGACCAACATAATGGGACACTCAACTTTTCAAGTTGTATTTATGTCAGAAGACTTCACAGCATACAGC
>OZ030014.1:68119693-68279693 GCA_964023405.1 Apodemus agrarius | reverse complement strand
TGAGTCTATCAGCCTCCCTGTGGGAAAACTAGAAGTCCTGCCTATTCTGCCCAGCTCATTTGCTGCTACCATCTTTGTTGATCCACCAAGAACCAACTGGGGAAGAGAGTCTTCAGTGTTCATGCACAGATTTCCATTCAGACCTTCAGAACCATGAAATACACAGTATACTCAATTCATCATGGTCAGGCAGCAACTCCTTGAAGTACTGTTCAGGCCTCCACTCTTTTCCTAAGTGTCCTTCCCACTCTGTCCTCTCACAAGCGATGCTGCAAACAGGCAGTCCCTATTCTCACCACATGAATGTTGCAAATTTCATCAGTATTACATTTCAGAAAAAAAAAGAACTCAAAAGATCAAAAGGAAAGTGACATATAATACAGTGATAGGTCAAGGCAACCACAGCTTCTCATAGGGCTGTGAATGTAGGAAACACATGAACCTTCTCCCTTTTCTTCTGATTTTGACTCCCACATAAAGTGTTCAAGGAGCCAGGGACTTCTAAAGGAATCTCCAGGAAAACAACAACAATCATAGCTAACTAATAATGCTAAGTAAATGATCTCTGTGCAATGCTTCAAAATACTCTCATGAACTCCTTGCAGAAATTGCATAAGGCTGAAACTAATGCCATGATGTTCATGCCTGACTACAGGTTACTCATTCCCTTTGTTCCAAATGAGCCCAGTTCTTTGAACACAGATTACACAACATTGTCTAGCATTGTTTGCAAAACCTATTGGGGTTTCTGGGTTTTTGAAATGTGCATAAAACCTTCTCATAGTTAGAAATATGGTTATTTAACTTCCTGCTTTAGATGGGAAAATATGTTCATATTAGCAACTAGGGGAAAACTCAGATAAATACCTATGCTTAATGTCCCTACCACAAGCTCACATATGTAATATCTTAGTTACATTTGTGAAATCACAGACTATGAGAAGGTTCAGCAGCCCTGTTATTCAGATAGGTGCATGCAATCGTCACTGGCACACTTAGAGATGGCAGTTGATTACCAGCCTTCTTCAGCAGCCTGGGCCAATTGGCCAGTTTTCTCTTCTTCACTCTACTCCCAGGGAATGCAACTGATTCAAATGCATTTTCTTTGAGACTTCTGGTACTTTTTTTTACTTCACCTCTGATTGGCTTATGGCTCCTGCTGACTGACAGGCAAGTCTACAGCTGTGTGTTCTCTTTTGAAGCCATTTCATTTTTTTTCTCCTTTAACTTTCTTTTAGTTTGATTGGATTCACTCTTGGAGCACTCTGTGGAAAGAGCCCTGATTACTCTCTTCTCTACTGTGCGTTGGTGGATGGCAAAGCACACTCAGAGGTCTGATCCCTCCTTTGTTAAGACTGGCCTCCTGGGAAAGCCCTGGGAGTGCTCATCTTGCCTGGCAGATAACCACTCCCAGGTTTCCACTTCAAAGGCAAAACCAAGGCAGTCCCCAAAGAAAGAAAATTCAGCTTCAAGACTGTGTGCTAGGCCTATGGCTACTTTGGAAATATAAAAATCACATGAGAAATGAGGTAGCCTAGAGATCTCAAGGTCATCTTTTCACATTGAGAGAGTAACTACAGAGCCCCAAGGAGAGGGGCATTTATTATAGGCAACGTCATTGGGACTCTCAGCTGGAGAACTGGTATATACTGATCTCCTGGGTACATTCAGAGTCATTACATGTGGTGAGAAGGCCCTGTGTGAACTGCTCATTAGAGGATTTGGAGCAGCATAGTTCTCTGCAATGAAAGGAAGATTTAGGTCTCAATTTGATGGACCTCTTGGACTGACTACAATTCAAGAGTCCAAGGGAAATTCTCATTGGAGATTTTATTTCTTCAAGCATGAGAATGAAGTGTGCATGTGCATGTGCATGTGCATGTGCATGTTAATGTGTGCACTTAAGTGATTTTGTGACTCTGGATTTTAGATGGCTAGAATGCTAAATCCAAAATATAATAATATAGGAGCAGCCCATGGTCTATCTCTGTTATATTATCTACAGGTTTACACATTCACAAAAAGAGTAAGTAAACTCACTCCTGAATCATGAAGTGGGAAAAAAACTATTCCATCACTTTTCATTGCTAGTACATATCCATGAATGAGAGGCAAATCTTGACTCTCACTTACCTCTTTGTGACTTTGCTTATATCGAGATGGTTTCCATCCTTCAGTTCCTCAATCTATCATTTGCCTCATAAAAGTGAACATCATGGCATTAGTTTCAGCCTTATGCAATTTCTGTAAGGAGGTCAGGAGAGAGTATTTTAAAGCATTGCATAGAGGTCAATAGTTAGTTTTGCCATTATTGCTGCTGCTTTCCTGGGAGTTCCTTTAGAAGTCCCTGACTCCTTGAGCACTTTAGTGGGAGTCAAAATCAGAAGAGAAAGGTTAATATGATTCCCACATTCACAGCCCTGTGAGGGGCTTTGATCATCCTGACCCACTCACTGTCTTATATGACACTTTCCTTTTGATCTTTTGAGGTTTATTCTCCTACCAGGTTGCTTTTTGCTCCATTGTTATCCTCCAAACCACTGACCTCCATAATGCCTGTGGGTGTCTGTCAGCAGTCAATGCTGACACTGTCAGACTCTTATCTCTGAAGTTGAGTTCTTGCTTGACTAGCAGGGAATACCTTTTATTACCAGCCTACCCAAAATGCCAAGTGACAGATCTTTTGTGCCCGAGAAGCTTGTGGGTGGACAGAGGGGAGCAGAGAACCTGGAAGATACACAGAGAAAGGACCTTACCAGGTGCATGGAATCACTACTCTCTTTAATGCATTCACTGCTACCACCTGGCCTGCCCTTCCTACCAGTCTTCTGATGACCTGATTAATTTATATAGCTCTTTTCATGTCCTTCTGGTCCAGCTATCCACAGGAATGGCCATTGTATGTTTCAGTCTCAACTGTGATAAAAGTTGTTCACATTTTTTTCACTCAGTCCCTGGGCAAGTACGATTATTAGCACACTCTCAGGCATGGTTGCTGTCAAACCCCACTGAACAACTCAACTGTTTCCAAGGATTTACTAATAAAGATATTTCCTCAGACAGTGCATTCCTAACTCAGTGTCTGTTAACTCGTAATTATGAAAAGAATGCCTCACAATATGTTTTTATCCCTATTTTAAAATAATAAGTAGTGAATTCAAGGTCTGTATAAAAATAATTTAGTTTACTCAGTGTTCATTAACATAGTAAATAGAAGATTGGAATAGAGGATTCTGTCACTCACTCTCTCTATATGACTCTATTTACACATCAAAGCTCACATGGAGATATTTTGTGCCTGAGATTTTTGTATTTTTTTTCAAGACTCACAACTTGATCTTCTTCTTTGTCATACTTTTCAATAACTTTACCAATTTCTATTTTAAAAATCATGATCATGATAGAGAATTTGAATGTTAGTCTAAAGGTATGGACATCATCATCATTATCATTATTGAAAGATTGTACATGTGGAGTGTATTAAAAGAATTCCTAGTGGAATAGCAGTGTGGAGACTAGTTACAAGTATTCTAGAGATCCAAAGCAGGGTTGATACACAACAGAATTATACATGTATTTGATGTGCAGGAAATGCTCTCTACCCAAATGTACACAAAACCATAATATTACATTGTTCTATGATGTGAACATGCTTTTCCCCTTCAAATCTATGAAGATTTCAATTCCATCTAATTATGGCATGCAGATGCAGAAGCTTTGGGAAGTAAGTTGAATTAGATATGATCACTAGATGGGGCCACTGTAAATGAATTCTAGTGGATTTATAAGGAGAAAGAAATTTTGGGAGATAAAAAACTTTCTTCCTATCTACTCTTTATGATTTCCAGAATGGGCTCTGTCTCTCACCCTGTCACTAGGCTCATGTTCTCAACATGAAACCAGAACTGTTAGATGATATAAACCCATTTTCTTTTTTTAAAATATAATATATGGTATTGTTAAAATAAGGAAATGAACTAAGATATGTGGCAAATAAAATTTCAGGTGCACACAGAATTAGGTAATTATTCTGTATTGTCTGGGTGGGGTTCATTATAATCATCAGGAACATTTAAATTGAGAAAAGTAGAAGAGGAGATCCAAATTGCACTCGAAGATGCTGTATTGCTTGCTTTGAAAATGAAAGTATCACTTTATGAGCTAAGGGATGCTAGAAGCCTCTATACAATGATTTTTAATTTTCCTAATGCTGTAACCCTTTAATAGATAGTTCCTCATGCTTTGGTGACCTCCAACAATACATTTATTTTCATTGCTACTTCATAACTAAAATTATGCTACTGTTATAAATTATAATATAAATTTCTGATATTCAGGATATCCTATATGTGACTGCTATGAATGAATGAGTCATTCCACACCCAAAAGGGTCATGACCCACAATTTGATAATTGCTGCTCTAGAAGCTGGCGAAGGTAAAGAATAGGTACATTTCTAACAATTCCAGAAGAAACAGATCCTTGTAGAGACCTGAGTGTAGAGGAATTTTAATCTAGCAACATAGCTGCCCTGGCAAGGGATTATATCCAAAGACCTTCTAAGACTATGTGATCTAGCTGGAATGCAGGCACACTTTGGATTACAGTATGATCTGGCTGAAATACAGATACACCCTTATTATACACCTTTATTCCCTAACAATGAACGTAAGTTTAGTTTGTAGATGAAGATAGCCACGATAGAGAATATGACATCTAATTGAAAGACAGACTAAGTGATGAATCAGAGAAAGATTTGACAGAATGACTCAGAGATAGAATTGTACAATGCTCACAAGAACAGTACAGGGAAAAGAGACTACTTAGGTTCAGTGGAGGGAGAGACAACAGGCTAGACAGAGGTGGTAGTGGTCTGTGTATGTGTGTGTGTGTGTGTGTGTGTGTGTGTGTGTGTATGTGTGTGTGTGTGTGTGTGTGTGTGTGTGTATGTGTGTGTGCTTATGGCAGATTTACTGGGACAGTTTTACAGATACAGGTTGTAGAGAGAACAAGCTAGCCACAGGTGAAGAAAGACCAAGCCATAGAATTAGTAGGAACCATTAGAAGATACTATCCAAGTTTGTATGAGCCCAAAGCAGAACAATTCAGTCAGAAACCAAGAGAAGCTGGATTGAATTAGTTAACTTGGAAGATTTTTTTTTTTTTTTTTTTTTTTTTGGTTTTTCGAGACAGGGTTTCTCTGTGTAGCCCTGGCTGTCCTGGAACTCACTCTGTAGACCAGGCTGGCCTTGAACTCAGAAATCCACCTGCCTCTGCCTCCCAAGTGCTGGGATTAAAGGCATGTGCCACCACTGCCTGGAAGATTTTACAGAATCTAGAAGCTTCTATACTGAGGCCTAGGGATAGTTAGAACATAGAAGGAAGTGCTCTGGGCTCAGTCAAAGCCATAAATTCATACAGCTTAGGTATAACTTTCATGTTTCATCTCATCATGTGAATACATAAATGTGACATTTATATCTGGCCTTTATTTCAGTGATTCTTGCTACACTTCTGACCTCCAGAACTACACTGAATAATATGTTCTAGTTTAAAAATATGTGGTAAGTTGCTATAGTAGTAGTTGGAAGCTAATACATGTAGCAAGTAGTAACATTTGAAAGACCATAACATAAATAATAAAAAAAGACTTAGTCATTAGCATACAAAAGGGAAGTGTTAACAAAGGATTTATGTTGTTTGTTTGTTTTTTAATTTTTATTTTCTATATTCTATGTTTACATTCCAAAGGCTTTCCCCTTTCCCAGTTACCCCCCCCACCATATGTCCCATAATTCCTCTCCCCCCCACTATTCCCCACTCATTCCCCCCCACACGATTTCTCTGTTCTGGGTCTACAATACTGGATCCAATCTTTACAGGCCCAGGGTCCTCTCCTTTCTTCTTCTTGGGAGTCATTTGACTTGCTAATTGTGCCTTGAGTGTTTAGGGCTTCTGGGCTCATTAATATCCACTTATCAGTGATTGCATTTCATGTGTATTCTTTTGTGATTGGGTTAGCTCACTTAGGATGATAGTTTCTAGATCTAACCATTTACCTACAAATTGCATGAGTTCATTATTTTTAATTGCTGAGTAGTATTGCATTGTATAAATATACCACATTTTCTGTATCCATTCCTCTTTTGAGGGATATCTGGGCTCCTTCCAATTTCTGGCTATTATAAACAAGGCTGCTATAAACATAGTGGAGCATGTGTCTTTATTGTATGCAGAGGAATCCTCTGGGTATATGCCCAGGAGTGGATGCCAGGGTCCTCTGGAAGTGACATGCCCAATTTTCTGAGGAACTGCCACACTGATTTCCAGAGCAGTTTTACCATTTTGCAATCCCACCAACAGTAGAGGAGTGTTCCTCTTTCTTCACATCCTCGCCAGCACCTGTTGTCTCTTGAGTTTTTAATCTTAGCCATTCTGACTGGTGTGAGGTGGAATCTCAGGGTTGTTTTGATTTGCATTTCCCTGATGACTAATGATGTTGAACATCTCTTAAGGTGTTTCTCGGCCATCCACATTTCTTCTTGTGAAAATTCTTTGTTTAGCTCTGTACCCCATTTTTTGATAGGGTTATTTGGTTCTTTGGGGTCTAACTTCTTGAGTTCTTTGTATATATTGGATATTAGCCCTCTGTCGGATGTGCGGTTGGTGAAGATCATTTCCCAATTTGTTGGTTGCAGTTTTGTCCTTCTGACAGTGTCCTTTGCCTTACAGAAACTTTGTAATTTTATGAGGTCCCATTTGTCAATTCTTGATCTTAGTGCATAAGCTATTGGTGTTCTGTTCAGGAACTTTCCCCCTGTGCCCATGTCCTCCAGGGTCTTCCCAAGTTTCTTTTCTAATAGTTTCAGTGTGTCTGGTTTTATGTGGAGGTCCTTGATCCACTTGGAGTTGATCTTACTACAAGGAGATAAGAGTGGGTCAATTCGCATTCTTCTGCATGTTGACCTCCAGTTGAACCAGCACCATTTGTTGAAAAGGCTATCTTTATTCCACCAGATGGTTGTGGCTCCTTTATCAAAGATCAAGTGACCATAAATCTGTGGACTAATTTCTGGGTCTTCAATCCTATTCCATTGATCTACCTGCCTGTTGCTGTACCAATACCATGCAGTTTTTAACACAATTGCTCTGTAGTACTGCTTGAGGTCAGGGATATTGATTCCCCCAGAAGTCCTTTTATTGTTGAGAATAGTTTTACCTATCCTGGGTTTTTTGTTGCTCCAGGTGAAATCGAGAATTGCTCTTTCTAGATCTATGAAGAATTGATTTGGGATTTTGATGGGGATTGCATTGAATCTGTAGATTGCTTTTGGCAAGATGGCCATTTTACTATATTGATCCTGCCAATCCAGGAGCAAGAAATATTTTTCTATCTTCTGAGGTCTTCTTCGATTTTGTTCTTCAAGGATTTGAAGTTCCTGTCAGACAGATCTTTTGCTTGTTTGATTAGTTATGCTGAGGTACTTTATGTTTGTTTTTTGTGGCTATTGTGAAGGGTGTTATTTCCCTAACTTCTTTCTCAGCCTGCTTGTCCTTTTAGTACAAGAAGGCTACTGATTTGCTTGAGTTAATTTTATAACCAGCCACTTTGCTGAAGTTGTTTATCAGCTGTAGCAGTTCTCTGGTGGAGTTTTTTGGATCGCTTAAGTAGACTATCATATCGTCTGCAAATAATGATACTTTGACTTCTTCTTTTCCAATTTGTATCCCTGTGACTTCCTTATGTTGTCTAATTGCTCTCGCTAGAACTTCAAGTACTATATTGAAAAGATATGGAGAGAGAGGGCAGCCTTGTCTAGTCCCTGATTTTAGTGGGATTGCTTCAAGTTTCTCTCCATTTATTTTGATGTTGGCTACTGGTTTGCTGCATATTGCTTTTACTATGTTTAGGTATGGGCCTTGAATTCCTGCTCTTTCCAAGACTTTTAGCATGAAAGGATGCTGAATTTTGTCGAATGCTTTTTCAGCATCTAATGAGATGACCATGTGGTTTTTTTCTTTTAGTTTGTTTATGTAGTGGATTACATTGATGGATTTCCGTATATTGAACCATCCCTGCATCCCTGGAATGAAGCCTACTTGATCATGGTGAATGATCGTTTTGATGTGCTCTTGGATTCGGTTGGCAAGAATTTTATTTAGTATTTTTGCATCAATATTCATAAGAGAAATTGGCCTGTAGTTCTCTTTCTTTGTTGGATCTTTTTGTGGTTTAGGTATCAGCGTAATTGTGGTTTTGAAGAACGAGTTGGGCAGTGTCCCTTCTGTCTCTATTTTGTGGAATAGTTTGAAAAGTATTGGTTGCCACGGACCGACTCAGTCGGAACACACACTCCCGTGGGGAATCAGGGTCTTTGGTATGCAGGAAGGTACAGGTCCGGAGAATGACAGACAGACACACACAAGATCTGAATGCGTCTGAATGCACTTTACTGTTCTGAGGCAGGAACATTTATACAGGCAAACTGGCATTACATTACTAAAGAAAAAATGTATCCAGTGAAATGTTTACAAAGAATGGTTACCATGAGTATCTGGCACAAGGAAATACAAAATTAGTCAGGTATGAACGTCAGAGATTACACACAAGGTCATTGCGTCCCTCTGTGGTCAATGATAAATTAGTGATTCAAGAGTCAGAGATTACACACAAGGTCATTGCGTCCCTCTGTAGTCAATGATAAATTAGTAATTGGAATTAGTAATTAGTCCTTGGAAACACTACGTATGCTATTTTTCTTGTAAGACTTTCTCAGGCTTATTTTGAAACTTTACTTAACTGATGGTTTCCATGTCAGAGTGCCAAAGCCAGCTAACCATACAAATAATATAAATTGTTGGGAGGTTAATTCTTTAATGTATCTAGGTAATAACTGTACAGCTAATTAAAAGCAAAGCAATGGATCTCCAGAAGATAAATCATGGCCAGTGCTGTAGTTCAAAGAATAAACTCCCAGTGAATCATCACGCCTGGATGCTCGCACCTCTGGCTGGCAGGGACATCTTGTAAGTAAAAGAACAGGTCAGAAAAAGGTCACACAGCTTGCCATGAGAAATTTCAGCTCAGCCCTATCTGTAGCCAAGGAGGCCCACAGCAGCATTCACCTTGAACAGCCCTGCCAAACAAGGCTTTTCCCAGTAAATATCACACAGCCTTCACCTGGATTGCAGCTTGGCTGCGTGAAATTACGGTGATCAAGAGATGCACGTGATAATTGGTGTTAAGTCTTCTTTGAAGGTCTGGTAGAATTCTGCACTAAAACCATCTGGTCCCGTACTTTTTTTTGGTTGGGAGGCTTTCTATAACCCCTTCTATTTCTTTAGGGGTTATGGGACTGTTTAGCTGATCTACTTGATGCTGATTTAATTTTGGTACTTGGTATCTGTCTAGGAAATTGTTCATTTCCTCCAGATTCTCCAGTTGTTTTGAGTATAGGCCTTTGTAGTAGGATCTGGTGATCTTTTGAATTTCCTCCGTTTCTGTTGTTATATCCCCCTTTTCATTTCTAATTGTGTTAATTTGGATACTGTCTCTGTGCCCTTTGGTTAGTATAGCTAAGGGTTTTTCTATCTTGTTGATTTTCTCGAAGAACCATCTCTTGGTTTTGTTGATTCTTTGTATGGTTCTCTTTGTTTCTACTTGATTGGTTTCAGCCCTTTGTTCGATGATTTCCTATCTTGTACTCCTCCTGGGTGAGTTTGCTTCTTTTTGTTCCAGGGCCTTCAGGTGTGCTGTTAAGTTGCTAGTGTATGCTCTTTCTAGTTTCTTTTTGGAGGCACTCAGGGCTATGAGTTTTCCTCTTAGCACTGCTTTCATTGTGTCCCAAAGATTTGGGTAGGTCGTACCTTCATTTTCATTAAAGTCTAAAAAGTCTTTGATTTCTTTCTTTATTTCTTCCTTGACCAAGGTGTCATTGAGTAGAGTATTGTTCAGTTTCCATGTATATGTGGGCTTTCTGTTGTTCTTCTTGCTATTGAAGACCACTTTTACTCCATAGTGTTCTGATAGGAGACATGGGATTACTTCAGTCTTCTTGTATTTGTTGAGGTCTGTCTTGTGACCAATTATATGATCAATTTTTGAGAAGGTACAGTGCAGTGCTGAGAAAAAGGTATACTCTTTTGCTTTAGGATGGAATGTTCTATATATATATCTGTTAAATCCAATTGGTCCAAAGCTTCAATTAGTTTCACTGTGTCTCTGTTTAGTTTCCACTTTCCTGATCAGTCCATTGAGGAGAGTGGAGTGTTGAAGTCACCTACAATTATTGTGTTAGGTGCGATGTGTGCTTTAAGCTTTAGTAAAGTTTCTTTTATGAATGAGGGTGCCCTTACATTTGGCGCATAGATGTTCAGTATTGAGAGCTCTTCTTGGTGGATTTTCCCTTTGAGAAGCAGGAAGTGACCTTCTGTGTCTCTTTTGATGACTTTAGGTTGAAAGTCAATTTTATCTGATGTTAGAATGGCTACTCCGGCTTGTTTCCTGGGACCATTTGCTTGTAAACTGTCTTCCAGCCTTTTACTCTAAGGTGGTGTTTGTCTTTGACACTGAGATGTGTTTCCTGTATGCAGCAAAATGTAGGGTCCTGTTTCCATATCCAGTCTGTTAGTCCGTGTCTTTTTATTGGGGAATTGAGTCCATTGATATTAAGAGATATTAAGGAATAGTAATTATTACTTCCTGACATTTTGGGCGTTATTATTATTATTAATATTATTAATATTATTATTATTATTATTATTATTATTTTGTATTTGAGTTGTTCTCTTCTTTTGGGTTGGATGAGATGGGGTTTCTATCTTGTTTCTTCTGGGGTGTTGTTTCCCCCCTTGTGTTGGTATTTTTCCCCTATTATCCTTTGTAGGGCTGGGTTTGTAGATAAGTATGGTACAAATTTGGTTTTGTCGTGTAATATCTTGGTTTCCCCATATGGCAATTGAGAGTTTTGCTGGGTATAGTAGTTTTGGCTGAAGTTTGTGTTCTCTTAGGGTCTGCATGAGGTCTGCCCAGGATCTTCTAGCTTTCCTGGTCTCAGGTGAGAAGTCTGGTGTAATTCTGATAGCTCTTCCTTTATATGTTACTTGTCCTTTTTCTCTTACTGCCTTTAATATTCTTTCTTTGTTTAGTACATTTGGAGTTTTGATTATTATGTGATGGGAAGTATTTCTGTTCTGGTCCAGTCTATTTGGGGTTCTATAGGCTTCTTGTATATTCATGGGCATCTCTCTCTTTAGGTTGGGGAACTTTTCTTCCATAATTTTGTAGAAGATATTTGCTGGCCCTTTAACTTGTACATCTTCATTCTCATCTATCCCTATAATCCTTAGGTTTGGTCTTCTCATTTTGTCCTGGATTTCCTGAATGTTTTGGGTTACCAGCTTTTTGCAGTTTGCATTTTCTTTAATTGTTGAATCCATGGTTCCTATGGTATCTTCGGCTTCTGAGATTCTGTCTTCTATCTCTTGTATTCTATTGTTGATATTTGCATCTATGACTCCTGATTTCTTCCCAAGGTTTTCTATCTCCAACGTTGTCTCCCTTTGCAATTGCTTAGTTGTTTCTACTTCTGTTTTTAGATTCTGTATGGTTTTGCTCAGATCGTTCAGTTGCTTGTTTGTGTTTTCCTATAATTCTTTAAGGGAGTTTTGTGTTTCCTCTTTTATGACTTCTACTTGTTTACCCATGTTCTCTTGTATTTCTTTAAGTGATTTTTGTTTCTCCCCCTTATTGGGAATCATTTTTTGCTCTATATTCTCCTGGATTTCTTTAAGTGATTTTTGTGTCTGCCTTGTATGGGCTTCTAGCTTTTGATCTATTTTCTCCTCTATTACTTTAAGAAATTTATCTAAGTGATCCTCAATCTGCATCTTTACCAGTGATTTTAGATCTGAGTCTTGGTTTTCTGGTGTGTTGAGATATCCGAGATTTAATTGTGTTTGCCTTGTAAGGGCTTCTAGCTTTTGATCTATTTTCTCATGTATTACTTTAAGAGATTTATCTAAGTGTTCCTCTATCAGCATCCTGACCAGTGGTTTTAGATCTGAGTCTTGTTTTCTGGTGTTTCGGGGTATCCAAGATTTATTGCTGTTGGGGAACTGGGTTAGGATGCCGCCATACTGCCTTGATTTCTGTTAGTAATGATCTTACATTTGCCTTTTGCCATCTGGTTAACTCTGGTGTTAGTTGGTCCTGTAGTTACTAGCTGGTGCTTGACCCTCCTGTGGGCTCCTAAGGTTATTTCCCAGCGACTTGGACACCTGAACCACTGCCCTGCAGGGCTCCTGCTCACAGATTGCTGACAGGTGGCCTGATGCCCCTGAGGTCTTAAACTCAGGATATCCCAGGTACTTGGTTCTGCCTGTTGGGCAGCTGCTCTGCACTGCTTCTGCTCAGGGTTTGCTGTCTGTTATCCTGTTTCCACAGGGGTCTTAAAGTTGGGATATCTCAGTTATCTGGTTCTGCCTGCTGGTCCAAAGCTGCTGGGAAGCTGGCTGAGGCTGGCTCCCCAGCCACTGGCTGGATGGGAAGCAGCTGGCAAGATGGCGCTGTCTGCAGGGAGTTCGGGGTCCACCCTGGTTCCACAGGCTGGTCCAAAGCTGGTGGGAAGCTGGCTGGGTCTGGCTCCCCCACTGCTGGCTGGCTGGAAAGCTGCAGGCAAGATGGTGCTGCCTGCAGGGAGTTCAGGTCCAGCCTGCGAGCGCAGAGCTCAGGCTAGGCCGCTGTGCCCCAAACCGCTACTCTGTGCACAGCTCCCACTCCAGGCCTGAGTCCCCGAAGGTCTTAAACTCTGGTTATCTCGGGTACCTGGTTCTGCCGTCTGGGTCTGAGCACCTGGGAAGCTGGCTGGTTCTGGCTTCCCAGCCACCGGCTGGATGGGAAGCTGCAGGCAAGATGGCGCTGCCTGCAGGGAGTGGTTGTTTGTTATTATTTTAACTTTTTTCTGATAGTGTATAGATTACAATTAGAGAAAGTCACATACCTATATAGTCTATAAGTAAATTTGACTATTATATTTCATTCATGATAGTGTGAATATTAGACCTCAAAGATAGAAATGAAAACATCTTATGTATATAGGACTAATAACCTATATTTCTGAGTATTTAGCATTAATACTTCTCACTAGACTGATGACAGATTCACAAGGATGGTTTTCAAGGTAACACACACACACATGCACACACACACACACACACACACACACACACACACACACACCTTCCCAAAAGCTGTATGTTATTACATATTCTTGAATATGTGGTTCATAATGAAAAATTTAGGGAAATTTTATATGATTTCATTTTTAAAAAGAAAATAAAATTAGAATGTATATATCATGAAATAGTGATAAATCTTATTTTAGAAACCAGTATTAATTGTTGACTGTCATACAAAACAATGTAATGTCATTCATTAAATAAAGTATCTTCTCCTCACCCATCATTTTTTTTCTAGAATTATTCTTTCTTTTCCTATTGTTCAATGATATCTCATGTCTATTATGTAACATTCCATCAATTCCACTAGATTATAGTTAGTTTTACAGCTATCTTTGTTTACCCAGAAATTTAAAACTACTTGAAAATAAATAATATTATTTTACTTATTCAGTTTTATATTAGAATCATTTAAAATTGACAAATCATCATTCAGTGTTTCTATGGAGTGCAGTGTGATATTTTCATGTGTGTATGCAATATAAAATGACTAGGCCATGCTAGTGAACATATCATCTTGATTGCATATATCTTTTCTGATAAGACATGTGAAATCGGACTCTCTTGTTTATTTTGTCAGACACATACATAATTTGGTGAATACATGACACTATGCACTAGATTTCAAAATATATCCATTATGTTTGAAATTCTGTCCCCTTTGACCAGTAACTGTCCATTCTCTCATCCCTTCATCTCTTATAACCATGGTTTTCATTTCTATAGACATAAATGAGATAATAAATGGTTAGTCTTTTCCTTTCGTCTTGACATTGAGCACACTGCTTTGTTTAAGGAACCCAGTGAGTGAAAAAAAAAGGTAAATTGAGAGGAACTGATCCAATATTCAATTTCAAATCTAACTATTTAATATAGACTTAGGCAAAGTCATTTCACATCTTGATGGCTTTGTTCTCTATTTAAAAACATGAAGACTCAAATCATAGTCACCTGAATAATGTATTTTAGGTTCTTGTAACAGTTCTAGATTCATACAAACTGATATTCTAAGGTGAACATACAGTTGAATTGCTCCTGGGAATTTTATCATTTGTGTAAGAAAAAAACAAGAAGAGGAAAGATGAGAAAACCAGAGAGGGAAACATCTTTGATGAAAATGGAAATGTCTATAGGAAATCTGATTAACTTTATTACATGTATTATCCTATGCTATTTACCTCTGGTTTCCAGCTTATAGTTAAATATTTTTCCTCCTAATGTTTGCTGGAGTAAGAACTGTCTTTAGAATACCTGCAAGTTCTGAGTATGGCCTAGAGGTCAGCAATGATCAATAGTATGCTATAGGGGCCTACTGTACACAGTTTGGAGATGTCTGAACACTCAGAATTGCCTGCTGATCATTCTTATACTTTCTTGAAGTAAAATTTTACAACATCCTTTTTAAAAACAAACAAACAAACAAACAAAATACCACAAATGCTATTCAAGATATTGACTGCTGTACTCATCTCATCAAACCACACATGGCAAGACCATTCTCACTGCTGTTCAGTTCCTCCTGAGCGTTTCATCTATTGGATTTATATTTGGTGTTTGTGTTGATGCTAGCCAGGACTGTTGGGCAATTTTAAATTTCTCTCTGTTTGGTTGATATTGAACTGTAAAAGTAAGATATCTTGCTACGTGAAAGAAAGTTAGATTTATTATGCTGAAAAAATGAAGTAGAGAGTTGCTTTTCTCTTCCTGGGATAACCCTAAATATTTTTCATTTGTAGCTGAGATTCTCTAATGCTGCAGTAGAGACAAGAAAATATTCTTTAAAGGTTCGTAGACTGGAAAGCCACAAAGACCTGAACCTGAAAGAGCTCTCCCTTTCTCTTTCCCTCTCCCCGCTTTCTACCTCCCTTCCCCCCTCTCTCTCTCTTTCTCTCTCTCTCTCTCTCTCTCTCTCTCTCTCTCTCTCTCTCTCACACACACACACACACACACACACACACACACACACACACAGTATGAACTAAATTGTGTTTAGACATATTGGCACATAAAGCATACATCCATCTCTTCTTTTTCCATCTGCTATCCTTTCAACTATTGTCTTTAACTTTTTAAAAATTATTTGAAGACTGCAAAAACAAAAACAAAACAAAAAAAGAAATGAAGGAAGAAGGGAAGGAGGGAGAGAAAGGGAGGGAGGAAAGGAGAGATGGAGGAAGGAAGGAAGGAAGGAAGGAAGGAAGGAAGGAAGGAAGGAAAATGACCATGAGTATGTTTCTGGGGTCAGTCAATCATAAAAGTACAAATATGTGGGGAACTAATATTAAATAAGAACTAGTCAATAAAGCATGTTATAGTCCTCCAAGCTGGCAAGCATTTCTGGTGATTAACTGCTGTCCTGTAGCATGTACCTGAGAGACTGGTTTGTAAATTTAGTTGTTGTTGTTGTTGTTGTTGTTGTTGTTGTTGAATGCTTCAAGGGAAAAAATGTTTTGCTCATGCCAGCTTCTCAATTGCTGTCAGCTCCAAAGGTTCTATGCCAAAGTAGAAAGATTTGGGTAACATATCTTGATGTCCTTCAAGCTGTATTGATTTACTTTATACCTATTTTTCCCACTGGAATCATAGGTCTAGGTAATGTCACTTTTATTTATTTGATTATAAAGGTAAAACTTGTTATTTTCTCTTTGTCTTTTTATTCAACACATTTTTGCTCATGCTCATTTATTATTATTTATATTATTCTCATCCTTTTTTAACTTAAGAATAAACTTTCTTCCTTTCCTTGATATTTTCCCCCCAGAAATTACAGCATTTAGTAATCTATTTCAGTAAGATTTTATAGCAGTTTTAATAGGTTTAAGCTCCCTTCCAATTGTACTGCTGTTGTTGGCTTTACAACTATACAGCAATCCCACAAACCGTTTCTATTATCCTCATCATATTTAGCAGAATTAGCTAGCTCTATTTAGTGGCTGTTTTGGTCATTTCTTAAGTTCTTCATCTCTTCTTTCAGAATTATGCTTCTCTTGGGTTCATTTCTTACAACCTTTGCCATTTATGAGACGATAAACGTTTTTTGATTATAGATTATTTCAGTTTTCTTTTTTCTAGAAAATATCTTCATCTTATTTACTCTTTACTTTGAAAGATACTTTTGCTAGAAATAGACCTGTTTTCATTGTCTAATGGACATTATTGTGTTTTAAAAAAACATTTACAACAATCTCTTCGTCTCAATTAAAAAAAACATACAAAAGCCCCTTCAAATAGAATCATTCTTCAGTTGAAAGCTTTAAAAGAGATCATTGCCATAATGGAACTTGTTGAGGAAATCAAAGACAGAAAGAACAAGTTCATTTTTCATAGGCTGCCTATAATGCAACTGGTTTGTGACAATGGGTGTAAGAAGGACAAATCACACAGAGAATGTCCATACAATCCAAATGAGAAACAATCTATCTGCCTGGTAGCAAGGGAAATAGTGGTGTTATAGGAAACACCAAGTTATTAGTATATCTAGAAATGGCAGAGGAAATTGGAGAAAGACCAGAATCAGGGCCTTAGAAAAGATTTGCTAGTGTCTGATGGCCACGATTGGGACACCAAAGACTTAGTTGGCACTGATTCATAAAATTGCTTTATTGGCTCTAACCAAATTCATAATTCCAGGTCCATCCAATGAGATGGATCTTTTGGAAGAGAGCAGGTGATCCAAAATTCAAAAGCGCTGGTGAATGTGAAGGATAGAAATGAGTGCTTTAGAACACTAACCAAAATGTTGAATTGAGGTCAAGCAAAGGAACAGAATAAAATGTAACTATGAGGGTACTGGTCCTGAGACTGTGAAAAAGAGGAGAAAAAAATGACCCACAATTCTCAAGGAATGAAAAGAATGGTGGGTAAAAGACTTGAAAGAGCATGGTTTGGATGGTGTTCCTAGAATTAAAGTTCATGACTCGTGGCGCTCTCTCGATGGATGTTGTTGGAAGAAAATTGGATTTAATTGCAATTTGTGTTGGAAGTGGGAAGAAGAAAATTCTGTGTCTGTCTCTACCTTGCCTACAGCAGTGTTATAATTGATGAGAAAGATGAAATAAAGATAGAAAATAGGTGCAGGTTGATTTAGCAGATCGTTCAAGTCATTAGAACTAGGAGATAGATCTTTCCCCTATTGCCAGAGGCCAAAGCTCTTGGGATTTCCATTTCCACCTTCAGCATAGTATGCCCTAATCTCTTGGGAGCAATTATAGTGGGACACTTATATTTTTAATTTTAATATTTCATGTAAAGCAGTTCAAGTGATAAGGCTCGCAGTATTCCTGTGGCTGCTGTTTAGAAAACAGGAAATGTATGTGATGATGGTGACATTACTGTTGTGTAATTTGTGGGAAAGGTCATCTACATGCTGAAATTGCCCAGCTTATGACTAATTTTACTGTAAGAGCAAAGAAGGCTGAAAGCCCCATTTCCAAGTCCACCGTGAGTGAATAAAGGTGGTCAGGATAACAGAGGCTGACATCCATAAAGACCAGCAAAAGACAGGGTTCCCAGGCTCACTAAAGCTGATGAAAGCATCTTCTTTGCTTAAGGAATAAAAAAAAAATATTTTGGAGACAGAAATTGCCAGCATCCCTCTCTAAGTCATCTTCCTGGAACCAGAAGAATGAAAAGCATCAGTCATGTGAGGTTGATGGAAAGTATTTTTCAGAGAAAACCCAGCTTTCAAGTAAATAAATAGGTGGAAAGATATTTTCCAGTGAAATGACTAAGGATGCAGAGCAGTGTGGCAAAAGTATATACTCTAGCTGGAAAAGGGGCAAAGCCAATTGTGAAAGGGAGAAGAGGACTGGAGAGGATAATTACATAATGTGCTTCTAAGCTAGAGGATAATTGACCAAAGGACCTTGAATCTGAGTTGGTAGCAATCCATGAAAGGAAAGAGGCATATTTGAATGTATTATCATCACAGTTACTACAGTCATAAAGATATTGGACTTTTTGAACTTGGAATCACCAAACTTCCCATCATCCCAAATTACCTAATCATTGGTATTCTGTGGTAGAAAACAAAGAAACACAATGTGATTTGGGGTTTGTGGCCAAGAGTAAAGTTAGGAAATCAAGTTATATTACAGAGTTATCTATTTCATTGCCTAAATTTGGTTCAATACATATGCTACTGGAAGAGGTCGGAAAAGAGGCACTTTAGATTTGACCAGTGAATTCAGGATCTTAGACTGCACTATCAAAACTAATAAACTTAGCTGGGCAGTGGTGGTGCACACCTTTAATCCCAGCACTTGAGAGGCAGAGGCAGGCGGATTTCTGAGTTCGAGAACAGCCTGATCTTCAGAGTGAGTTCCAGGACAGCCAGGGCTACACAGAGAAACCCTGTCTCGAAAAACAAAAACAAAAACAAAAACAAAAACAAACAAACAAACAACCTAATAAACTTGTAGTACACTTGAACTCTTTATGTTTTAAACCTGAAAATTATACACTGTATATGGCTAATGCAGGGCAACACACATTCTGTAAAGAATCCAGCAGGTAAACTGAGCATTAATAATGAACTCCAAACTTTATTGTAGCCTGAGTTTCTGAAGGTCTAATCTATAGTCTCTTCCTGTGGCAATTAATTTTCAAAGTGAGTTCTGGACAGAACAAACAGTTAAGGACACATCAAATCAGTAAAAGCAAAACAAAACAAAGCAAAAGTTTCATAACTTCTGAACAATTAGAAAATAAAAAACCCCAAAGTAAAAGCATGTAATATAATACAAACACCATTTGGTTGAGGGGTGTAAATGAAAGGGAAAGCAGGGTGCACTTTGCATGTGCACCCTGATGATACATACAAAAGCTGTGTCTGATAGCAACAGTACAGTTTGGAAGCAGTCAGTCCCTGCAGACTCTGAATCATTATTGAACCCACTTCAGTCATTAGGTTTTATACATTGCACATATTGTGGCTAATTTGCACCTGTGATCTATGATTATTTCTCCTATTTTTTCTCTTTCATTCTTTTGTTTGTTTTTCTTTTTCTTTTTTTTCTTTTATGGCTCCTGTCTAGCCTGAAACTCACCATGTAGACTAGGTTGTCCCTGCCCCTGCTCTCCCTCCTCAGTTTTCTTCTCCTATTTTCTATAAGGAGGAAACATACCTTTATATCTATAAAGAGTACAATTTTAATCAAGTAAGTCATGGAATTTATGACTAAACAGATCATCGCTGTTACAACCATATCCTCGTGAATCTTTATTCTTGATTCTTCCTTCATTTAAGAAATATAGAAATATAAATATCTTTGCTGTTTAAATAAGATCAAAGGCTCCTATTTTTTGTTGTTTCTCACATTTTGTTTCAGTTTGTTTTGTATCTCAGGGCCCTTTCTTAAAACTTAAAGGAAAAACAATTCTAAAATAAATCATGTGTGTTACTCCTAATCAGATAATGAACAATAAAAAAATAAAAATCTAAAAAAAAAAGACTAAAATGAAGTATAATGTCTAAAGGCAATCATGACTTGTGACTCAGTTATTTTTCAGTTACTGGCAATCCTATGATAATGCAGAGAATTTGAAATTATTTATTAGGAAAAACTACCAACATACAAAAATTACTATATATACATTATAAATAGGCCCATGAGGATAAACTATGAAGAATAGAAATAACATTTCTCATTTACATAAAATTAAAGGGATAATGTAATGTGAAGGCAACAAGTGATATAGTTTGAAAAGTGCCTTTACAAAGGATGGACATGAGATGAAATAGTGTATGACATAAAGAATTTGTTTCCTTTCTTACTTACTTAGTATCTGAGTTATTACATATTTTCTACTAATATGTGGATATTTTTCTCACACTTTGGAGTGTGTTAACTGGAGTGACTCACAACATAGACTAGTAATACAAAGAGACAACTGCCACATGCTACCTCTGAACTGAGAGGTTAACACTGAGCCATGGCTTTGAGAAAGTAGAGAAGAGGCTTCATATGTTTCACACATGATGACTGTTCCAGTTTTCCATACTATTTCATTATGAAAAGGCAAGGAGAAGGGACTAACTTCCCAGCCTGAGATAGCCCAACTTTGTTCCATCAATGTTCTACCTATAGCAGAGACAGTAGTCACACCACACATTGTCCTTCACATGCCCTATCTCTATCTTTCTGTGTGAACATGGGTAGAAAATGTAAGTTCTTCTTCAGAGACTTGCAGATGGTTCCCAGGCCCTTGCAGTGAGAGAGAAAGCTAGAATTGACTGGGGCTGGAGGGCAGTATATCAAAATAGAGAAAATACAAGTTTGTGAGTAATGTTGAAAGAAAAGAAAAGAAGGTTTGCTTAGAGACCAACAGGGGCATCAATGATTCTGGAATATCATTCCCAAAGAAGGGGGTTGGGTGCTAGAAATCCTGTCTCACATGGACAGTCCTTTATTGCAGCAGGAATGGGTCTTGGAGACTTTAGGCATATGTTTAAGAAGACAAATTATGTCAAACTAAATGGACAATGACCCTCCAGTACAGAACTTAAACTGAATCTTAAACTGTCTATATGTTTTCTCAGTGGAACTGGAAGAAAGCATCTTTCAGGGTACCTCAGTCTTGTCATTGATGGGCTTAGGTGTGGCTGCCTTCCAGTAATCCCTGACTCAGGATGTTACATGTCTGGCCATATCTCACAGGGGAGATTCTAGATGGCAGCTTTGACTGTTTCAAGTAGTTCACTTTCGCCCATGTTCAAATACCATTAAAAAATCCTTTTCTATTTTTTTTAACACTGTGGAAATTTTCAGTAAAATGGAAACAAATTGCTATAAGTAAACCATTTGTCACAGTCTGATTACTTTGCAGCCACTCTGGGAACACCAATTTGTCATGCTAGATCAAGATAACCACAGCCTGACTAGAGGAAATGGCTTTTTGCCTACTAGTTGTGATTTTTTTAAATGTTCACCCAGAGAGACGTGCTCCATGGAGTCTACATGTTCCACTCCAGCTGTGTGAATGGAGAGGCAAGCTAAGACATTCAGAACAAATTTTTCATTCTACAAGCATTTGCAGGCCAAACAATTAACTACTGTTAAATGTAAGACTCAGGGTTGTAAAAAAATATATACATTCAGAGCACAATAATTCATTGTGTATGTTCAAGTTATTTAATTGAGCAAAACTGAAAGACCTGCCACTCAGTTGGATAAAAGAGAAAAATCAAATAAATGTTTTAGCTACATAGAATCAAATTGGCACTTGAGGGATGCTAGTTGGTCTATTTGAACAGGACTACTGGCTTGTCCTCTACTCTTCACTGCACATGAAAATGGGGAAGGTTTTTAAAATTAGTTTTTGATAGCTTAAATTTTTGAGACACTTTAAGTTAGCTTCAAAATGAGGAGAGTCAGGCAAGATTTCTCCCTTGATTTTTAACAGTAACATTTAGTACTACACACTGGGCAGGTTGAACTGCCAAGTTGCTGGTGTAGGCAACACAAGTCAGAAATTCCTATCCAGGAAATGGATTTTACAAACACACAGAGCTTCTAGGTCTCCTTCTGTGTTTTTAGACACTTACAATGACAATGGTCAGTTATTTTTTCTCTCTGCGGACCTTTAGAACTCACGAAATGTCATTATTGGTTATGAAAGGATGAGAATTACAGGCTAAAAATCCCCCATGACTAACTCTTAAATGACTCTGGCCCTGTAACAGGAAATTTGTAAGTGACCCTGTATGTGACCCTGTACATGACCCTGGCCCTATAACAGGAAATGTGTAACAGGAAATGAGCTAACTAGTTGCTATCTGGCTTCTATAGGAAACTGATTGGTCTTTGGAGCACGGGCTTGGATAATTTAAACTGATTGGCTTAGAAGCTATGTAGTGGTACAAATCAATTGGCTCGTACTATGTGGGCTCTCGATGCTAAGGAATGATTGGTTTGTGATATGCAGGTTTTGTTGTAAATTTATAAAATCTGTCCTGATTCTGCACTTGTGACTCTCAGTCCTCTACCCTTACATGGTGTATGGCTGTGAACCCCAGAGCCTCTGGAATAAAAATTCTCTTGCTGTTGCATCAAGACCATTTCTTGTGAGTGATTTGGGTGTCGCCTTCCAAGGCGTGGGGTGCTGGGGTGCACCTGTGTTTTTTTCGGGTCTTACATTTGGTGCATTGGCCAGGAAGTGTGAACACTCCTCACACCTGAGAACTGACTTGGAGGTAAAGGGGATCCCCACTGGAATGTGTGTGTGCCGGCCAGTGTCTTTGTTCTGAGTGTCCTGAGTGTTTGTCCTGTTGTTTTCTGAATCTGAATCTGATGAAACACATGCTTTTTGGTATGCAGCTGTCCTCTTGGACTGTAAGGGACCAAAGGACCATGGTTAGTAGACATGCTAGAGAAAGCCACAGACTGCAGTCCTGGAGGACGCCCTGGGAGGTAAGGAGTGCCAGGGATGCCTGGTAGACTCCTGGTGCCAGTCAAGAGGACCGAGTCTGTTGTGAAAGTGGAAGCTTCCCCCTCTGTGGCCATCCAATTCTTTCGCCTGCTTGTGGGAGATACAGACAGGTTGTAAGGGCTTGGATCTGTTGGTTTCTGTTTTGTGCATCATTGTCTTGTGTGTCTTTGTCTACTGAGTCTGTCTGGTACAGAGAGTTCAACTGGCAGTTGAAACCGTGGGGGTCTGGAGGACCCTGGAGAAGGCCGGGTAAGGCTCTTCTCTGTCTGTAAATGCAAGAACTTAATGGCAGAGCCGTGTTTTGCTATTTGGTTACTGCAATAGGCAGGAACATTTGGTATCTGAAACTGGGCTTGTCTAGGGGCAAAGGGTCAGGCTGTCTGTGTGGCATTGTTTTGTATCTTGTTCTGTGTTCTTGGACTTAGCCAACTGACAATATTGTTTGGACTTTAGACCGACTGAAAAGCAACTCTCTCTGTGTCACCAAAATCAGGTCACATGACTCAAGCCCGCCATGTTAGAACAAAAAGAAATGAAATATTTGAGTTCTGAGGCCCCCTGTTGGAGAAAGTAAGTCTTAACAAGACACTCAAGGTGGCAGATATGGGAATTCTGGGCTTGATACAGATGGTTTATTTCATTTATTTTAAATTGTTTAGATTATTATGATGGATATGATGTTAAACTTTGTGGTTATATTGTTTCTCTTGGAAAGAGGTCAAAATAAGGGAGACCTCCAAAAGACTAAATTCTAAAATATTAAGCCAAAAATCTTTCTTGGTGATACTAAAATCTTGTTTTGAGATTTATATTACAGAAATTGTTATTAAGTTCAAGGCATAAATTTTTATTTGATACAGATTTCATTTTGATACAAAATCAAGGTTTTCATTGGTATAAATACTAAAAATGTAAAAGTACAGGATTTATACCCAGTCCTTCTTTGCTGTTATCATTATAGATCTGAGATGTTTAAGCCTGTGAGTTAAGGACCAAATAAAAATATAAGGCTCTGGGTTTATTATTAGGGTGTTTTCTATGTTTTAATCAGAAATAGCTGAAGATAGTTTAACAGACGAGTCCACATTACTTTACATAAATAGTTGGGTTTTAAAAATATCAGAAGTCCATGGAATATGTTTAATGTTATTTATTTTTATTCTAGAGACTAGTCTGCTCCTGTTTCCCTTTCCTGAAGAAACTGAACATGTTTAGTGTTGTTTCTGTTATGGAAAGAGAGCCACAAGGCAAAGATTGCCTCTCTTCATCTACAGACAAATTTAATGTGTTCGTAGATTATTATATGGCTTAAGAATTCCTGAGTCTTTAAGTCTGTCAGATGTTCTTGTGCCAGAAGGCTAAAGACTGATGCTCCAACATTTTAAAGTATAAACTGTTCAGGTGTTCAGCAGTCTCTATCATTTGGCTAAGTCTTAGAAGCTGTGTTAAGCTTTCTATATATTTTCAGTTAATATTGGTCACTCTCGGATTTCTGACAGGGTTGAAAACTGTTAGTCTCATAGGCAGCTCAAGCTGTCTAATCTTGAGAAAGCTGAAATAGATTTAAATAAATGATTTTCAAGTGACCTAAAATTTATAGCCAAGATATGAGTCAGGTGTTACTTCTTACAGTTTTTTAAGATAGTAGAGATGACAAAGGTTCTGTTTGCTTGACAGAGATGATAGATTGGATATTATGTCTATCTTATAGTTTATAATTTACAAAATGATAATAGTATGCTCAATTTATATTTAGAGAGGACCACAGAGTGGAGCAGAAGAAGATCTGAGACCACCTATCCTGATTCCATGGTGGCTTTCTCACTAAGGACATATTTCCCAAGAGACTGATTAATCTCTTTAAAACTGTTTTATTTGTAATACAGGAAGCCAGAAAAGAATACCCCCTCAGATGAAAGGTAACAGGCACCTGAAGGACCACCAGACTCCATTGGCAGGTGTTGAGGGCGTGGCAGCCCACAAATTTAACAAAGGTATGTGAGGTTAAGCAGGGACCAGATGAGTCACTGGCGGCCTTTCTAGAGCAGCTCATAGAAGCATTATGCTATACACCCTATGACCCCAGACTAGAGGGATTTGGTGCATGTTGTTTAGAAACTCTGTAGAGAGATTTAGTGCAGTTTGCTGAGACAGGGAGACAGAGAAAAAAAAAAGAAAGAAGAAAATGATAGAGAAGGAAGCTACAGAAAATCCTGGCTAAAAGACAGAAAGGGATCAATGTGCATACTATATGGAGAGAGACCACTGGGCCAGAGTATGCCCTAAAAAATAAAGGCTGGGAGCAGGAACTCCCAGGTCTTGGGAGAAGTGCCCCCAAATGGCAAAGGTGTTATCCCTGGGTAAAGACAATGACTGGGGAAGATGGGTGTTCTGACCACCTTACCCAACCATGGATAACTGTGACAGGGAAAGAGAAACCCACTCAGTTATTGATGGACACAGGGGCTTAACACTTGGTCTTCCAACCCAATGGCCCTGTTTCCAAGAAAAGATCTTGGGTCCAAGAAGCCACTGGCACCAAAATGTGTTCATGGACTACCTGAAGAACAATGGACCTAGGGATGGGATGGGTAGCCCAGACTGTTCCTACCCTCTCTGTTGGAGCAAGTCCTACTCTCCAAAATGCCAGGGGGACAGAATACTTCCTGTCTAATTGGCCGCAGCTCACTGGCCCAAAAAGAGAGACTGACCCCTGCTGAAAGTCGCTACAGACAGGAGCAATTTTCTCCATGAAGGATAGAGACAAGCAGGTGCTGCTATGGTGGACCACACAAATGGCATTTTGGTATAAGAATCTTTACCCCCTGGCATGTCAACACAGAAAGTGGAGCTAATTGCCCTTACCAAGACCTTGGAACTTGGAACCAGCAAGAAAATCAATATCCACATGGATAACAGGTATACCTTTGCACAATCCATGACCCTGGGTGAATATGCCAAGAGGACTGCTCACATCAGAGGAAACCAACAGGAAATCTGGGACCTCTTATATGCTCTAATGAAGCCAGCAACTGTGAGTATTTCCCACTGCCCAGGATGTCAAAAGGGTAAAGACTCAGTGGATCATAACCAGGCAGATCAAGTGGCTCCAGATGTGGTTATGCAGGAGCCTATCCTGGTTATGGGCCTGCAAGAGACACCCACTGGGAAATGGGACTGAATTAGAGATGGTCTCACTTAGAATATGCTGAAGAAGAAAAAAAAGGACCAAGATTTCTAGCCATCCTACCAACTATTACCAAGAGAAGGTACACACAAGAAGGGAGAATTATACTCCCCAGAAAGTAAGCCAAGGACTCACTAGGCCAAATGAATAGATGAACTCATTTAAGGGATTAAAAGAACAGTGTAAGGTATGCCAGCAAGTGAATGCTTATGCAGCAAAGAGTAAACAGGGCAAAAGACCTAGAAGAGAACAGCCTAGAGTATATAGAGCTTTTATAAAAGCTAAGGCAGGAAAATATAGTTATGAATACCTTCTAGCCTTTGTAGATATTTTCTCTAGATGGGTTGAGACTTTCCCCCAGCAAGCAGGAAACAGAAGCCAGAGTTAGAAGAAATTTTCCCGAGTTTCAGAGTGCCCAAGGTAATTGGATCAGACAATGGCTCTATTTTTGTTTGTAAGGTAAGTCAGAAATTGACATAGATATTGGGGACTAATTGGAAACATTATTGGATGTGCTGTCCCCAGGACTCAAGACAGCTAGAGAAAATAAACAAAACCCTATGAGAGACCTTAACTAAATTGACCTTGGAGACTGGCTTAGGCTGGGTGGTGCCTCTCTCCCTTGTTTCTGAATAGCCCCTGCCATTTTAACCTGACCCCCCTGGAGATCTTCTTTGTTACCCCAATTCCTTTGTTATCCACTGGGTCCTCCCAGGAGGGGTACCACAACATGAGATTTGGCTCAAACTGTCTGCCTTAATGCTCCAGGCATGTCAGAGACTCCTCACTGCTTCCAGACAGGCTACTGGATCTGTGTAAGTAGGCTTCAGGAACAGTTGCTGGAACCCTAATGAAAGAGACCCTCACCAAATTGACCACTGAGACTGGAGTTAATAATTGGATAGCTCTCCTCCCCTTTGTGTTCTTTAGGTGTTTTCTCAGCCTTTATTCTCTAGACTCAAGGCACTTCAGTGGGTGAGGCAACGAGCGTGGAAACGGCTCCAGGAGGCTTACTCCACAGAGGAAAATCTGCAGATTCCACATTGCTTCCAGATCGGGGACTTGGTATACATCTGGTGCCACCGAACTGGGAACCTTGAGACCAGGTGGCAAGGCCCCTACCTAGTGCTCCTGACCACACTGAAGTCCATAAAAGTGGATGGTACTTAGGCAGCAGTACAAGAGCCTTCCAAGCCAAGAGGAGGCTGACCTTTAATTCTCCTAGTTCTAAGATTAGAACTATTAACAAGAAAAGGAGTGGGAATTAAAGGATGAGAGTTACAGGCTAAAAATCCCCTGTGCCTAACTCTTAAATGACCCTGGCCCTGTAACAGGAAATTTGTAAGTGACCCTGTACGTGACGCTGTATGTGACCATGTATGTGACCCTGTATGTGATCCTGTACCTGACCCTGGCCCTGCAACAGGATATGCGTAACAGGAAATGAGCTAACTAGTTGCTATCTGGCTTCTATAGGAAACTGATTGGTCCTCAGAGTGCAGGCTTGGATAATTTAAACTGTTTGGCTTAGAAGCTATGGAGTGGTACAAATCAATTGGCTCACACTGTGTGGGCTCTCGATGCTAAGGAATGATTGGCTTGTGATACATGGGTTTTGTTGTAAACCTATAAAATCTGTCCTGATTCTACACTTGTGGCTCTCAGTCCTCTACCCCTATGTGGTGTATGGCTGTGAACCCCAGAGCCCCTGGAATAAAAATCCTCTTGCCATTGCATCAAGACTGTTTCTCATGAGTGATTTGGGTGTCGCCTTCCAAGGCGTGGGGTGCTGGGGTGCTCTCGTGTTTTTTTAGGGTCTTACTGTTGTAGTATAGAATATTACACTCATTTTCTTCTTTTATTAATCTCATCGAGATGTCAATTTGGCTTAAAAAAAAAAGTCAAGTGTTTTTATAATAACCCATTTGTCCTGTGAATTTTTGGAATTCCAATTGGCAGCTTTACTAGTCCTATACCTAGTGTGGAGTTGACATTAGTTTCAAAATATTTTACAGTGATAATCTAGATAGATCATTTATTATGCTTTGATTATTTTCTTCAGGACTTTGCATCTCATGCTTAAGAAGGGTTTGATTATGTACCAGAACATGCCTCTTTGACACAGAACATGCTTTCGAATTGCTTGACATTTTGCTTTACACTCCTCAGATATTATCATATATTCAGAAAATATAACTTTAATTCCATCAAATATCAGTGATGAGTATTTCTGGAACTCATCATAGGAGCTAAATTTGAAATATAAAAATTCTCTAATTCCTAATTTTATATACTTTTAGAATTGGGTCTTAGGTCTTGATGCTCATAAAAGTCCAGTGTTTGAGAAGTAATAATGGAAAGGGGAGAATTGTTACTGATTAGAGTCACTGTTCTTATATTAGCTTGGTAACACTTCTTCTCTGCAGAATGATGTAGCATAGAAAATGATCTATTTGATATCATTATATAGTTTAACCTCAACCGGTCACTACATAATATCTAGATATTAGTGTATGTCTAACCCTCTATCATCTATCCACCAATTTACTCTTACTTGACTGCCAAAGACTCAACATTAGTATAGGTAAAAGTCCATTTAAATGCTAGTGGTTGATTCTGGTTTATAATAAGATTTTTCAATGGAAATAATTTTGAAGATTTATTTTTATTCATTTACTCACTTTTTTTATGATTTATGAGTGTTTTGTCTGCACTTATGTCTGTGTATCATATGTATTCCCAGTGCCTGTGAAGGCCAGATCCCTGGTAACTGGAGTTATAAATAATTATAACTCATCAGATACATAGTGGGGCTTAAACCTTGGTCTTCAGGAAGAGCAGCCAATGCTCTTATCCACTGAGCCATTTCTCCAATCTTAATATTTATTTTTATACTAACTTACATGTATATGTACATGTGCCTGCTGAGGGGAGAATAAAACAATGAATTCCGTGGAGATGGAGTTACAGACAGAGTGAGCTGCTCTTTGTGAGTCCAGCGAACTCTAGAAAAGCAACAGTTGCTCCTAATCACTAGGCCATCTCTCAAGCTCATCAACTGAAGTCCTTTAAAACCAACCAAAAGCATTAAAGTAATATAAATACTAGCTTAATTTTTATCTTACTGGAAATAAGGGAGTTCCCACAAGAAAAGCTAAATACTCACTGTGCCTTTTATAATGCTAAATTTAGGAGGAATTTCCCAGGCTTTTTGACAATTTATCTTGGAGTTCTTAGTGAGACTTAAGGTTCAAGAAGAAGTTTGCCACAGCTAAAGACCATATGAAACATTTCCGATCTTGAGCAATGCACAACGTTTGCAAAAATGATGAAATGTCCTAAAATAGCATTTAACTTGCAGTTTATCACCTCTGATTTTTTTCCCTCTTTGTGCCATATTGATCAGAGTACTTGCTGTGTTAGCAAGAGAACTCAGGGAACTCTAGGGCTTGTTATTCAGCACTATTTAAATGGAGCTGAAGGAGCTCATTTTACTTATTTGCTTTGTTTTATCTTCCTGTTCCCACCTAATTCCATTCAACAACTTTTAAGTTAGGAAGGACTGCCAGTGGGTCACTGGGTTACCTTGTGCATTTTGTGATCTGCATAGCTGTCCATCAAATCATCAGTGGCTAGTGGAAAGAAAATGTCAAGTGAGAGTCTCACTTGACCTCATTGAAAGTTGAATGCTCAGAACAGAACTGTGAGGCTTTGTTCGCCTCATTGTAGGCTTCCACCTCACCTGTAGCACTTCTGATGACAATTTGACACCTTTCCATCTGTATCCTTGGTTCAAGATTAAAAAAAAAACAAATACAAACAAAAACCCTCACTTTTCCTCTGGAATGTGATAGCCAACCATGCAAAAATCATTCCTGATAAGCCCTTTCAAAGCTCTCCTGTTAAATGCTGTGTTCTCTAAGTTCCTTTGGTTAACTTAATATGAATACAACCCCATGCTTCATTCAAAACCTAAATTATTGCAATCTAAGAATGTGTCTCAGGCAAAGTAATCTACCGCCTATCTCTTTTGCATAGAGTATTTTAGACTAAATGAGATAAACACAGGTCATCTATCTCCAAGATAAATTCCTTTTCCAATTGAAGATTTGATGAGACATATCAATTTCTGGTCTTTGACTGAAATTATCATGTTTTAATAACTTGGAGTTGGTCTACAAACCTGAGTTTGAAAAGGGGCAGATCTATATCACAATGCCCCTTGCTCCCTCTCCTCCCATCATTCTGACTGCTCACTTCAATATGCCAGAGACCTTCAGCATCCTACCTGGATTGTTGTAGTAACCTGCTCAGTGCTGAGGCATACTCAAGTAGGACTCATATCCCTTCAATCCTGAGTAATGTTCAACTCTTCCATGGGTAATTCTATATAGCACAGGTTCCTGGGCCGTGAGGGGTGCCGGTGGGGGTGGAGTCCCAAGGTGGGGGCCTAGCAAAACCGAGGCCTATTCAACTTCATAACATGTACGTTTTTGAAATTTTCTTCCTGTTTTCCTTCACCAGGCCATCCTTTCTTAAAGAAAAAATCATTAGAATGAAAGCCACTGTTTCCAACTCTTCTTCTGTGGTAAACCCAAATGAAGGCAGCTTCCTAATTTCATTTTAGAAAGCAAGGAAAGGTCTTAATTTTGACAGTTAGGAAATTACATTCCTTCTTAGTACTGAAATATTTAGAAAAGATCATATAATCAGTACAGAGAAATTACAGTTGGAATATACTTAGGTACATCAGTTATACTGAGCTGAAAATCAAAAGTTTATTTAAAAATGATAATGAATATTAGAATTCTAAAGTTACCAGTCTTAAGAAAAAATGGTCACTCAATCTTAAAGTAGTGCTCCTTGTTTTAGAGAATCTCCATGTTCCCTAATGCCCTATGATCTAGGAGGCTTTAAATTGATTCCATGAACCAAATTAGTAGAAACAAAGCAAGAGCCTTAAAATACTCATAAAAACAAATACTGTCTATGCAGGCGTTTGTGTGTGTGTGTGTGTGTGTGTGTGTGTGTGTGTGTGTGTGTGCACGTACATGACAAGTGAATGCTAAAAGGATCATGAGAAGGAAGGAGATCCTAAGGGTATGGAAGCAAAAGAGGGTACTATTTCAGAAGAGGAACTACATGAATAAGTATGTTTCAGGAGAACATGGGAAGGCAGACTGTGTGGGGAGAATTAGAATAAAAAAATGACAAATAGTGTAGAGGTCACCTAGGCTATTAACCATCTTTGAGTCTGTATTGTAAGTCTGGGGGATCCCCTGGCCATACACAAATAGCACAGAGGTCACCTAGACTATTAGGCAACTTCATTCTTAGACTCTGGGCATAAAACAAGTTATATATCTCTTCCTTTGAAGAAGCACCCCTGAATGTTTAATATTCACAATTATCTAATATGAAATGTCCCTGCAGAGTGGGAGTTGGGGGTTGCAAAATGTCGATGTAATGATGGAGTCTGAAATATATTTGGAATTTCATTAAAGACTTGTTTTGCTGTCAAAAAAATGGCACATATTATGCATGAAAATGGCAAAATAAGCCTTACTATATTTTAGATTAATGTACAAAGCTAAACAGAAAATTCTCAACAGAGGAATCTTGAATGGCCAAGAAGCACTTAAAGAAATGTTCAGCATCCTTAGTCTTCAAAGAAATGTACATCAAAGCAACCCTGAGATTCTACCTTATACCAATCAGAATGGATAAGATCAAAAATTCAGGTGACAGCAGATGCTGGCTAGTATGTGGAGAAAGAGAAATACTCCTCCATTGCTGGTGGATTGCATGCTGGTACAACCACTCTGGAAATCATTCTGGTGATTCCTCAGAAAATTGGAAATAGTTCTACCTGAAGACCTAGTTATACTACTCCTGAGAATATACCCAAAATATGCCCCACCATGCCACAAGGACAGGTATTCCACCATAATCAGAGCTTTAAACAAACAAGATGTCCCTCAACCAAAGAAAGGATACAGAAAAGGTGGCTCATTTACACAATAGAATACTTATTCAGCTATTAAAAAGAGGACATCATAAATTTTGCAGGTGTCTTAGTTAGGGTTTTACTGCTGTGAACAGACACCATGACCAATGGAAGTTTTATAAAAGACAACATTTAATTGGGGTTGGCTTACAGGCTCAGGAGTTCAGTCCATTGTCATCAAGGCAGAAACATAGCAGCATCCAGGCAGGCATGGTGCAGGAGGAGCTGAGAGTTCTACATCTTCATCTGAAGGCTGCTAGTAGAAGACTGACTTCCAGGCAGCCAGGGTGAGGGTTTTAAGCCCACACCCACATTGACACACCTACTCCAACAAGGCCGCACCTCCTAATGAGGTCACTTCCTGGGCCAATGATATACAAACCATCACATTCCACTCCCTGGCCCCCATAGGCTTGTTCAAACATTAGTCTATGGGGGCCATACTTAAACATAGCATAATGCAAAATACATTTAGTCCAACTTCAAAAGTCCCTTTAGTCTATAGCAGTCTCCACACTGTTAAAAGTCCAAAGTTCAAGGTCTCTTCTGAGATTCACTCAATCACTTAACTGTAATCCTCCAAGCAAGACAGGAAACCAGCTGGGCAAAGTCCAAACTCTGCATCTCCATGTCTGATGGCAAAGCAGTCTTCAGATATCCAACTTCTTTTTCATCCTTGTTGACTGCAACTAGGTTCTTTCTCCTGGGCTTGTTCCACTCCCTGTTAGCAGCTTTCCTTGGCAGGCATCCTGTGACCCTGGCATCTTTAACATCTTGGGTACCCCAAGTCAATTTCAGCTTCACAGCTTCTTGTTCCAGTGTCTGAGATCCACACATGATCTTCTGTGTATCTCCAAAGAGCTGGTGTCACTTCTCCAGCTCTGCCCTCTGTAGCACTCTAAGTTCAGATTGATCCACTCCACTGCCACTGCTGTTCTTGGTGCTCATCCCATGGTACTGGCATCTCCAATATGCTAGGGTCTTCCACTGCAACTATGCTTCACCAAAGCCTCTCATAGGCTCTCTTCATGGTACCAAGTCTCAACTCCTTTGCATGACCCCTTCAGTCCTGGGCTGTCAATTACAACTGAGGGTACACTTTCACCAGTGGCCTTCCATGGCCTCTCACAGTACCAAGGCTCAGCTGTTCTTCATGATGCCTTCATGCCTTCAAAACCAGTACCACCTGGATGATTCTTACACATTACCAAGTACAGCTGCAGCATGAGGAACACTTGGCTATCTCTGGAATACAGCTTCTTTGTGCTCCCAGAAAACACTTCCCATATTTCACCTCAGTGATGCTGGTCTTTTCTTAATCACCACTAATTTCTTAGCTCCAGCTAACCAGCATCAATTGTTTCAGTAGTCTCCTTTTTCTTTTGAATATAAATCCAGAGACACATGGCTGAAGCTGCTGAGTTCTGCTGCTTGCACTAGCTTCCTTTTTCCCAGCTCCTTCACTGCCTAAGTTGGCTGTCCTGAATCTTGCTCCTTAGACTGACTTGGAACTCAAGAGATCTGCATGCCTGTCCCCTAAGCACTGGGATTAAAGGTGTGGTCCACAAAGCCTGGATTAAAGTTTTTCTTCACCTAGAATTTACTCTGTTCTAGGCTGGCCTTGAACTCACAGATCTGCTTATCTTTGCCTCCTGGGATTAAAGGCTTGTACTACCATGCCTGGACCTAAAGTTAACTGGGTGAATCTTGCCCCCAAGGTCACCACTCCTTTAATTCAGTTTAATATTCTTGAATTCAGCTCCATTTCACTTCCTGGAGTCCCTTTAATACTCAAACTATATATTTTGTACTTTTCCTTTCTCAGCTTGCTATGTTGGTTCAAAATTCTCTTTATCAGACTTAACCAGAGAACAAAGTCTTTGTTGGGCTTTTTTGAGACTTCCTTTGCAGATGCAATTAATATAAATCTCTTTACCTTAGTCCTAGGCAGTCTCTTCAGACAATGGCAAAAAGCAGCCACCATGTTCTTTACCAAAACATCACAAAAACAGTCTCTCAGCCACATATTAAAGTTCTTCTCCACTGAAACCTCTTGGGCCGTCATGCCTACACAGTTCAAATGACCCTCAGCACCACTGTTTTCCATATTCCTACTAGTCTGGCCCATTAAGCCTCACTTAAAGAATTCCATGGCTTTCCAAATCCAAAGTCCCAAAATCCACATTCTTCCGAACAAAAGCATGGTCAGGCCTATCACAGCAATACCCCAGTCCCTGGTACCAACTTCTGTCTTAGTTAGGGTTTTACTGCTGTGAACAGACACCATGACCAATGGAAGTTTTATAAAAGACAACATTTAATTGGGGTTGGCTTATAGGCTCAGGAGTTCAGTCCATTGTCATCAAGGCAGAAACATAGCAGCATCCAGGCAGGCATGGTGCAGGAGGAGCTGAGAGTTCTACATCTTCATCTGAAGGCTGCTAGTAGAAGACTGACTTCCAGGCAGCCAGGGTGAGGGTTTTAAGCCCACACCCACATTGACACACCTACTCCAACAAGGCCACACCTCCTAATGAGGTCACTTCCTGGGCCAATGATATACAAACCATCACAGCAGGTAAATAGATGGAACTAAAAAAATATCCTGGTGAGGTAAACCAGACTCAAAAGGGCATGTACAGTACATATTCACTGAAATGTGGATATTAGCCAAAACTAATACTAAAAATGTTGCAAGCTGGTAAAACCACTCTGGAAATCAGTCTGGCGGTTCCTCAGAAAACTGGGCATAATACTACCATAGGACTCTGCTATACCACTCCTGAGCATATACCCAGAGGATTCTCCAGCATGTAATAAGGACACATGCTCCACTATGTTCATATCAGCCCTATTTATAATAGCCAGAAGCTGGAAAGAACCCAGATGTCCCTCAATGGAGGAATGGATACAGAAAATGTGATATATATATATATATATATATATATATATATATATATTTGTGTAT
Source organism: Apodemus agrarius (assembly GCA_964023405.1). NCBI lineage: Eukaryota > Metazoa > Chordata > Mammalia > Rodentia > Muridae > Apodemus > Apodemus agrarius. Next base: position 68,244,864 of record OZ030014.1, on the reverse strand, counting down.
ACACACACACACACACACAATGGAATACTATTCAGGCATTAAAAACAATGAATTCATGAAATTCTTAGACAAATGGATGAAACTGGAGAATATCATCCTGAGTGAGGTAACCCAATCACAAAAGAATACTCATGGTATGCACTCACAGGTAAGTGGATATTAGCCTGAAAGCTTGGAATACCCAGGACACAATTCACAAATCAAATAAAGTCCAAGAAGGAGGAAGAACAAAGTATAGATCCTTAGATCTCTTGTAGAAAGGGGAAAAATACCCGCAGAAGGAGATACAAAGGCAAAAGGTTAAGCAGAGTCTAAGGGAAAGACCATCCAGAGACTACCCCACCCAGGATTGCATCCTATATATAGTTACAAAACCCAGGCACTATTGTGGGTGCCCACAAGTGCTTTCTGACTGGAGCAGGATATAGCTATCACATGGGAGCCTCTCCTAGTACATGACAAATACAGAGGGGGGCACTCTCAGCCAGCCATTGAACTGAGCACAGGAACCCCAATGGGGGAGCTAGAGAAAGGACCCAAGTTGCTGAAGGGGTTTGCAGTGCCATAGGAGGAAAAACAATATGAGTCACCAAGTACTCCCAGAGCTCCAAGGGACAAAACCATCAACCAAAGAGCACACATGGTCCCAGACACATCGCCAGCAGAGGATGATCTGGTTGGACCAAATGAGGGAGAGGACCTTGGTCCTGGAAAGACTTGATACCTTAGTGTAGAGGAATGCCAGGACATGGAAGTGGGGGTGGGTTGGTTGGGAAAGGGGAGATGGCTTGTGGGATTTTCAGGGGAGACGGAAACCAGGAAAAAGGACAACATTTGAAGTGTAAATAAATAATATACCTAAAGAAAGAAAGAAAGAAAGAAAGAAAGAAAGAAAGAAAGGGAGAGAGAGAGAGAGAGAGAGAGAGAGAGAGAGAGAGAGAGAAAGGAGAGACTCTCACAGGGCCAGACGAATGAAAGAAACTATGCAGCAACAGGGGATGAGGTGGGGGAAACCTCTAGAAAGTTCCAGAGACCTGGGATGTGAAAGACCCAGGACTCAATGGGGATGACCTTAGTCAAAATGACCAATAGTTCGCGGCAAGCCTGGTCTACAGAGTGAGTTCCAGGACAGCCTGGGCTACACAGAGAAACCCTGTCTCGAAAAAACCAAAAAAAAAAAAAAATAGACCAATAGTGAAGAGATAAAACATAAGAGACCATGTTTAGTAGATAGGGCCCCATAGGAAGAATGGGGCCACTGACCCATCTTCAAAATTTTTGGCTCAGAAATTTTCCTGTATAAAGGAAATTCTGAAACAAAAATGGAGCAGAAACTGAAGAAAAGGCCATCCTGTAACCAGCCCAACTTGGGATCTATACCATGCACAGGCACCAAATCCTGACACTATTACTGATGCCATGTTGTGCTTATATACAGGAGTCTAGCGTTCTGTCCTCTGAGAGGTTCTACCAGCAGCTGACTGAGACAGAGACAGATACTTACAGCCAACCATTGGACTGAGGTCAGGGACCCCTATGGAAGAGTTAGGGGATGAATTGAAGGAACTGAAGGGGATGGTAATCCCATAGGAAGACCAACAGTATCCACTAATCTGGACTCCTCAGAGCACCCAAAGGCTAAGCCACCAACCAAAGAGCACACATGGGCTGGTCTGTGGTACTTATGTAGTAGAGGACTGCCTTGTCTGTTCTCAGTGGGAGATGATTCACATAATCCTGTAGAGGCTTGATGCCTAAGGGAAGGGTGTGCTGGGGGTACTGAGGTGGGGCTGGGTAGGTGTGTGAGGGGATGCGGGTGGAGGAGTTGGGGTTGGAGCAGGAGGTAGAAAGTACCCTCTCAGAAGAAAAGGGGATGCAGATGGAGTGAAGAACTCTTGGAGGAGAGACCTGGAAGAGGGCAAAATTTGGAATGTAAATAAATAAAATAATTTAATTATTATTTAAAAAAAAAGAAGAATAGAAGTTGGGAAGATGTTCATACCATACAGTACCTATCTTAAAAGTTCAAAGATTTGAATTCAATTCCCAAAACTCATGAAATACTCATACATACTCCCTCCCCCCAACACACACACGGAAACACAATAAAACAGCAAACAAGCAAAAAACAGAACAAGGCATGCTATTGTGTAGTGATAATCATGGTGCTGGGGAGCTGGAGGCAGGCTGATCACCAGGGCTTCCTGATAGGTCAGCCTAACATAGTTGGTAAAACCCAGGCCAATGTTGTGTATAGGGAAAGTGGCTCCTGACCAATGACAGTTGAGCATGATTCCTTAGTCTTGTCATGCACTTGCACATGTGTGTATTCACACAGGAGATGTGTGTGTGTGTGTGTGTGTGTGTGTGTGTGTGTGTGTCTTTCTCTGTGTGTGTCTCACTTCCTCCTCCCTCTCTCATACACACACATATACATACCCTCCTACACATATGTTTACAGCTAAATAAGTAAAAGTAACAAAATTATAGCCCTACAGTGGTGGATGCAAGTCTCCTTCACCTCCTTTAGGTGTCACATAATTGGCAGGTGTCCTCAAGCATCTCTAGTCTGGACCCTGATCTAAGTTAGCACAGCTGTCATTCATGACCATATACCCTGTTTCCTCCCCACACTTCAAGGTTATTGAAACTTTGCAACCTCTTGTCATGTACACTGTCACTGGAGTTATTGTCACCAAGTTCAGACCGTCTTGGAATAAGGACAAAGTCTTTCCAACTTTCAGATGCCTGGGACTAAGATGTCCTGAAATGCTTGCTGTCTCTGGGCTTGGTACTGGGGCTCTGAACAACAAAGACAGGCCAAGTGAGGGCTGAGCAGATACTTAGGTTGTTACTGTGTTGTGGGTTTCATTTCCCCAATGACTCTTCCACAAGTTTCCACTTGAAATCCAGTGAGATCATTGCATAGGCAATCAGGGCATTTCCCCCCAAGAAAGTAGGTTTTCTTGTCCACCCAGGGCCTATCACTGTCTGTTGTTTTGACTGTAGTTCTGCAAAGCTAATGTAATTCCCCTAGAATAAAAAATATATCTACATGACATTTTTCTGTTTTAGTTCTTTTTCCTTTCCATGCTATGGCCAAACGAACCAAATGTTTTCACCACCGAAATACCTATGCCTTAATGTAGCTTCCAAGTTCAGGATAGAAATCTACTGCAGAGCCCTCTATCCTTTCCTTATTTTGTCTGTAGCTGCACTATTTATAAGTGATTAAACTAGTTCATTCATTCTAATTGCTTCACAGTACTTCTTTATACCTGCTGAGCAAATATCTATATGTGCTAAGATGGATAAATCCTGCAAATTTAAAATTAAATGAAAAACAAAAAAGTAGAATGATGTTCACAGAGAGATGCAATTTATGCAAGCATACACAAAGCAGCAGGAATTCAACCCTCTGACTTGGGTAGAGTACACAGTCAAACCGTGAAAAAATACTCACAGGATCTGGTTGTGGTTCTGTGAGCATATAAGACCTGGACTTGGGAAGTAAAAGCAAAGAATTTTCAGCAAGTTCCAGACCAGTCTTTGGCACATAGTATAGGCCTTCTTGGGCTGTGAGACTAAAATATCCAAAAGAACAACAAAAGAAACATACAGAAGGAATAGAAGGTATTTTATCATCTCGTTGTGGGAAAGACTCATAGAAGAACTGGGCAATATAACAGTCAAAAAGTAACTACAGTATTTTAAAAAGACAGGAGGGAAGGAAAGAAAGGACGAAGGAAGCAAAAGATGAAGAGACAGAGGAAGGGAAAAAGGAAAGATGGAATGAAGGGCAAACAAGTATGATACAGTGAAATAAATAGGGCAAATATTGTTAAATTTGAGTGGGTAGTGCATGCATAGTATATATTTCCTTATTCATTTTAGGGTATGCATGGAATATTTAACAATTTTTCATAGAACTGATTCAGACAGATACAGACACTCATAGTCAAACCATGGATAGGGCTTGAAGACTATTATGGAAGAATAGGAGGAAGGAGTCCTGGCCCTGAAGAGGATAGGAACTCTATAGAAAAACCAACAGAGTCAACTAACCTGGAACCTTGGGACTCTTGGAGTCTGAACCACCAACCAAAGAACATACACAGGCTGGACCTAGGCTTCCCTGCTCATATGTAGTAGATGTGCAGCTTGGTCTTCATGTGACTCTAGAACTAGGCCTATCCCAAAAGCCGCTGCCTATACATGGGATATGTAGCTGGGCTGCCTTGTCTGGCCTCAGTGGGAGAAGAAGTACCTAGCCTTGAAGAGACTTGAAGTATCAGGACAGGGGTGATAATCAGGGGAGCCCTAACCTACTCAGAGAATAAGGGGAGGATGAAGAAGGAAGGAGAAAGGGTTGTGGGGTGAGGTTAGGGTAACCAGGAAGGGGGTAGTGTGCAGGATGTAAAGTGAATAAGTAAAGAAATTAAAATTAAATTTAAAAATATGGTAAAAATAATGTAAACTTGTCACCATTTAATGCATATTCTGGTTCACTAAAGGATGATGTTTCATCTGTACTTGCTTTGAATTGTACCTAGCATGAATGCCTATTTGGAAATATATACTTACAAAATAATTTTCCTATCCTGTTAATTTTTTCCTTCTCTTGCATTTTTTAAAAGTATTTTATAAGGGTGGGAGGAGTTATACTCACATGTATGCCAGCTGTCTACAGAGGCCAGGGGGTGGCATCAGAGATCCTGGAACTAGACATATAGACAGTTGTGAACTGGCAAGTGGGTGCTGGCAATGGAGCCCAGGTCCTCTGGAAGAGCAGCCAACACTCTTAACTGCTGAATCATTGTCGCAGGCATTTACTTGCTTCTTTGTGCTTTGGCAGATTGAATAACCAACCGGGTTTTTTGTTGTTGTTGTTGTTGTTGTTGTTTAATTTTACAAACCTTTATTATAAAATAACCACTATAATTCAGCTTTTTTTTTTTTCAGTTCTCACCTAAATAGATGATGTCCTCTTAAGTCAGTAGGAGAGATTTTGGTACGCTCCCTCATGACAGTGTTTGACAATGACTGAGACCTTTTTAGATGTGGTAACTGGAGCCATAGGGAACTGTTGGGAGTCAATGGGTAGAAGTCATAGGTCCTTTGAGATAGTATAGAGTTCTTACCACCTAAAGAGTTACCTGGTCTAAGATGTCAATGATAGTGAGATATAGAAACACTAACTTGCCCTTCCACATTTTCCAAATGTATAAACATGCAATTTGAGCTTGGTATAACAGTGTTTGTACAGTAGTTCCTCAAATGTCATCTAAGTCAAAAGTCATATGTTAGGTTTAGGTAAGCCTGCTGTGTTCTTATGTGTAATTCTATCTAATGTACTAAACATGACTTTAATTTTCTTTATTATAACAATAATAAAGAATTTCAAACCAAATAAATATATTTCTATTTCATGAAATAATATTTAGCATCCAATTGTCATATGGTTTTACAGATAACTAAGATACATTTTTTTTTCCGGCACTAACATTGCTTATTTTGATGGTAGTTCTTAATTTACAAATTAAATGAGTTGATAAATATCTGGTAGGTTAGTAAAAATTATCCCGTATAGCTCTTGAAAGCATTTATATAGTTGATGGCTTAATTCACTGATGAATTCAAAACCTGGAAAGACTATTGCCAGGTGTTAGAACTTTGGAACAAGAAGCTTGGTGGGAGCATGTAGGTCTCTGGGCCTGTCTCATTGTGGTCACTTTCTGTGGCTATTCTGTGCTCAGTTGAACAGCCTGACTCTACTACATCCTGGTTTCATGATGACCTAAAACCATACGGGGATGGAATCTCAATAGTCTGAAAATGGAATGTGAGAAATGTAACAATGCTGCAAATTATAACAAAGCAGGCAGTGTCAGTAGTTTCTGTTTACTGAAAGTGAAAGGCCTGCCCACTCCATATCTCAGTGGCAAAGAAGAACTTATGAGCAAACGTTCACTCTGTGATTCTACTGTAAAGTGCTAGTAGGTGAATACAGCACAAATTCCCCACCCCCATTTATTGTAAATCTATAATTTCTCCCAGAATCTGGAATTAAGTTTCCCAGTTTTGTACTTTCCTTGTGGTTTCATAAGCTGCATATATTTTTGTAATTCAAATTCAGCCTGTAGAACAAAATATTCCAAAGGATATATGATACATTTTAGTTAATATTCAATCCAAACCAGAGATTAGGGCAACAAATAGGTCAATGATGAAGTTTCTATTAATATCTTGAGAATATCATCATCCTTGTGATTATGTACTTAACTAATCACTTACCTAAAGCAATGAAATACCAACCATCTTCCCAATTGTTAAGACAGGAAATAATTACACCAAATTGCATTGGGATCTGGTTTTCCTTTGGACTTCATTTGTTTATCCACAGAATATCGGCTTTATTGGCCCATATTCTTAGAGAATATATTGTTTACTTTTATTGGTGATTGCACACAAATATTTTAGGATAAAGCTTTTGAAAATAAAAATATATGGCAGTTACTTTTAGCATAATGATAATGACATTTGTCACTATATATGTTGAAAATCTTGAACAGAAAAAGTTCATAATTCTAGGATAGCCATTGCTTTTATCATTCCTAACCTTTAGGGATGACAGAAAGCTATCATCCATTATGATTCTTTAAGGGCTCACAATGAACGGGGGTTATGCCAGAAAATATCTGAATACCAGAGAATAGAAGAAAAGACAGAAGCAAATTATAAAAGGCACATCTGTAGCTGTAATAGTTTTGAAATTAATTTGTTGAAAAAGAGAGAAACAAATGTTGGGAAATGAAACCACATTGTGTCTCATGGAAAGCTGCTTGTCGAAAGGTTCTTTCTATTTCAAAATGGGCTCCAGTATTATGCCAGCAATGCCTATTTGAGTCTAACCATCTAAATTCACTTACCTTACACATCTGAATTTCTTATGAAAGCCTTTTATATTTGTAGATTAAGGAAAACATCATTTACTGCTGATCATTTTCAGCTAACCACTTTCAGAATCCACAATCCAGGCTTGACCATTTATTTCAACATCTTTTATCCTTCACAGTTGGTTGAAGTTACTGAAATTCTTTTTACTGAGAGGAGAACCATATTAATATTAATTTTTATTCTGAATATTGTATAAAAAGATATTTTCCACATAATTAAAAAAAGAAAAAACTTTTTAGCATATCTAAATGAATAATATGCAATTTATAACTGAGTACAATAGTAATCAAGAGGAGCTACAGGATGGTATTATTCTCTTAAGACTTTCATCAAATCATCCATAGAAAGGAAATACGAAATGTAAGCAAAAGTGTTCAGACAGCCATGCATAGATGTGTTTTGTAAATACTTCTATTGAGTTTATTAAGGACCCAGTGCTGTCTGTGGTTGTTTCAGAGCAGACCTCTGTCTCTAGGCTATAACACACAGCACCTTTAAGACTTAAAGGAAAAGGAAATCTTGAAAGAGCTGTGAAAGCAAGAGGTCCAATTTTTTTTTTGTGGTAATATCGAACTGAATAGAGGCTGATCTCATCAAAGGCAGATGGAAAGATATTTCTGCTTTTTCAAATGTTAATGAATAAATAGCATTTAAATTCATAAATTTTCGAAGTTATTCTGAAGATAATTATTTCATAAGGTTTCCTTATTTCTACTTATTCAAGCAGCTGCCATGAAGACAAGAGAAACTGTGTGCGTGTGATTTGGGGTAGGAGGTCATAACTCATCATCATAATTCAGAGGAGATGTCTACACACTGTGAAAGTTACCTAGAACGAAGCCTCAATGAAGAATGTGTTCTATTTCTGTTCTTGTTCAGAGAAGGTAGGCAAGCTTGGCCCATTTTCACAAAGAAATCTGTCACCCTGGAACATCAGCCCTAACCTTTGCCTTCTTTGGAAGCCCATTTTGAACGGACTAACCCTACCATTGTGCTTCAGGATATTTTTTTCTGGCGTAATTTGAATGAGAATGGTCTGAATAGGCTCATATATTTAAATATTTCTTTCCCAGTTGGTGGATTGTTTAGGAAGAATTAGAAGGTGTGGCCTTATTGGAGGAAGTGTGCTCTTGTGGAAGGACGTGTGGCCTTATCAGAGGAGGCATGCCATCAGGTGTGGGCTTTGGGGTTTCAAATGACTACACTAGTTCCAGTCTCTGCCTACTGAGTAAGGATAAGATATAAGCTCTCAGCTACTCCTTCATGACCTTTACAGCTTCCATGTAAAGAATTTTTCTTTACAGACTTAGAAAAGACTCTCTGTGCTAGTCTTCCTTTGTCTAGTTCCATGAATCTCAACCTTCCTAATGCTTTGACCCTTTAGTAAAGTTCCTCATGTTGTGGTGACCCCAACCATTAATTTGATTTTGTTGCTACTTTATGACTATAATCTTGACTCTATAAATCATAATGTAAATATTTGACATGCAGGATTGTCTTAGGAGACCCCAGTGAAAGGGTCATTTGACTTCTGCAAAAATGTTGCAACTCACAAGTTGAGAACCTCTCATCTAGTTTGATATGGACAGATGATCTACTGCTTTATAAAGTGACATGGTATTTAAAGAAACTGGTATTTTAATGAAGAAATAGAATGGCAAACTCTGTATTTTAAAGATATGATTAATAATGATAATGGTGGAGGGGGCTCTAGAAGCATACAAGAGAATGGTTAGGTATTATTATTATTATTATTATTATTATTATTATTATTATTACAGATCTGAACTTTATGTAACTAGGATAAAGTATTCATAATCACAGAGCTGAAAGAGTTGTTTGTATTGTTGTCCCAAATGAACTGTGACAAGTAATGAAGGAGGATAGAAGGACAAACTGAATCAAGTCTCTAAGAACAGTTTATAATGATGAACTAAGACATATTTAGTCTACTGGGAAGGACACTGAGTGAGTGTTGCTAATTTCTTGCATGTAATTTTAAAACCCACGCCTTCCCAGAGCCTTGCTCTCATTGCGGAGAACAGGCTGCAGCTGGTTCCACTCCTGACATAGCTCCACAAACCACCAGCTGGTTCCCTAACTGGGGGCTAGTGCCAGAGGCCACCACTGCTTCTAGTTGTCCTCAGGCCTTACATGGTCTCTCCCTCCCCTTTCCCTTCTCTTTCCTCCTTCCCTTCCTCTCCCTCCCTCCCCATCTCTGTCTTTCTCTCTGTGTCTCTGTCTCTCTCTGTCTCTGTCTCTCTTTGTGTGTGTGTGTCTCTCTCTCCTCTCTCCTCTCTTCCTTCTTCCCCCTAGGACACAGAAATCACATCCCTTTCCCTTTATCGTCCAGCAATTGGCTCTTGCTTTCTTTATTGACACAATCAAGAACCAATTAAGGAATCAATACCTTCCCCTACACTAATTGGTAGGAACTTTGGCAGATGAGATTTAAGGATGTCCTTAGGTCACAAAGTGTCACTTCATAGGGACTGTGGTTTCAGTCATTCCCTTTCTTTTTCTTGTTTCCTGATAACTCAGAAAGCAGTTTTCTCACCACGAACTCCTGAGCATTGCCACTTGTTTCTCCAAAGCATATCAAAGTCATTTAGCTTCCTGGTTGTAGACTAGAACTTCTAAAAACATGAGCCATAATCAACCCTTTTCACTTTATGCATTCATTACCTTAATACTACTTTGTTTGTTCCTGACTAACATGACTGACTAGTATAGACCCTATGGAAGGGGTGTGTGCTTCTAAGATCCTGGAAGATTCAGGTATATTTTAAAAGTGAAATCCACATTGGAATATTTACAAGTGTTTAAGAAGTTTGTCATACAATGGCAGCCACTACTAAAATAAGATTTGTGTAATCTGAGAATTGGCTCTAGATAATGATAACATTACACTGATATAATACGATTAAATCTATAAGAAAAACATGTTGATCACACTAGCAACTGAAGAATGGGCTGATGATAATCCTTGTCTTCCAGGGGGTAGGTAGCTAGGCATAAATGCAATGAGTGTCTGACCTTATTAAAATGATGGGTTTCTTTCTCTTCCTTCCTTCCTTCCTTCCTTCCTTCCTTCCTTCCTTCCTTTCTTTTCTTTCTTTCTTTCTTTCTTTCTTTCTTTCTTTCTTTCTTTCTTTCTTTCTTCCTTGCTTTCTTGCTTTCTTTCTCTCTTCTTTTCTTCTTCCTTCTTCCTTTTCCTTCTCCTTCTCTTCCTCCTCCTTCTCCTCCTCCTTGCCTCTTCCTCCTCTTCCTCCTCCCCTTCTTCTTCTTCTTTTTCCTCCTCCTCCCCTCCCCCTCTTCCCCCTCTTCCCCTTCTTCCCCCTCCTCCCCCTCCTCCTCCTCTTTTTTGTCCTCCTCCTTCCCTCGTCTTCTTCCTCCTCGTCTTCCTCCTCCCCTCTCCCTCTTCCCCCCTCCCCGTCCTCCTCCTCCTCTTCTTCTCCTCCTCTTCCTTCTCCTCCTCCTCCTCCTCCTCCTCCTCCTCCTCCTCCTCCTCCTCTTCCTTTTCCTCCTCCATCTCCATCTATTCAAAGGGTACTTTTAAAAGGGATCTTGTCATTCAACTGCTCTTCTCTGAGGAAGATCAAGATGGAATAAGTAAGAACAATTAATAGAAAAATTAGTCTCCTAGAAATCAAGTTATGTACTTTTGTAAGTAACTCCCACCAAACGTACTAGTAATAATCCACTCCAGCATTGTCTGGTAGCATTCAACTTATAATTTTTTAGTGACAAAATTGAAGTCATTATCTTGGCTTGATTTCTCAGTAAAATATAGAAGATTTCTGGGGAAAAATGTTACTGGAATTGTGTATTTTTTCCCTCTGAAAGAATGATATTAGAGTTCAAGGAATGAATTTCCACTTAAGACAGAATTAAATAAAAGGTATTCACTGCAGTCAACACAAGTCAAACACTAATAATTTTAGGGCTCAATTTCTTTAAAATATAAAATAATTTTAGGTTGATGTACAAAAGTTTTCCTATAATAACTTCACTTGGAATTTCACTGTGGGGAGGCATTTATCAACACCAACAGGCCTTTCAACATCAAATGCACAAGAAAATCAGACAAGTAGCAAAGCAGAAGGAAGTGCATTTTAATGATGAGGAAAGGTAATAATGCACATTCTACCCCAGCTTTTTTTTTATTATATTCTTGAGCTTAAGTTTTGCAGAAAGCAGAGTGTATGTGGGTATTGGGAAGTACAATACAATGGCATATTCCATGTTAGTATACTCCTTCATAGAAATTGAGTACTTTAATGTCAATCATTTGTGTAAAATGAACTATGAATATTTTAAAAACAGCACCTACTTCCTGAATGCATATTACTTCTTTTACAAAACAAAACTATTTATTTTTTACTTTACTTTTATGGATTAGTCAATACTGTTAAAATGCACGTGGTACTTTTACAATATTAAGACTGCTTGAATGCTTACAGCAGAGGTTCGCAGAGATCAACATTTCAAATAAGTCTTCCAAGTTTTCTCCTTCCCAAGATAGAAAACCCTTTCACGGTCACCAGTGTGGCAGGCAGCACATGCACATATCATGTGAGTTTTACTTTTCACTGTATGTTCTGAGACTTGAATTCTTGGAACAATGATTTCACCCCTCCACTTTAACCCCCACCCTGAACTCCCTTTCTCCTGCTCAAGTTTGCTTCCTTCTTCTAGTTCCATTTCCACTGGAAACTGTCCTAAAACCTGGCACTTAAATGAAGAACTTAAATTATCTCAGTAGAAGTTGGCCATTTAGTTTTGTCCTTATCTTACCTGAAGATGAGTCCCCATGCACTCAGATGACGCACTTGTTAGATAACATTTTCTACTTATACACAGTATGGAAGTTTCCAAATCAGCAATTATATTCATGAGATAAACAAAGACAAGAGGCCAAGGATCTTTTAGGAGGAAGAAAAACTATGAGTATAGGCAAGGACTTTGAAATTTTTAGAAAAGAAGGAGGGTACAAGAGAAGAGATAAGGAGAGCATAGGAGCTTGACAAGAAGCTGGATGCTCAATATTTCTGAGAATTGTAAATTCTTACTGTTGTAAGAGTGTTTTTGTAGTGAGCTCTAAATATCTGTTCATTCAGACAGTGGTGAGAGAGAAGACAGCGGGTTTAACGCTAAGAACTCAGACTAGAATAAGTGCTGTATGAGAAAAATAAGTAAATTTTGTTCTTTTATTAAAAATAGATTTTCCTCCTTCAATATATTCAAATTATAATTACTGCTTCTCCAAGTCCTCCTAGGTCCTCGCCACCTCCTCTCCCTTCCAGATCCATACCCTTTTTCTCTCTCCTAAGAAAACAAGCAGGTATCTGAGAAATAGCAGAAGAGTGTTGTCTTAGTCAGGGTTTCTATTCCTGCACAAACATCATGACCAAGAAGCAGGTTGGGGAGGAAAGGGTTTATTCAGCTTACACCTCCACACAGCTGTTCATCACCAAAGGAAGTCAGGACTGGAACTCAAGCAGGTCAGGAAGCAGGAGCTGATGCAGAGGCCAGGGAGGGATGTTCTGTACTGGCTTGCTTCCCCTGGCTTGCTCAGCCTGCTCTCTTATAGAACCCAATACTAGCCCAGAGATGGTACCACCCACAAGGGACCCTCCCCCAGTTGATCACTAATTGAGAAAATGCCCCACAGCTGGATCTCATGGAGGCACTTCCCCAACTGAAGCTCCTTTTCCTATGATAACTCCAGCCTGTGTCAAGTTGACACACAAAATTAGCCAGTACAAGTGTCAAAATAAAACAAGATAAAACAAAAGCATGTAAGGAGGAATAGGACAAAACAGACAGACAGAAAGAACAAGAGCAAAAAGCAAGATCATTGCAATAGATAGTCACATAGGTACCAACAGAAATGCAAAACTGGAATCCTTAATGTATATGAAACAGACCGGTATGCTATATATTTAAAAATACACTTATAGAACATCAAGAGACAAAGAAAATCTAAATATTCTCTTGAGTTCATTTTATGTTAGCAGAAGGACAGGAAAAAATTCATTGTCCTTAAATTGAGATAAATACTATTAATACCACAACCATGACTGCCAACATTATTGTGATGACTGATTAAAATAATTATGACTCCTTGAGTGTTTGGGCCATTTTTATATGGTCACTGTGTAGAAAATATCATGCAATTTTCACAAAGATATTACAAAATATTTTCATCACTTTACATCTAAAAAAACATAGACTGAATATTTCTACATAACTTAAATCTTATGCTGGTTAATTACAATGTCCTAAAACCATTTCTATACTTTTTATTTAATCTTGTCAAGTTTTCTCCCATGACCATCGGCTGCCACCATGTTTTAACAAGAGAAGCAGTTGCTGTTATCCTCACTCTATTGTTGGCAGTAGTAACTACTTTAATCATTATTGGTGTTGTTCATCTTGGTCTGTAGAGAAGCAGGTAAGGTTGAGTCATATCCCAGTTTTGGAATACTTTAGTTATGGAGGCAAATATGACATACTTCTACTAGTCACGCATGTCATGCTAGATGCCAGACTGAGGTATAAAGCAGAGTGAACAAATTAGACATGAGTCCCCACCTCAGAGAACTCAAAGCATAGCTGGGAAACAACTACTCAAAGTATAAATATACTTTATATTGCGTGTAATAATCTAAAAAAAAAAACCAGCTCACATTATCGCTGGCTACTCTGGCTATGGAGGTCTCCCCACCCCCATGGCTATCAACATGTAGTGGTCTGCCCAAATTCTCATGGTTTGCTTGCCTCCAAAACACTCGTATCTTTCCAGTAATCCATGCCCTCTGGCTAGCTGTCACAAATCCCCATAGCCTAGTAAAATCAAAACTCCAGAGGCTTGTAAGTTATCAGTCAGATTTATAACAGTAAATTATCAACTCAAAACGCCTCAATATAAATAACTCAAATAACTCAAATAACTCAAAACTCCATTGATATAAACACAAGCTGCACTCCTAGATTGGGTAAATTGTCCTATATTATTCTACTGCTCTTCTATGATATCCATACCTACCTGTGGCTATTTCAAGTCATGTGGATCTGGTTTATCCTCTTCCTCCATATTCTCTGTCCTGTCTCTACCCTGTCCCCTCTCTCTCTGAAACTCTTAGCCCCTCCTTCCTTTTTCATTGCACAATCACAGACTCTAGCCTTATATTTTGCCTGCCCTCTCCTGCATGTAGACAGCAATCCACACTCTTAAAATCTGCTGTAAGACATATGAAGAAAAAGAAATAAAGCATTGGTCATGAGTATTGGAATAGTCTTGGAAAGTTGCCTAAGAAAAGAAGGTAAGCAGAAATTTGAAAAAAAGAGACAAATTGACCAAATAAAAGGGTAGAGTTAGATTAGATAGATCACTGTGTGCAAAGGCATTGTGGCCGGAAGAATATGCTGAAGGAAAAAGAAGATAAACTGTATGGCTAAAGCTGAAGACTCGTAAATGAAGTAGCTTGGAATGTGGCTCGCACAAGTAGGAAAATGCCACATCATATAACTTCGTAGGGCTTAAGAGATACAATGAACACACGACCCTCTGGGTTTTGTACTGTCCTGCATTACAGTTATTTTGTAATAAGTGAAAACTGCCCCCTTATTCATAAAGTACCCTGCTTTGAATGATCAATTATATGATCACCTACTGTAGTGGTTTGAATGAAAATAGTGCCTTATGCTCATTGAGAGTGATACTATTGAGAGCTGTGGCCTTGTTGGAGTAGGAGAGGCTTTGTTGGAGGAAGTATGTCACTGGGAGGTGAGGGCAAGTAGGTTTTGGAATTTCAGATGCTCAAACCACACCCAGTCCTGCTGCCTGCTTATTTGTATGCAGAATGCTCAGCTTTCTCTCCAGTACCATGTCTGCTTGGGTGCTACCATGCCTCCTGTATATGATGATAAAGAACTAAACTTGTGAACTCTAAACCTTCCCTAAATAAATATCTTCTTTTATAAGAGTTACTATTGTCATGGTATCTCTTCAAGCAATAGAAACCTTAACTAAGACACCTACTGATGGACAATATTGTGCTTTCGGTCATTATTATGAGTGGAATAACATGGTATCAAAGACTAATGTAATAATATGAGTTTGAAAAGGGTTCAAAACTGCAATTGGGGAGAACACATTGGGAAGGAAACATGATAGTATAAATCTCAGCTCCAGTTTCCAAAAAGTTGTATGGCAGAAAGGAACATCTCGTGTTTAACTAATTGTCATAAGGGAATTTAGACCTGTCTCATCACCTGAGGAAATCACTCATAGAATTCAAAATGCCAAGTGTATCCCCAGAGGATTATAATCTTTTTTCCATCTATATATAAAACAAGATTAGCCTAATAAGAATAATAACAATAATCATAGTTTTGTGTTATTTACAGAATATTTACAGAATAGTTTTGATAAGTTCATTTACATAATTCCCATAATAACCTGAGATAGATACCAAAATTACCTATGTTCTGCAAATGAGGGGGGAAAATGATGGTTAATTGGATCCAGTGACCTCTTATCCCAGACACTGGCTAATTAGCCACTATATTATAATGTATATGGCTCATCCTGTTAACCATGAAGTGGGTGTGTCTATAAGCTATATATTACAAAAATTCATTTTTAAGTAAATCCAGTCCCTGGCTTTTGTTTTCTATTCCCCATATTTCCAAGTTTTAATGGTATGTAGGATATAAGTGGTAAATCTATAATCATAGCTTAGATCCCATAGTAGGCTAATAGGCTGTTGGAACATAGAATAATTCAGTAGGGCATCAGATAGGGAATTTCTATGCATTCATGATAATGTCTTCATATACTGCAGAAAACTAAATTTTGCCTTTGGGAGGTTTATTATGGATTACCTAGTTATTCTTGCCATCCACAATGTACCATGGAGTAAAGTCTATGAGCTTTTAGTTATTCCCTCAATTATACCTCTTATACTTACATATAATGCCAGAAATTCTAAGACTGAACCAACCTATTCCTTTGAATCATACATGTCCCCTCTTGATTTTCATGTGTAAGCCTATTGAATACAAGTTATTGCAAAGAAGATGCACCCCAATGTGTCCTGTTTGTCAACACTTTTAACCATATTAATGTTAAAATGCTTAATAGAAGAGAATGTAACAAACATGAAATACTTTATATGTATCTAAAACAGCATTTCATCTATCTGTTAGAGATATCATTAAATTGGATAATCGCAAAAAAAATGTATTAGTTGTGTGCTTACAATGACTTTTTTCTGTATATGGCATTTTCTGGCAGGTTGACAGCATCCTATGGCATCTATCCTAGTCCATGTTTAAAAGAAGACATTCTATTTACTCATAGGATTCTGTCTTTCCAGGTTTATCTTTCCAGTCTTACATGTTTTATTCTATTGTTTATAGACTTAGTTGATCTCACACCAACTACAGATTTTAGCTGGGATTATGTCCTTTGATGGGCTCCACAATTATAAAGACGGGTCTTTGATGACTTGTACTTGTTTGTGTAAAGGTTCACTGTGGATTGATGTCAATCATAAGAGCGGACTTTGAACATTACCATTATCACGCATTGGTATCAGTAAACTCACATGAGTCTCCTACTACACAACAAGAAAAATACAGGATCTAAGCTATGATTATGGCAGGAAAAATAATGCAACTTTTTCAATTCCAGATCAATGAACAATAGAAACCTAAGTTTAAGGGAAAGATACCCAAGGAGAATAGACTTTCACCTGCTCATGTTCCATGTGACATGGAAGGGTTCTAAATTGGTTGATCTAATATTATCCATTAAGAGCAGCTTACATTTTAGGGCTAAAATGTTGTAAGAGATCTTATTCTCAGAGAAAAGAGAAGAGAGTCTAAGCTATACTTGACAGTTCCTTCTCATCTGAGAATGTTATATTTCCAGAACATTCTAAAGGAATTCTCAGAACTATAAGATGGAATAGGAAAGAAGAACTAAGTTGGACAACAACAAAAAATCTGTAGAACATCTGTAAGCTCCTAAGTGTAAAATAGTATCACCCTTTGATCCTATAACTCATATAACTCACGTTCAGACTACTATATGCTTCTTGGATCAAATAGCACACAGGCAGAGGAAGAGCGCACCCTGCCATGGGAGTTTGTCATGGAACACAAATTGTTATAGTAACAGAGAAGGTAGCAACCTGTGACTTGGTCCAGTTTAGTGAAATTGCTAGGCTTACATTCTGGAATCAAAGCTCTTCAGGCAGGTCTCGGTTCCAACATTTCATTAGCTATGTGATTCAGATAATGTAAGATCTAAGCCTATAGTTCTTTATTTGTGACAGGAATGATCATGCCTACTAGGTGAGAACAGTTGTGAAGTTTATATAAAATAATTAAAGTCATAAAAAAACAGCATACATTAATCATTGCAGGTACTATAATTGGCTATACTATAACCCTTAACTTGCATAAATTCTATTCCAAACATATGTATCTGCTCTCTGTCCAAATTTCCAAAACCTGTTACATTAAGGATTAGGGTTATACGAGATCAATAAATCTCTTAAGATTCCACAAAGCATATTGATCTATCTTCTCTGGGCTAGTGATAACCCCAAAGGCTTTGGCCTTTAAGAGGTGGTAGGAAACTTCTGTTATCAGAAGTTTTAACAAGACAACCTTTAAATTCCATCCCATTTACACCTGAGTTGCGCTGCAAAAAAATTAAAACCTTGGACAGCAATCAATCAAATTGGCCAATATCCACTGTACTTCCCTTAGTATTTTTTCCCCACTAATTCTCTTTCACATATTTATTGACAGGTGAAAATACAGTTAGGCTACATTCCCATGTTAAGCTTTATCTTCATCCCATGTTCAGTATTCATAAGATCTGAAACTACCTACCAAGATGTAAGTCAAATGCCAGAGACACATTTAACTTAATATTTTTATATTTCTTTAGAAATTTAGTACAGTTTATTCCAAGGAAAAAATTCCATGTGTGTTTTTATTTATTTTTTTTTTATTTTCTATATTCTATGTTTACATTCCAAAGGCTTTCCCCTTTCCCAGTTCCCACCCACCATAGTTCCCATAGTTCTCTCCCCCCCCAACTGTTCCCCAATCATTCCCCCTCCCCCCTCGGTTTCTTTACTAAACTGGATGCAATCTTTACAGGCCCAGGGTCCTCTCCTTTCTTCTTCTTGGGAATCATTTGACTTGCTATTTGTGTCTTGAGTATTTAGGGCTTCTGTGCTCATTAATATCCACTTATCAGTGATTGCATTTCATGGGCATTCTTTTGTGATTGGGTTAATTCACTCAGGATGATATTTTCCAGGTCTAACCATTTACCTACAAATTGCATGAATTCATTATTTTTAATTGCTGAGTAGTATTCCATTGTATAAATATACCACATTTTCTGTATCCATTCCTCCTTTGAGGGATATTTGGACTCCTTCCAATTTCTGGCTATTATAAACAAGGCTGCTATAAACATAGTGGAGCATGTGTCCTTATTGCATGCAGGGGAATCCTCTGGGTATATGCCCAGGAGTGGTATGCCAGGGTCCTCTGGAAGTGACATGCCCAATTTTCTGAGGAACCGCCAAACTGATTTCCAGAGCGGTTTTACCATTTTGCAATCCCACCAACAGTGGAGGAGTGTTCCTCTTTCTCCACATCCTCGCCAGCACTTGTTGTCTCTTGAGTTTTTAATCTTAGCCATTCTGACTGGTGTGAGGTGGAATCTCAGGGTTGTTTTGATTTGCATTTCCCTGATGACTAATGATGTTGAACATCTTTTAAGGTGTTTCTCGGCCATCCGAATTTCTTTTGGTGAAAATTCTTTGTTTAGCTCTGTGCCCCATTTTTTGATAGGGTTATTTGTTTCTTTGCGGTCTAACTTCTTGAGTTCTTTGTATATATTGGATATTAGCCCTCTGTCGGATGTGGAGTTGGTGAAGATCTTTTCCCACTTTGTTGGTTGCCGTTTTGTCCTTCTGACAGTGTCCTTTGCTTTGCAGAAACTTTGTAATTTTATGAGGTCCCATTTGTCGATTATTGATCTTAGAGCATAAGCTATTGGTGTTCTGCTCAGGAACTTTTCCCCTGTGCCCAAGTCCTCCAGGGTCTTCCCAAGTTTCTTTTCTAATAGTTTCAGTGTGTCTGGTTTTATGTGGAGGTCCTTGATCCACTTGGAGTTGATCTTAGTGCAAAGAGATAAGAGTGGGTCAATTCGCATTCTTCTGCATGTTGACCTCCAGTTGAACCAGCACCATTTGTTGAAAAGGCTATCTTTATTCCACCGGATGGTTGTGGCTCCTTTATCAAAGATCAAGTGACCATAAGTCTGTGGGTTAATTTCTGGGTCTTCAATCCTGTTCCATTGATCTGCTTGCCTGTTGCTATACCAATACCATGCAGTTTTTAACACAATTGCTCTGTAGTACTGCTTGAGGTCAGGGATATTGATTCCCCCAGAAGTCCTTTTATTGTTGAGAATAGTTTTAGCTATCCTGGGTTTTTTGTTGCTCCAGATGAATTTGAGAATTGCTCTTTCTAGATCTATGAAGAATTGAGTTGGGATTTTGATGGGGATTGCATTGAATCTGTATATTGCTTTTGGCAAGATGGCCATTTTTACTATATTGATCCTGCCAATCCAGGAGCAAGAAATCTTATTCCATCTTCTGAGGTCTTCTTCGATTTCTTTCTTCAAGGACTTGAAGTTCCTGTTGTACAGATCTTTCGCTTGTTTGGTTAGAGTTACGCCAAGATACTTTATGTTGTTTGTGGCTATTGTGAAGGGTGTTATTTCCCTAATTTCTTTCTCTGCCTGCTTGTCCTTTGAGTACAAGAAGGCCACTGACTTGCTTGAGTTAATTTTATATCCTGCCACTTTGCTGAAGTTGTTTATCAGCTGTAGAAGTTCTCTGGTGGAGTTTTTTGGGTCGCTTAGGTAAACTAACATATCGTCTGCAAATAATGATAGTTTCACTTCTTCCTTTCCAATTTGTATCCCTTTGACTTCCTTATGTTGTCTAATTGCTCTTGCTAGAACTTCAAGTACTATATTGAAAAGATATGGAGAGAGAGGGCAGCCTTGTCTAGTCCCTGATTTTAGTGGGAATGATTCAAGTTTCTCTCCATTTATTTTGATGTTGGCTACTGGTTTGCTGTAGATTGCTTTTACTATGTTTAGGTATGGGCCTTGAATTTCTGCTCTTTCCAAGACTTTTAGCATGAAAGGATGCTGAATTTTGTCAAATGCTTTTTCAGCATCTAATGAGATGACCATGTGGTTTTTTTCTTTCAGTTTGTTTATGTAGTGGATTACATTGATGGATTTCCGTATATTGAACCATCCCTGTATCCCTGGGATGAAGCCTACTTGATCATGGTGGATGATCGTTTTGATGTGCTCTTGGATTTGGTTAGCAAGAATTTTATTTAGTACGAGAAATTGGCCTGTAGTTCTCTTTCTTTGTTGGATCTTTTTGTGGTTTAGGTATTAGCATAATTGTGGCTTCGAAGAATGAGTTGGGTAGTGTCCCTTCTGTCTATTTTGTGGAATAGTTTGGAAAGTATTGGTGTTAAGTCTTCTTTGAAGGTCTGGTAGAATTCTGCACTAAAACCATCTTGTCCCATACTTTTTTTGGTTGGGAGGCTTTCTATAACCCCTTCTATTTCTTTAGGGGTTATGGGACTATTTAGCTGATCTACTTGATGCTGATTTAATTTTGGTATTTGATATCTGTCTAGGAAATTGTCCATTTCCTCCAGATTCTCCAGTTGTTTTGAGTATAGACCTTTGTAGTAGGATCTGATGATCTTTTGAATTTCCTCAGTTTCTGTTGTTATGTCTCCCTTTTCATTTCTAATTTTGTTAATTTGGAGACTGTCTCTGTGTCCTTTGGTTAGTCTGGCTAAGGGTTTATCTATCTTGTTGATTTTCTCAAAGAACCAGCTCCTGGTCTTGTTGATTCTTTGTATGGTTCTCTTTGTTTCTATTTGATTGATTTAAGCCCTGAGTTTGATGATTTCTTGTCTTCTACTCCTCCTGGGTGAATTAACTTGTTTTTCTTCCAGGGATTTAAGGTGTGCCATTAAGCTGCTAGTGTATGCTCTCTCCAGTTTCTTTTTGGATGCACTTAGAGCTATGAGTTTTCCTCTTAGCACTGCTTTCATTGTGTCCCATAGATTTGGGTAGGTTGTACCTTCATTTTCATTGAATTCTAAAAAGTCTTTGATTTCTTTTTTTTATTTCTTCCTTGACCAAGGTGTCATTGAGTAGAGTATTGTTCAGTTTCCATGTGTATGTGGGCTTTCTGTTGTTTTTGTTGTTATTGAAGACCACTCTTACTCCATGGTGATCTGATAGGAGGCATGGGATTAGCTCGATCTTCTTGTATTTGTTGACATCTGTCTTGTGACCAATTATATGGTCTATTTTGGAGAAGGTACCATGCGGTGCTGAGAAAAAGGTATATTCTTTAGCTTTAGGATGAAATGTTATATATATATATATATATATATATATATATATATATATATATATATATATCTGTTAAATCCAATTGGTCCAGATTTTCAATTAGTTTCACTGTGTCCCTGTTTAGTTTCTGCTTTCCTGATCGGTCCATTGAGGAGAGTGGAGTGTTGAAGTCACCCACAATTATTGTGTTAGGTGTAATGTGTGCTTTAAGCTTTAGTAAGGTTTCTTTTATGAATGAGGGTGCCCTTGCATTTGGAGCATAGATGTTCAGTATTGAGAGCTCTTCTTGGTGGATTTTCCCTTTGACCTTCTGAGTCTCTTTTGATGATTTTAGGTTGGAAGTCAATTTTATCTGATATTAGAATGGCTACTCCAGCTTGTTTCCTGAGACCATTTGCTTGTAAAATTGTCTTCCAGCCTTTTACTCTAAGGCAGTGTTTGTCTTTGACACTGAGATGTGTTTCCTGTATGCAGCAAAATGTAGGGTCCTGTTTCAGTATCCAGTCTGTTAATCTATGTCTTTTTATTGGGGAGTTGAGTCCATTGATGTTAAGAGATATTAAGGAATAGTAATTATTTCCTCCAGACATTTTTGAAATTATATTTATTTATTTTATTTATTTTTTTATATTCGAGAGGTTACCTTCTTTTGGGTTTGATGAGAGGAGGTTTCTATCTTGCTTCTTCCCAGGTGTAGTTTCCGTCCTTGTCTTGGTGTTTTCCCCCTATTATCCTTTGTAGGGCTGGATTTGTGGAAAGATATCGTGCAAATTTGGTTTTGTCATGGAATACCTTGATGTCTCCATCTATGGCGATTGAGAGCTTTGCTGGGTAAAGTAGTTTTGGCTGAAGTTTGTGTTCTCTTAGAGTTTGCATTATATCTGCCCAGGATCTTCTAGCTTTCATGGTTTCAGGTGAGAAGTCTGGTGTTATTCTGATAGGTCATCCTTTATAAGTTACTTGGCCTTTTTCTCTTGCTGCCTTTAATATTCTTTCTTTGTATAGTACATTTGGAGTTTTGATTATTATGTGACGGGAGGTATTTCTGTTCTGATCCAGTCTGTTTGGGGTTCTGTATGCTTCTTGTATATTCATGGGCATCTCTCTCTTTAGGTTGGGGAAGTTTTCTTCCATAATTTTGTAGAAGATATTTGCTGGCCCTTTAACTTGTACATCTTCATTCTTGTCTATACCTATAATCCTTAGGTTTGGTCTTCTCATTGTGTCCTGGATTTCCTGGATGTTTTGGGTTACAGCCTTTTTACATTTAGTATTTTCTTTGACTGTTGAATCAATGGTTCCTATGGTATCTTCGGCTTCTGAGATTCTGTCTTCTATCTCTTGTATTCTATTGTTGATATTTGCATCTATGGCTCCTGATTTCTTCCCAAGGTTTTCTATCTCCAATGTTGTCTCCCTCTGCGGTTTCTTCGTTGTTTCTACTTCTGTTTTTAGTACCTGGATGGATGTGCTCAGATCTTTCGCTTGCTTGATTGTGTTTTCATGTAGTTCTTTAATATATTTTTGTGTTTACTCTTTCATAGCTTCTACTTGTTGGCCCACGTTCCTCTGTATTTCTTTAAGTGATTTTTGTCTTTCCTCCTTATTGTCTTCTTCTTTTTGATCCATCTTCTCCTGCATTTCTTGAAGTGATTTTTGTATTTGCCTTGTAAAGGCTTCTAACTTTTGATCCATTTTCTCTTCTATTTCTTTACGAGATTTTTCTATGTGTTCAGCTACCAGCATCCTGACCAGTGATTTTATATCCAAGTCTTGTTTTTCTGGTGTTTTGGTGTATCCAGGGCTTCCTGTTGTTGGAGAACTGGGTTCAGATGCTGTCATGTTGCCTTGATTTCTGTTAGTGACATTCCTTCGTTTACCTTTTGCCATCTGGTTATTTCTGGTGTTAGTTGGCCTTGTTGCCACTGGCTGGTGTTTGAATCTCCTGTGAGGCTGGGCTTACCTGTTGTTTCTCTACTGGTGGTGATGCGTGATTGCTGCTCAACGGGATCACGAGCTGGCTGCCACCCGCTGACTTTGTGCATGGCCTGAGGTCTCCGGGAAGTGTGGGAGAGTGTAGCAGAGCCTCGGCAGGCGCTGCTGGGCCTGCCTAGTAGCGAGAGCCTAGCAGATCCCCCCACGTGGTAGCCCCTGATGGAATCTGTCTACCTGTGCCTTTCCAGCTGTGTTCTGGTTGCAATATGAAGGCCTGCCGCTATTGCTGGTCCGGGGTCCTGGGGAGCTGGGTGGTTCCGGCTGCCTCAGTGCACGGCCTAAGCTCGCAGGGATGTGCTGCAGAGCCTAGGCGCCTGGGCCTGCCTGTGGGCGAGAGCTTAGCAGCTCTCCCTGCTCTAGCCCCAGAGGGAGTCTCTACCTGCACCTTTCCAGCTGTGTCCTGGTTGCAATATGGAGGCCTGCTGCTATCACTGGTCCTCACTCTTCTTAATAAACAAGAATTGTTGCTTATCCTGGTTCTGCTGGCAGGGTCTGATCACCTGGCAAGCTGGCTATGTCTGGCTTCCCTGCTACCGGCTGGATGGGAAGCTGCAGGCAAGATGGCGCTGCCTGCAGGGGGTTCGGGGGTCTGGCCTGCGAGCGCAGAGCGCAGGCATGGTTGCTGTACTCCAAACCGCTACTCTGTGCGCATTCCTGCTCCAGACCTGAGTCCTCGGAGGTCTTAAACTCGGGCTGTCTCGGGTACCTGGTTCCGCCGGCAGGGTCTGAGCACCTGGCAAGCTGGCTAGATCTGGCTTCCCTGCTACCGCTGGATGGGAAGCTGCAGGCAAGATTGTGTGTGGTTTTTTTAATAAGCAATGAAAGATACAGTAAAAATAAAATACAGTATTTTAATAATTGTTTTTAATCTTTTGCTACTTTGAATTTTAGGGTCATTTTAATGTATAAAATAAACCTGTTAGATCACCTAATCCCTAAATCCTTTGAAAATTTATATTTTAAACTTAAATATGTTTATTTCATATTATTGTGTCATAATAATATAATGTATAAGTCAGATGGTTTATTCTATGACTATAGAGAATAGAAGTCAAAGATGTTTACTTAATGTGTATTATGTATTAGTTAATATACAAAAATTTACTAACATTATTAAATGGTACTAAGAACATTGTAAGGTATACAATATATAAATCTAGTATGTGAAAAAGAAGTCTCAGAGCCATTTGAGTCACCAGTGTCACATCCCTTTGAGGTGGCACACACTGTCATTGAGTTTCCCATACATAGATTCTAAATTAAATAGCTGTGGACTTCTTAACAGTTAAAAAATATTTCCTATCAGTAATACTTTTTTCGATTTTTTTCTCCCTTGGGGGGGAAAAACTAGTTTATTTCTCCAAAGCCCTATCTCAAAAATAGATTGTTATGTGGAAATTTAGTATATAAGGAAGCTTAGATGAAATTACTTTAATAAAATATTGCACACTTGTTCTTTTATTTGAAGAAGTCTCCCGAGACTATGATGCCTGTGACTATTCTCCATAATTTAGACTTGAAGAGTCTAATAAAACCAAACTCTAAGGAGAAAGCTAGCCCACAAATATTCATTTGTTCAAGAAATATTTATTGGGCCCTTGCTCTGTGTCAGACACTGTCTGTACAACAGTGATCTGTATTGTCACACTGAAGAATGGTGGGTTTGTATGAACTGGGAATAAGGTATTAATTCCAGGTATTGTAATGAGAAGGCAGCTTGAAGAAGCATGAAGGATGTCAACTTTGGCAGGAAGACTGTGGAACAGGAGCCATAAGAGACTCAAGTCAAACATAGGCTTTCATAAGATGATAGAGAGATTAAGCAATATCTGCAAAGTGATGATTGTGCAATTCGCACTCAGTGTTAGTTCTAAATTCAAAGCCAGAAAAATCAAAGATGATTAGGACAATCAAGCTTCAATCCCCTAGTGCTGTTTCAGAAGAAGATGGGTAATAATCCTCCCACTTTATCAATTTCTACTTTAGAAAATGAAATTTCCTGTCTTCTTTCTCTCCTGTATTCAGCATGAGCAGACAGTCACTCTGCTGATTTACCCTGGGGGGACCATCTGATCCAATATAGTTGGGAACCAAGTCAGTAGCATCCTGCTTCTAATCCTTTCGCTGTCTCTGCCTCCCACTGCTCTCTCACAGCATCTCCATCCTGTTGGTGTCATCTGCTCAGCAGCCTCTCCATGGGGATCTGCTTTATGACTCTTGTGATGTGGCAGAGCAGGTGCTATTACCCATATAGAAAGCTTTAATTGGAGATGGAGCAAATTGAGAACAAGAAAAAAAATTTAAACCAGAACTTAAAATTGATTATGGGATTAGATGTTTTTTTAAAGAATATATTGGCTACCAAGCAGGGAGTAGTCAAGCTGGATTTGTCAGTAATGATGACATATGCTGATAAAATGATTACAAAAGGTACAAATATGATGACAATAAAAAGTAAATTAGCAAATGCCATTTTCCATACTTTCATACTCTTAGGTTGCCTATGGACTATTACTGCCTTCATTTCTTTAATTTCACAATTGATGGACAGTGAGACCTATAAATTGTAGGTTCTCAGTCTGAAAAACTATGAAAATCAGGTTAGAAACTATATGTTCTTAGGTCTCTTTATTGGCGGAGGGAGATTGGGTTAGCTTGGGGATATTTGGTTTTTTTCATAAGTATATTTGTGATACATTTAAAATATCTCACATTCTATTAGAGAAAAGTAACTCTGTCTCTGTCTCTACTTGTCAAAAAGAAACAAGACTCATTTGGAGAGCAATGTGTATTCTGCACATGCGAGGATAAATTATAATAATTTAAAGCCATTTGGGATCTATCCTAAAAAGTATGTTATTTGAATTATGCTCTATTATATATGAGCATTTATCTTGCAAATTTTGATATGGTTTGCTTTATGCACCTTCTCAATTGTTTATCCACTCATTCACAAGTTGCCACAATAGAATGGGAAAAAATAATGGACTTTTGGGTAAAACAGACTCATGTTGAAATTATAGCTTTGCAACCTCAATAAAATGAGATTAATCACAGAACATAACAAGAGTCATGCCTAGAAATGTGGAGTAATATGTCTTCCAACTTATTTAAAAAATGATGCACTGTGGAGATCAACAAGTTTAACAAATACAACGATAACACACAGAGACAAACACTTTAAATGTAATGATAAGGTATAAGAAATAATACCTAATCAACACAGGGAAAGGAATCTGCGGTTATTAATCTTACATAATACTTTAGGGATAAGGGATTAAAGAGAGAGAGGGAGCAAAGTGTTAGTGTCTTAGCAGAAAGTATGTCTCATCAGTCAAAGAGGCCTGTGGAGCTACAGTTCATGGGAGGGGAAGAGATGTAGGTACTGATGTTGAGAACTAGGTGTGCACTGACTGGTAAGTTCATCCCAGCAATACGTTTTATTAGCATAGCACTAATGCTTTTAATTCTCATTCTCTCTGTCTCTCCCTTTCTTCCTCTATTCCTCTCTCCCTCTTTCACTCTCCCTTTCTCCCTCTCTTTCTCTCTCCCTCTTTCACTTTCCCTTTCTCCCTCTCTTCCTCTCTTTTTTGTTTTCTGTCTCTTCTCTCTCCCTCTGCCCCCCAGCCCAGCTCACTGAGCTTTGACCCCAGGCCTCGTCCTCCTCCTCTTCCTCCTTCTTTTCTTCTTCTTTACTTTTCATATGGAGGCAACTCTTACTAAATCACCAAGGCTGGCCACAAATTTACTCTGTACCCAAGAAGGCTTTAAACTTCAAAATGTCTCACCTCAGCCTGGAATTCTGAGCCAACCTCAACAGGCATTGCTTTATTTTTAATATTCTTTAAAAAATAGTTATATTTAAGTTTATTGTAGTTTATGTGTATGAATGTCTCTATGGCACATATATATGCACCCCACGTGCATGTCTGGTGTCTGCAGAAGCCAGAAGAGGCACTGAAACTTGAGTTACTTATGCCGGTGGGTGCTGAGACCTGAACTCTGGTCTTCTGCCAGAACAAGTGCTCTTAACAGAGCTATTCCTCAGGCCCCAATTGTAATACCATTAAAACGACCAGAAACAACAGAGATGTCATAAAATTTCTAACAAAATACAGTCAAAAGAGACTTTGTTTTCACTGAGCTTCCAGCTTCAATGTTAGGCATAGGATATATCTATATTATATTCTCCTTTGGGCATAGGAGGTTAAAAAAATTTCTGCTTAGATTGAATATTTATTATTATTATATATCAGATAAATTTGTGGGATTAAGATGTTGATTAATAAAAATCAATCTTTATTTGATTTTAGAGTATAATAATGACAAGAGAAGATTGTCATGCAGTTTCTGGCATCTATAACTTTTCATTATCTTTGAGTTCACCGAATCTGTGGCTAAGACCAAATTATTCCTGACCCAGTATGTGTATTATACTTTATTTCCTAAAAGCAATATCCTGAAATTGTCAATTGTTTTGTATCAGTTTAGAAATATTGTGGCAAGAAGGTGTCTAGTAATTTATTAATCTTAATTTCTCCAATGCCATCAAAATGAGTGCTACTGGAAATATTCACATTAGGTGAATGAAGACAGTCCCAGGGAGTGAAATATTTTCCCTCACATATGGACCAAGGTTAATATAGATACATAAACTCATATGTACATAGGATGTGAAAATAGAAACTAAACTGTCTAAGGAACAGAGAGAATTAATGGGAAGAGAAGGGAAAGATGAATATAGCAGGATTTTTAATATGCTCAATGTACACCTTCCTTATATGAAAATGACCTATGTAGTACTCAGTATAATAAAATAAAATTTAATTCATAACTCAAGTGTGCTATTCACCTCTTACAAAGTGAATTAAATTGTTTCAAATCTTTTTTGTACATATGAGTAGTGTGTGTGTGTGTGTGTGTGTGTGTGTGTGTGTGTGTGTTTGTGACTGTATCCTGCATGTATATAGTTCTGGCAGAGGCTAAAAAAAAGAGTATTGGATCCTTTGGGTCTGGAGTTATGATCTTCCATGTGGGTTCTGTGTATGAGTAGGAGCTAGCTGGTCGCATTGCATATCAACAAGCAGATAGTAGATGAACATGACCTGGAATCAGGCTCTAAAACCCCAAGACCCACCCTTAGTGGTATAAGGCTCTACCTCCTAAAAGTTCCACAACCTTTCCCAAGAATGCCACTATGAGGACCAAGTGTCCAAAAATGTGAGCCTTTGGGAAATGTTTCACATTTAAACCGTGGCACCCAAGTGGGGACAGAGACAGACCACAAAACATCAGTGTTCACTGAGGAAACACTCATAATTGCCAAAGAGTAGAAACAAGCAACATGTCCTTAGGCAGGACCAGGGGAAATCAAAAGGGAGATTTACATGCTTTAAAACATTATCCAACCATAGAAAGGAAGAAAGCTGGAACAGCTACACTACACTAATATGGATAAAACTGAATAGCATGATTCTGAGTGAAATAAGGCAGGCACAAAGTGAGGCACACTGCATGAACTCACACACATTTTTTTTTTTAATCTTTACCACCGAAATTATTTCAGCTTTCAGCCAAATCTGTTACTGCAGCTCAGGAATTATTAAATCCTGTGTTGTGAATCCTCTAGGATTGTTCCTGGAGAGGCCTCAATACCATGTCCTCTGCATTTCTTTCATCACACAGAGTTGTTTCATTTCTTTACTTTTGTCCAATAGCATCTGTCTAAGCCTGCAGCTGTTAAAGTACATGCAAACCAATTTGTTGGCTGAAGTTTTTCCTGTACCATCCTTTAATAAAATGTTGTTTGGAGAGATGGTTCTTACTTTTTAAGTAAAATGTAGGGAACACTTACTTTTTGCAATTGGAATGTTGGACAAAGTCATAAAATAATTATACGGCCTTAAGGTGATGGTCCCTATGCATTTTGTGACTTCATTTGCTTTACTTTATAGAATTTTGAATTATCACTTAATTGAGGAATTAAAATGTCATCAAACTTTATTTTCCCAACACAGCAAATCTTTTACAAAACAGGCAAATCAAAAATTTAAATATCCCTAGAGTTTCTTTCAAAAAATAATAAATTGATATTACATACTAAGATACGAATGGACAGCAAAATATCTACCCTTTTACCTTTTTCACATACATGCACATTCTTTGTGAAGTTTTTAAATTGGCATGATCATAAAAATCAAGTTTAAAAATCACTTTTGTGCTGGGGAGGTGGTCTAGTTGGTAAAATGTTTGCTGAGGAATATTATCAACATGAAGAACATTTTTTGAATCCTTAACACATACTTAATGTGCCAAGCATCACTTGTAGCACCAGTGGGTTAGAAGGAGAATAGGGACAAGCAGATCCCAGTTGCTCATTGGTCAGTCAGTCTAGCTATAATAGTGAGTGCCACGTTCAGTTAGGGAACCTGACTTAAGATGTAACATGGAGAATGATAGAGGAATATTCCCAACATTGGATTCTGGACTGCATGTAGAAATGCATAAGTAAACGCACCCACAAATATATACATTCCTACACATATATTGGACATTTGTGCGTGCATGCACACACATAGCACATTTTATTTTAAATCTCAGTGTATAGTAGAGGTAGGTCAAATATGAGCATAATATAAACATTGTATCACATTGCACCAACAAGAATTTAGTTTTCTTTTCTTTAACTGAAAACCATGAATTGTGCAAGCCACAGATGATGCTAAAGATAAACAGAATTGATTCCCAAACAGGTCAAAGGCCAATGCAAAGGCCATTTCTGCTGCACACATTTTTTATTCCCACTTTGGGAATCCACAACCCGATCTTGTTGCATTTGAATGTCTAACCCCATCCTGTCACATCCCGATAAACATCTTTTACTGCTGGAAGAGCAATTTTCTCTCTAGCTTTGAAAGCTTCTGCCTTTACTATAAATAGCAAGTGATTTATTGTCAGTGTGCAAAGCTTATTTTTGAATTAACATTGATTTTCATCTGTATGAATATTTTAGGATTTGGAAAGATGTTGAGCCTGTTTGGATTTGCACGTGGAGTCTGCTCTTGTGATTTACCTCGCTCAGACTTCTGACAATAACTCCTTTCATTTTCAAGTTGCTCTTTGATAGGATACTGACTGGGTCTTTCTCCTGGAGATTACTTTCAGGTATTTGGGCTTGAAAGGCAGACTACAAAACAAATATAACAGGAAGACTATTATGATTAAACTCGAATTAAATCTGTATTAACAAAATACTCACTATCATGTTTTTATTCACAAAGGTGTCTGGAATATCTGTGTTGGCTACAAAGGCATAGTGCATTAGCTTCCAAATACTAAATATCACTAAATAAAGTTTTTGAATCCAAAGTGAAATACATAGTTTGGTTGCAAAATACATGCCTTGGCCATGGGTGATTATACACAAAACTGTCACCAATCTACTTCTATGTCTTGTCCCATTTCCATCCTTATGTAATTCTCTTTCCTTTTTTTGGGGGGGTCTGGGGTTATTTATTTATTTATTTATTTACATATTTATTTATTTATTCATTTACTATATTATTTATTTACATTTCAAATGTTATCCCCGTTCCTGGTTTCCCTTCCAGAAACCCCCTATCCCATTCTCCCTCTATGCTTCTATGAGGGTGCTCACCCACCCACCCACTCCTTTCTCCCTGCCCTGGCATTCCCCTACACTGGGGCATCAAGCCTTCACAGGACAAAGGACCTCTCCTCCCATTAATGTCCTACAAGGTCATCCTCTGCTATGTATGCAGCTGAAGCCATGGGACCTTCCATATGTTGGGATCCTCTTTGGTTGGTGGCTTAGTTCCTGGGAGCTCTGAGGGGTCTGGTTGGTTGATATTGTTGTTCTTCCTATGGGTTGCAAACCCCTTCAGCTCCTTCAGTCCTTTCTCTAACTTCTCCATCTGAGACCTCATGCTCAGTCCAATGACTGACTGCGAGTATCTGCTTTTACTAGTTAGGCTCTGGCAGAGCCTCTTAGGAGACAGCTATATCCAGCTCCTGTCAGCAAGCACTTCTTGGCATCCACAATAGTGTTTGGGTTTGTTGACTGTATATAGGATGGATCCCTAGGTAGGATAGTCTCTGGATAGCCTTCTCTTCAGTCTGTGCTCCACACTTTGTCCCCTTATTTCCTCTGGTGAGTATTTTGCTTCCCCATCTAAGAAAGACCGAAGCATTCATACTTTGGTCTTTCTTCTTGAGCTTCATGTGGTCTGTGGATTGTATGCTGGGTATTCCAAGCTTTTGGGCTAATATCCACTTATCAGTGAGTGCATGTTATGTGTGTTCTTTTGTGATTAGGTTACCTCATTCAGGATGGAGTTCCATCCATTTGCCTAAGAATTTCATGAATTCATTGTTTTTAATAATTGAATAGTAACTCCATCCACATTTTCTGTATCCATTCCTCTGTTGAAGGACATCTGAGTTCTTTCTAGCTTCTGGCTATTATAAATAAGGCTGCTATTAACATAGTGGAACATGTGTCCTTGTTATATGTTGGAGCATCTTTTGGGTATATGCCCAGGAGTGGTATAGATGGGTCCTCTAGATCCAATTTTCTGAGGAACTACCAGACTGATTTCCAGAGTGGTTGTACCTACTTGCAATCTCACCAACAAGGGAAGAGTGTTCCTCCTTCTTCACATCCTTACCAGAATCTACTGTCACCTGAGTTTTTGATCTTATCCATTCTGACTTTGTGAAGTGGGATCTCAGGGTTGTTTTTTGATTTGCATTTCCCTGATTACTAAGGATGTTGAACATTTCTTTAGGTGCTTCTCAGTCATTCAATATTCCTCAATTGAGAATTCTTTGTTTAGCTCTGTACCCTTTTTTAAAAAATGTTTTCCTTTATAAGAATTTCTTTTTTATTTTTATTTTTTATTATTTTATATATTCTTTGTTTACATTCCAAACGTTTTCCCCTTTCCAGTCCCCCCCCTCACCATATGTCTCATAAGTACTCTTCCCCCAATTCCCCAATCACCCCCCTACCCACCATTTCTCTGTTCTGGTACTCTCCTACAAAACTGGATTTAGTCTTTTCCAGACCAGGGTCCTCTCCATCGCTATTCTTGGGAATCTTTTGCTTAGCTAATTGTGTCTTGAGTATTCAGAGCTTCTGGGCTCATTAATATCCACTTATCCGTGATTGCAATTCATGTGTATTCTTTTGTGATTAGGATGACTCAGTTAGGATGATATTTTCCAGATCCAACCATTTGCCTACAAATTGCATGAATTGATTATTTTTAATTGCTGAGTAGTATTCCATTGTATAAATATACCACATTTTCTGTATCTATTCCTCCATTGAGGGACATCTGGGTTCTTTCCAGCTTCTGGCTATTATAAATAAGGCTGCTATGAACATAGTGGAACATGTGTCTTTATTGCATGCAGGGGAATTCTCTGGGTATATGCCCAGGAGTGGTATGACAGGGTCCTCTGGAAGTGTCATGCCCAATTTTCTGAGGAACCGCCATACTGATTTCCAGAGCAGTTGTACCATCTTGCAATCCCACCAACAATGGAGGAGTGAATTGGCAGGATCAATATAGTAAAACTGGCCACCTTGCAAAAAGCAATCTACAGATACAATGCAATCCCCATCAAAATCCCAAATCAATTCTTCATAGATCTAGAACGAGCAATTCTCAAATTCATTTGGAGTAACAAAAAAAACCCAGGATAGCTAAAACTATTCTCAGCAATAAAAGGACTTCTGGGGGAATCAATATCCCCGACCTCAAGCAGTACTACACAGAGCAATTGTGTTAAAAACTGCATGGTATTGGTACAGCGACAGGCAAGCAGATCAATGGAATAGAATTGAAGATCCAGAAATGAACCCACAGAGTTATGGTCATTTGATCTTTGATAAAGGAGCTACAACCATCCAGGGGAAAAAAGATAGCCTTTTCAACAAATGGTGCTGGTTCAACTGTAGGCCAACATTCAGAAGAATGCAAATTGACCCACTCTTATCTCCTTGCACTAAGATCAACTCCAAGTGTATCAAGGACCTCCACATAAAATGAGACACACTGAAACTAATAGAAAAGAAACTGGGGAAGACCCTGGAAGACATGTGCACAGGGGGAAAGTTCCTGAACAGAACACCAATAGCTTATGCTCTAAGATCAAGAATTGATAAATGGGACCTCTTAAAATTACAAAGTTTCTGTAAGGCAAAAGACACTGTCAAAAGGACAAAACAGCAACCAACAAATTGGGAAAAGATCTTCACCAACCCCACATCTGACAGAGGGCTAATATCCAATATATACAAATAAGTCAAGAAGTTAGACCCCAAAGAACCAAATAATTCTATTAAAAATGGGGTACAGAGCTAAACAAGGAATTTTCATCAGAAGAAATTCGGATGGCTGAGAAGCACCTTAAGAGATGTACAATGGGAAAATCCACCAAGAAGAGCTCTCAATACTGAACATCTATGCTCCAAATGCAAGGGCACCCTCATTTGTAAAAGAAACCTTACTAAAGCTTAAAGCACACATTACACCTAACACAATAATTGTGGGTGACTTCAACACTCCACTCTCCTCAATGGACCGATCAGGAAAGCAGAAACTAAACAGGAACACAGTGAAACTAATTGAAACTTTGGACCAATTGGATTATATATATATATATATATATATATATATATATATATATATATATAACATTTCATCCTAAAGCAAAAGAGTATACCTTTTTCTCAGCACTGCATGGTACCTTCTCCAAAATTTATCATATAATTGGTCACAAGACAGATGTCAACAAATACAAGAAGATCGAGCTAATCCCATGCCTCCCATCAGATCACCATGGAGTAAGAGTTGTCTTCAATAGCAACAAAAAAATACAGAAAGCCCACATACATAGGGAAACTGAACAATACTCTACTCAATGATACCTTGGTCAAGGAAGAAATAAAAAAAAGAAATCAAAGACTTTTTAGAATTCAATGAAAATAAAGGTACAACCT
Organism: Apodemus agrarius; assembly: GCA_964023405.1. Lineage (NCBI taxonomy): Eukaryota > Metazoa > Chordata > Mammalia > Rodentia > Muridae > Apodemus > Apodemus agrarius. Next base: position 68,210,374 of record OZ030014.1, on the reverse strand, counting down.
ACCCAAATCGATGGGACACATTGAAAGCAGTGCTAAGAGGAAAACTCATAGCTCTAAGTGCATCCAAAAAGAAACTAGAGAGAGCATACACTAGCAGCTTAATGGCACACCTTAAAGCCCTGGAAGAAAAAGAAGTTAATTCACCCAGGAGGAGTAGAAGACTGGAAATCATTAAACTCAGGGCTGAAATCAATCAAGTAGAAACAAAGTGAACCATACAAAGAATCAACAAAACCAGGAGCTGGTTCTTTGAGAAAATCTACAAGATAGATAAACCCTTAGCCAGACTAACCAAAGGACACAGAGACAGTCTCCAAATTAACAAAATTAGAAATGAAAAGGGGGACATAACAAAAGAAACTGAGGAAATTCAAAAGATCATCAGATCCTACTACAAAGGTCTATACTCAAAACAACTGGAGAATCTGGAGGAAATGGACAATTTCCTAGACAGATACCAAATACCAAAATTAAATCAGGATCAATTAGATCAGCTAAATAGTCCCATAACCCCTAAAGAAATAGAAGAGGTTATAGAAAGCCTCCCAACCAAAAAAAGTACAGGACCAGATGGTTTTAGTGCAGAATTTTACCAGACCTTCAAAGAAGACTTAACACCAATACTCTTCAAATTATTCCACAAAATAGAAACAGAAGGGACACTGCCCACCTCATTCTTTGAAACCACAATTATGCTGATACCAAAACCACACAAAGATCCAACAAAGAATGAGAACTACAGGCCAATTTCCCTTATGAATATCGATGCAAAAATACTAAATTAAATTCTTGCCAACCGAATCCAAGAGTACATCAAAACGATCATTCACCATGATCAAGAAGGCTTCATCCCAGGGATGCAGGGATGGTTCAATATATGGAAATCCATCAACGTAATCCACTATATAAACAAACTAAAAAAAAAAAAAATCACATGGTCATCTCTTTAGATGCTGAAAAAGCCTTTGACAAAATTCAGCATCCTTTCATGCTAAAAGTCTTGGAAAGAGCAGAAATTCAAGGCACATCCCTAAACATAGTAAAAGCAATCTACAGCAAACCAGTAGCCAACATCAAAATAAATGGAGAGGAACTTGAAGCAATCCCACTGAAATCAGGGACTAAACAAGGCTGCCCTCTCTCTCCATATCTTTTCAATATAGTACTTGAAGTTCTAGCGAGAGCAATTAGACAACATAAGGAAGTCAAAGGGATAAAAATTGGAAAGGAAGAAGTCAAAGTATCATTATTTGCAGACGATATGATAGTTTACTTAAGCGACGCAAAAAAACTCCACCAGAGAATTTGTACAGCTGATAAACAACTTCAGCAAAGTGGCTGGTTATAAAATTAACTCAAGCAAATCAGTAGCCTTCTTGTACTCAAAGGACAAGCAGGCTGAGATAGAAGTTAGGAAATAACATCCTTTACAATAGTCACAAACAACATAAAGTACCTTGGCGTGACTGTAACCAAACAGGTGAAACATCTGTATGACAGGAACTTCAAGTATTTGAAGAAAGAAATTGAAGAAGACCTCAGAAGATGGAAAAATAGTTCTTGCTCCTGGATTGGCAGGATCAAAATAGTAAAAATGGCCATCCTGCCAAAAGCAATCTACAGATTCAATGCAATCCCCATCAAAATCCCAAATCAATTCTTCAAAAATCTAGAATGAGCAATTCTCAAATTCATCTGGAGCAAAAAAAAAACCCAGGATAGCTAAAACTATTCTCAACAATAAAAGGATTTCTGGGGGAATCAATATCCCTGACCTTAAGCAGTACTACAGAGCAATTGTGTTAAAAACTGCATGGTATTGGTACAGCAACAGGCAAGTAGATCAATGGAATAGGATTGAAGACCCAGAAATTAACCCACAGACTTATTGTCACTTGATGTTTGATAAAGGAGCCACAACCATCCAGTGGAAAAAAGATAGCCTTTTCAACAAATGGTGCTGGTTCAACTGGAGGTCAACATGCAGAAGAATGCGAATTGACCCACTCTTATGTCCTTGTACTAAGATCAACTCCAAGTATATCAAGGACCTCTACATTAACCAGACACACTGAAACTATTAGAAAAGAAACTTGGGAAGACCCTGGAGGGCATGGGCACAGGGGAATGTTCCTGTACAGAACACCAATAGCTTATGCTCTAAGATCAAGAATTGACAAATGGGACCTCATAAAATGACAAATTTTCTGTAAGGCAAAGGACACTGTCAGAAGGACAAAATGGCAATCAACAAAGTGGGAAAAGATCTTCACCAACCCCACATCTGACAAAGGACTAATATCCAATATATATAAAGGACTCAAGAAGTTAGACCCCAAAGAACCAAATAACCCTATCCAAAAATTGGGTACAGGGCTAAACAAAGAATTTTCACCAAAAGAAATTTAGATGGCGGAGAAACACCTTAAGAGATGTTCAACATCATTAGTCATCAAGCAAATGCAAATCAAAACAACCCTGAGATTTCACCTCACACCAGTCAGAATGGCTAAGATTAAAAACTCAAGAGACAACAAGTGCTGGCGAGGATGTGGAGAAAGAGGAACACTCCTCCACTGTTGGTGGGATTGCAAAATGGTAAAACCGCTCTGGAACTCAGTTGGCGGTTCTTCAGAAAATTGAGCATGTCACTTCCAGAGGACCCTGGCATACCACTCCTGGGCATATACCCAGAGGATTCCCCTGTATACAATAAAGACACATGTTCCACTATGTTCATAGCAGCCTTGTTTATAATAGCCAGAAATTGGAAGGAGCCCAAATATCCCTCAAAGGAGGAATGGATACAGAAAATCTGGTATATTTATACAATGGAATACTACTCAGCAATTAAAAATAATGAATTCTTGCAATTTGTAGGTAAATGGTTAGATCTGGAAAATATCATCCTAAGAGAGTTAACCAATCACAAAAGAATACACATGAAATGCAATCACTGATAAGTGGATATTAATGAGCCCAGAAGCCCTAAATACTCAAGGCACAATTAGCAATTCAAATGATTCCCAAGAAGAAGAAAAGAGAGGACCCTGGGCCTGAAAAGATTGGATCCAGTTTTGAAGATCCAGAACAGAGAAATGGTGTGTTGGGGGGGGGATGATTGGGGAATAGTTGGGGGGGGAAGGACTTATGGGACATATTTTGGGGGGAACTGAGAAAGGGGAAAGCCTTTGGAATGTAAACAAAGAATATAGAAAATAAAAAATAAAGAAAAAGAAAGATATTAAGCAATAGTGAAAAAAAAAAGAGATGTTCAACATCATTAGTCATCAGGGGAATGCAAATCAAAACAAACCTGAGATTCCACCTCACACCAGTCAGAATGGCTAAGATTAAAAAAAAACTCAAGAGACAACACGTGCTGGAGAGGATGTACTCCTTTTTTTAATAGAGTTATTTGTTTGTCTGGATTCTAACTTGAGTTCTTTGTATATATTGATATTAACCCTTTATTGGATATAGGATTGATAAAGATCTTTTCCCAATCTGCTGGTTGCACTTTTGACCTATTGACAATGTCCTTTGCCTTACCAAAGCTTTGCAATTCTATGAGGTCCCATTTGTCAGTTTTTGATCTTAGAGCATAAGCCATTGGTGTTCTATTCCAGAAAATTTCCACTGTGCCCATGTGTTTAAAGCTCTTCCCCACTGTCCCGTCTTTTAGTTTCCATGTATCTGGTTTTATGTGGAGGTCCTTGATCTACTTGAGCTTTGAAGTGCCCAGTTAGTTTGAATTGAGCAGAGAACATCCAAGATATGTGATACCAACTTGATCTTAATATATTTTGATAAAATTCCTCAGGCTTCCGTTGTTGTTGTCTCTCTTTACAACCTCTTCCTCAGAAGACAGGGAAGAATTTCCTTTTTACAATAACAGGTAAAGAAATCGGGAACATTAGTTTTAGCATTTCCTGCCACTCCCTTTTAATCATTCTTGTGTCAGAAGTTTATATCGTGTCCATAGAAGATACCTCATGCTCTAGGGAAAGGCCCATTCTTGTCTAGCTAACCCTTGAGATGAGGAAGGTTAGGAGGCATCTACTAATTTGAAAGTTCATTGCCTCAGTTTTTAGTAACATGTTTGAGGAACTAGATAAAGAGATTGTAGTTTTAGTTTAAACCTGTGTTTGCATGTGGTTTTGTACACAGGTAATGTGCTTGTGAGTATGGCTGCCAACAGATCCAGAAAAGGGGCACTAGACACCCTGGAGCTGGAGTTACAGCTGGTTTTCAGCCACCTGACATCACAGCTGGTAACTAAACTCAGGTTGTATGTGGTACTCACTCATAATGTAAGCTACTGAACCATCTCTCTAACTCCTAAAGATGGTATTTATTTTTCTGTTTTGTGCATATGACTCAATTGTTTCAGAACACAGAAAGGAAATGGATTGAAGTTTTGGCTTTCTACACTGTAATGGCCTGTAACATATATAAGCTATAGAGACTGTTTAGTTGCTTGATGGTATCCAAGAAGCTGGTCCTGAGTTCTTTCTATGATGAAAACATACAGTTATATTTATCCATAACAACTCTTAGACATGACCACCTAGTAAAATGAAACTTACATGATAAACTCAATGAAGAAATAGGTCCTTGATTGCACAATGCTAATGGCTCTTAAATCATAGGACGTAAAAGTATCTCCTGGAGGCTATACTAAAATATGGGTTGCTGGGCTGTATTACCAGAGTTTCTCACTCAAATGCATTGAAACAATAAAACAAAAAACAATGTGCTTATGTTTTTATCGGTTCTTAGGTTTAGTAGTAGTTCTGGTCCAGGGATCTCCTCATGAAAGCCACTGTGCAGAGCTGATGATTCTTGTACCCTGTGACTCCTTTACATATATCTCAAAAGGTTTTATATAAATAGCAAAGATGGGATCATTTTGTCCCAGACAAATCATTTTGATTGATCAGGAACTCTACATACCACCTTTTTTTTTTTTTTAAAGCTTCACCCAATTCTGGACTTCTCTTGCTACCTGTGTAATTTACCAGTAGTGAGCCCCAGCCATAGACTAGGTTGAACACACAGAAGAAAATTCTAAAATGACCTGTTAAGCTGTAACTGCCAGCAGGTTCCAAGGTTGGATGATTTCACCTGTTAGGCCTTTTACTTAGGCTACAAGCTGCCAAATGATTGTGATGTTAATCCTATCTGATTAAAGCTGCCAGCAGCAGGTAGATTTGATTCACCACTGACTCTTCATTTCTACTCACCTCTTAGAGAAACTAGGACAGAAATCATTGCTCATATTAAATCTAGGAAGACGTGTTGTAAAAAAAAAAGTTCACACATAGATTATAAGACTGAAGATATTATGCAATTGCCTATGGTCAAGTAGCTCATTCATACAGAATCTTATAACACTCTGAATTTTATTTCATATATTTCTACTGGAGCATTGACTCAGTTTCACTTTATTACACATTTAGAAGACTCACATTTTATATATGTACTTCTAACTTATAGGTATTTGGCCAGGAGATAGAAGTTTCAGAAGGGTGCACATTTCTTCATTAAGATTTGTTATCTAAAAGGAAAACAGAGAAGTGCACACATGTAAATGTACTACAAGACAGAGAGAGGCATAGGTCCAAGAAGTAGAGCTAACTGATAGAAGCAGAAGCTGATGATATGAGGGCAAGACAGTCTCTTAAAATACCCAATAAGGATTTCTCTAAATACCCTAAAAATTCCATATACTGTTTGATGCAATAAGATTCTATAACTTACAATATTGTACTTTATAATCATGAAAATGTCTGTATTTTCACCATACATTCATTACCTGAACTTTTTTACTTAAAAGTGTTTTAATTGCTTTCAATCAAAGCAAGCAAGGACATGAAGGGAATACACAGCCCTTAGAATGAACTCTTAGATTTTCAAAAATAGAAAGGGGCCTGCAGGCACTATGATGAAACCACATTCTTGTCTGTATGTGCTAAGAATAGTTTTGTCAATTGAAGGGACTATTTGTTGCCCTCATGTTTAAAAGCACAAATCAACTCCAGAAAGTTGAGCATAAATAAACTCCAAAGGGTAAGGCAAGTGCCGCTATTTCCATCAAGGTAACACAGATAAAGATCTTGAGAAGATTTGACTTTATGTCAATCATTAGGCTATTTCATTGGAAATAACCCAATATTATCACCTGCAGTGAGGACACTGGAGCCATTATACTGATGTATGAAGATGATAATGTCAGAAGCAACAGTAAGAGAAGACAATGAAGAATAAATCCAGAGCAGTAACATGTATTTATAGTTTTCTTTATTTGGTTAACTATCTCTTGCTCTCAGAATGCTAAGAGTACTGTAGCAACCCTGAATCATTCTTATATTTTGGTACTGCCTTTAGGCAGGGACATAGTGAAAATATTTAAGAAAAATTTCAACATATTCTGCATATTTGCTGAAACACTGTTAAATAGAATATTTTTTAGCCTAACTGGCTACCTCAGGAATTTGAGCTCACTTTCTCTTTAGAAGAAACCTTATATTTGATTATATATATATTCTGCTACAGTTTGTTCTACTTGAGAAGTATTTCAGATTGAACATGGAGCCTTTTGCATGCTATGATAGTGCTCCACCCTGAGTTACTTATTTACCCATCATTACTTTAACTCTTTGGCTACATAAGGGTTTTACAACTGTAGCACCATTGACTTTTGAATTTGGACATGTCTTTACTGACTGGACTTTATTTTGTGCTTTGCAAGAAATTTCACAGCATCCTGGTTCCCTATTCAATACAAGCCATGCAGTTATGACAAATGACATAAGTGTCAAGACATCACCAATTTGCTTGCAGTTAAATGACTTATATGGGGAGCCACTTGTTTGTAGTCATCAAGCTCTTCTTGAATTCAAGTCAGCAATTATTCAATTAGTAAAATTGAGCAGGTTCTGATTTTGCCTCATATGAGAAACCAACACTTGCTACATTTTGGGTAACTAAACTTTCTGTCTCACACTGCACTTAGAATCTGAATTTCTTTTTACTTTGATATGACAAATCACAAGGTAAATTCAAGATAGTAACTTGAGGAATTAATTGATACAACCCAGGAAATAGAGAAGTTGTTAATCAACAGAAAATTTGAAATAAAGCATTTTCTATCAATTTCTCTGGTGATACACATATTAGATATTGAACATATATAGCTACTAGTTGGACTAAAAATCAATGAGCTTCCAAGCTTGTAAATATCCAGTATAGGTGGATAAGAGAATTGAGAAAAATGTAGAAGAGAACTGAAAGTACTATGGACTTCTGCAATCTCTAAAACAGGCAGCTAGAGCTAATATATGGGGTTAAGAGCTATATCCATATAGATTGATCTATTTCTTGTTGTTATGGCAATGTGATACTTTAGCAGTGTACAAAGGATGATCCACAGTGGATATTCTAAGAATCCTCTCATGATTTGAATGGAGAATGACCCCTTAAAGCTCATGTGTCTGAACCCTGTGTCTCCAGCCAGTTGAGTGGTTTGGGAAGGTTGTGGATCCTTCAAGAGGTGAGGTTTGGCTGTTGGAAATATGCCATTGGAAGCATATCTGGACTGATAGATTTCCTGTCTCCACTTAATCTCCATCAGAGAGATAGCCACTGTAACTTCCCTACCATGATATGCTCTACCCTCTCAATCCACAGACCAAAATAAACCCTTTCTTCATTAAGTTGTTCTGTCTGGCACTTGATGAAAAGAGGAAAGCAAAATAATATAAAAATTTGATATTGCAAGTGGAGCTTATGTTGTGATCAATCTGATGTGTGGTTTATAGGCATTTGAAACTAGATTGTGAGAGGAATGTGTACAATATGGGCTCAGGAACCCCTACAACAAAATATGTAAGTAAACTATTCTGGTGGGAGTGAGGAAAACACAATGTACCTCTACAGAGGTGCACACAGGAAAGATGGAATCTGCCAGGTTTCAGAAGTGTATGAAGAGTAGATCTGAAAATGCCCAAGAGGACATTTGAGTTACATCATGTCAAAGACTATGGCTATGTTGTACCCAAGTGTTGAAAAAAAAAGATAAACCCTAACAACAATGTATTAATGTATGTGTCAGAAAAAATTTCTAGACACAATAGCATCTAGGTAAAAGCGTATTCACTACTCACTGCTTTTAGTCACGTAGAGAAGGGGAAGGGAAATGACCAAAGAGGTAGAACATGTGCAAGATAAAGATATAGAAAGGATGTATGTAAACAAGACAGTTATAATTATTAAAGATATGAGTGTCATTAATGCGAAAGAGTAGACTTTCCAGCATAGGAGGAGAGGTATTCTGGAGGCAAGAAGTCCTTCTTTAAGAGCCCTGGAGTACAGTAACAGAAATCTGTTGGAAGAATATTCATTTTAAGGTGTGTACCTGAAAAGACAGAGCCTCTGGGGTGTTCTGTGCTAGGACAATTACTCAAACAAATTGATTTCTTTATGTTCAGCTATGAAGCCACACAAAGACTGTTAAAATTGTAGGCCAAGGAGACCATGCTGCATCTTGGGAATGCAGTAGAACATAACAATAGTTCCTCTAGCCTTCAGAATGCAAGAATTGTACAGTTCTTTCAGTTTCAAAGAAGGCTGCAGAGAAAAAGTTCAAAAGACTAGCTGTCTTAGGGTTTTATTGCTGTGAAGAGACCATGACCAAGACAACTCTTTAAAAAGGAAACATTTAATTGGGGCTGGCTTGCAGTTTCAGAGGTTCAGTCCATTATCATCATGGTGGGAAGCATGACATCTTGCAGGCAGACTTGATGCTGGCAGACAAGAGTTCTATGTCTTAATTTGAAAGCAACCAGGATACTGCTTTCTTTCTTTCTTTCTTTCTTTCTTTCTTTCTTTCTTTCTTTCTTTCTTTCTCTCTCTCTCTCTCTCTCTCTCTCTCTCTCTCTCTCTCTCTCTCCTCCTCCTCCTCCTCCTCCTCCTCCTCCTCCTCCTCCTCCTTCTTCTTCTTCTTCTTCTTCTTCTTCTTCTTCTTTTTTTTGGTTTTTCGAGACAGGGTTTCTCTGTGTAGTCCTGGCTATCCTGAAACTTGCTCTGTAGACCAGGCTGGCCTCGAACTCAGAAATCGCCTGCCTCTGCCTCCCAAGTGCTGGGATTACAGGAGTGTGCCACCACGCCCGACTAGGATACTGTTTTGTGTAGGCAGTCATGAGAAGACTACCTCCTGTACTGGGCAGAGCCTGAGCATAGGAGATCTCAAAACCCACTTACACAGTGACACACTTCCTCCAACAAGGTCATATTTCCTCCAATAAGGCCACACCTCCTAATTGTGCCACTTTCTATGGCCAGCATTCAAAGACATGAATCTGTTCAAAATACCTCACTAGCTAACATCTATGGGGTTTGCATTTTCCAAATTGAGCTGTAGAATGATTGCTAGTGGGCTATGAAGAAGCCCATTTCTGTAGAGATTCCAGAATGTAGTAGATGCCAACCCTGCAATATAGCTACCATTGAAAGAAGTATCAGCTCCAGTCTGCTGAACTAGAAAGATTGAGCTGTTGAAGCACAGGGGAAGCCAGATGATACCACCAGGAGCTGAGAACATTAGCTGTGGAACCACAGGATGTAGTGTTTGTCCAGAAAGGCTTTACTCTTGCTTTGGTTCCATCTTTATTATGATTCTTAGAAATGCCCCTCATAGCTTCTTGTAGTAATTAAGCACTCAGTCCCCAGCTCCTGATGCTCTTTAAAAATGTTATACAAGTCTTAGGTGATGGAGTTTTGCTGAAGGCAAAACAGCATCCTTTCCCATAGATAGGCTTTGAGGCTTTTTAGTCTGCCCCCCTTCCTTTTCTCTATCTCTGTTTTCTATGAGTGGACCAAAATTTGATCAGCTAATTTCCTATTCCTGCTTCCATGTTTTCCCCAAGTGTTCTTTGCCTTGATTGCCGTAATGAACTCTATCTTTCTGTAGCCATAAGCTCAAATTAACTCTCTCATCTTTAATTTGATTTTCTTGGGGTGTATTGCCACCACAACAGAAAGGAAACCATACGATTCCCTGTCAGAAGAAGAATGTTTACTCTATGCCATTGTACACCAGAATTATGGAATTTGTGTTTTGATTTGATAGGGGTTCACAATTAAGGCCTCAGAAGAGACCTTTTGGATGAACTTTTGAAGTGTTGAAATTGCTAAGAATGCGGAGATTTTGAAGTTTGACTGAATGAGCACACTATGATGAAATGGATATGAACATAGTGAGGACAGGGGCAGAATATTGTTATGGTTTGAATGTCAAATCTTTAAGTTCTTGTGTTTGTACATTTGGTTTCCTGATAACAATACAGTTATAGAACTTTTTAAGAGGTAAGACCTATCTGTCTGAAAGGCCACAGGAAATGGATTGGTCAGGTATTATTATAGCCAGCCATGCCAAAGGTCTTCATAACTACTTCTTGGGTGGCCCTATGCAACAAGCAACACCTCAGTGAATGGGGACTACTACTCTCATGTATTCTCCTCTATGATGAGTTGTGCCCTCTCAAACTAAGAGCCAAAATAAATCTTTCCCCCCTTAAGTTATATCAATCAGGTATTTTGGTAAAAGAAACAACAAAAGCTAACTAATCCAGTTTCTATAATAGATCTTGAAGATGAGGAACGTAGGGATGGCTTAGGGGTCAGATGTGTGCACATGGATTGGAGAGAATGTCATATAAGCCAACAGCATCTTTCATCTGATAGGAATAATAGCATAGAGCATCATTTTTTTTTACATTTTCTTAATTTTCTATATTCTTTGTTTACATTCCGAAGGCTTTCCCCTTTCCCCGTTCCCCTCTCACCATATGTCCCATATGTCCCCTTCCACCCCACCCACCCCCTGCCTATTCCCCAATTACCACCCCACCATTTCTCTGCTCTATTCTGGTACTCTCCTACAAAACTGGATCCAGTCCTTTGAACTTGCTCTTTACAGGACATTGTTCTGGAAATAACATCAAAACTGCTTTCTGTATAAGGTAAGCATAAAGTATAAAGCAGCCCTAATCCCAATATTGTTCATATCTCCCATAATTACATATTTTGCTATCCTTTTCATCTACAGAAGTAACTTTTGTTTTTGTTTTTGTTTTTTGTTTTGTTTTAGTCTGTTTCAGTATGGTTTGGTTTGCTTTTTCAAGACAGGATTTTTCATTATGTACTTTTGGCTCTCCTGGAACTAGCTCTGTAGATCAGCCTGGCCTCAAACTCAAAAAGATATACCTGCTTTTGCCTCACAAGTTCTGGTTTTAAAGGGGAAAACCAGCACTACTCAGCCAAAAAATAACATTTTTTTTGTCTTTATTTCTTTAATTTTGCAATTAATCATTTGTGGTTGATTTAATAAGTTTGACTGATCTTCTATATGAAGAAAATTTTATAATATACTAGCTATTATTTTACCTCCAATTATATGTTATATTTTCATTGAAATTAAAAGGGAGAAGAGAAAGGGAAGTTGTTAGTTGGGAAGGAAAATTACTTGGAAGGGAAATATGGACTTCCAATATAACAGAGGTCAAATATTTGGAAAGAATTTGGAACAGAAGATGAATCATGGTTTAAATTTATGTCTAAGACTTCAAAAGAGGTCCACCTCAAAAGTAAGAAATTAAAATATTTACTATTGTAGAGAGCCTTATTGGGATGCCATGCCCCTGGCAGGAACTTGACTTTGACCAAGGTGAAGTTCCTCTCCCAGTCTTTGAGCAGGAACTCCTGTGTTAGCCAGTATCCCCTTCACCTGGGGTGGAGCACTCTGACCAAGGTGAAGTTCATTGTTCCTCCAGATCTACAAGTTCCTGAATTAATCAGGTGACCTGCCCAGCCTGAACAGTGGAGCCAATGCCCAGTGAACAGCCAGATGAGTTCCCCTGAACACACCCTGAAATTTGGGGGAAGGGTCTTGCCTGAAACTTTAAAATTCTGAGTCCTCCATTAAAACCTTGAGAATTTAAGCAGCAGCTGTTGTCTTAGTCTTGAGCTCTTTTAGACGCCTTCCCATACATCCCCAGCTTCCCTTCCAGGTAACCCGTTCAATATAACTTCAGGCAGTTAGATGTTTCCCTAAATATTCACATTACATGGCACTGTGGTGAAATCTCTCCTTTGACTTCACACATTACCCACTGACTCTTAAGCAGGCTGCACATTACAAATGCTTGAGTGGCATAAAGCATAAAGAAGGAAAATGTATATCTATTTTAGACATCTTTATATATTTTGTTATTTTATGGCATAACTAAGTTATATATTCTACTTTCAAAAGTGTCTACTAGACAACATTCTAGGCATTTATTATATTATCTTAGAGAAACTATGTTCTTATCATTATACACTGCTTCATTTTTCTTGGTGGTGTCATATTTGAGACTCTTCTATGATAGTAATCACAGCTAACAATAAATAACTAGTATTTACATTCATCGTTTTCTGTTGCCAGAATTGGAATAGAAAATAGTGTGTTCTGGCTCTTCTACCTTTTTTTATCCCTTGTGGATAATTCTAAGCACTTTTATTGCTGAGGCTAAAAACAACATCAGAACCCCTTGAATCTCTCCAATGGTCAACTTTATGTATGATCCTCGCTCAGCTAAGGCATCAAGCTGTCCAATGTTACAATAAGTGTTGCTGTGAGGGTATTCTGATAATGGATTAGTATTTATATTAAATTACCTTTATGTAAACAAGATTATTTTAGATAATCCGAAGATCCCAATTAATCCATTAAAGGCATGAAGAACAGGGTTGAGATATTTCTGAAAGAAGTTCCACTTCAGGTCTGTGACAAAAATCCTCAGATCTTGGGATGTTTCCACACTGCTCATCCCCATGAACTGACATATGCATTTCGGATTTACCTAACCTGTGCACTATAACTTAAAACAATATCCTGTGACAATTCTTTGTATCTGCTATACATCTTTATACCTGTCAATCTATCTGTGCTACAAGTTGTGTCACTAGTGATTACACACATTTATTATCACGATAATATGCCACTTTGGGTAATCACCAGAATCCATTGTAATGTCTGTGGTTCAAAAAGAAGAAGAAAGAAAAAGAAAAATAAGTAGCATAAAAATAAATAGTAAAGCTGAGAAAATATCTGCACTGTGTTTAAACTTGTTTTCAAATCTTAAGGCCACATTTAAAAATATGGCCAAGTAGCCCATGTTAATAGAAGAATAAACTGGCTGCTGAGAAATAAACCAAGTCATATAAAAAATTGATAAAAACAGTTGGGATGCTGGCCTCAAAATGATAGAGGGTTTAATGAACAATTCACAAGACAGAATGGACAACTCAAAATACAGACATATACAAAAGTAACTTCTACTTACTAATAAACTCAGTCTGACATTTGATGATGTGGATTCTAGTTCTTTCTCAGACCTCCCTGATTATTCTGGCTTTCCACTCCTTCTCAGAAAGAAGACTTGCTATTCTTATTAGCATCTGCTGGAGGGACAACCTTTTTCCTTAAGGTGAGTACTTGTTTTATATTTGCTTAACAGTATGGCTATGTTATTCAGCCAAAGAGATGGTAGTACACACTCTACAGATAATCAGAGATATTTGTCTTTCACAAGTGGCATTGTAATATTAGCCTAGTCAATTCTGTATAATATTAAGAATTAATATATTAGCCAAGCCATTAATATCTTGTTTTCTCAATAAAAGCAGATGAATGCTGAAAATTAGTTATTGTTAAGAAAAAGGCTGACTAGAATAACCTCAATTCTATGAATGATAATGACAGAGCATCTGAGCATGTGAGACATGGAATAGGGACTAAAACAAGCTCAAAAGCCTTTCAATGAGAACAAGAGCAATGAGCTCTGAGAAAGATGGCGGTAAGACCTTATAGGTGGGCTGATAATAATGAGGGAAAATGATGAGTGCATCCTTTACTGAGGAGAAAAAGGATAGTCATGAAAGAGTATCACAATTTTGGAGATGTAATAAAAACAGAGGTAGCCCTTGCTTACTCTGCTACACAAGGCTATTTATTAACCAATTCCCATGCTCCAAGACGCAGAGTCCAAGCACTGCTAAGGCACTTGGATGTTTTGAGATCAAGTGATGACACAGTACATCTCTTATGGGTGGGTGGGGAGGAGTAGGGAGGAGATTATAATAACACAGCTGTGTGGCTGACATGGCAAAATATGAGCCTTGAAACCATCAGCTCTGGATATTTTTAAGTTAGAACAATGTTGGGATGCTACAAAAAGTTGAACTGTTTATGTGCAAAGGAAATGGAAATCAAATCTATGAGATCCAAAGAAAAAAAATACAATTTAGTGTTTGGCATGAAACCCAGCTGAAATACTAGTTATTTAAATATGTCTACCATGTAGTTCCTGCCACAGCTCAGACCTCTGCTGCTAAAATCATACAGTGTTTTGTGAAGCTGTGCTTCTCCTCCAAGCCCGATGCTGCATTGCTAAATGAGAAAACACTCTTTAGTTTCTAGAGTTCTTATTCAAGGTATTCTTTCTCTAAATTTTAGGCAAAGAATTATTTGAAAATGTGGCCATGTTAAGCTTAAGACCACATAACAGAGAAAATGTCGGGTTGTTCGTGTTTCAGATGTTGGGTCACTTCCAAACTGGATGTTGTCACTTTTTCAGCTAAAGTTGTAACTTCACATTCTCTATGGCAACTGCTCAATATCTTGGCTTTCAAGAGTCATCTATGAGGGAAATATTAGTGAAAGAAATATTTGAATTTTCACAAGAATGAGAAAGGAAATAATTAAAATAATACCAAATATTCATTTTCTTTTTCTTAAACTTGAAAATTCATTCTTGTGGTTCAAGAATGTGCAGGCGCCCACTGTAGTCCTGGATTTTCGGCACACAGGAAAAAACTAACATACAGGCAGAGGACCTGGCACACACCCATGCAGGCCCAAGCCCTTGACACTTCAGTCCTTTGTGAGCCTATATGAGCACTTCTTAGTTGATTTTGAGGGTTGTTTTCTTCTTGTGGTCTCCGTTTCCTCTGATTCCTGCAGTCTTTCTTTCCCCTCTTCCTGCAGGTGGAAGATTACCAGGGATTTCTTGGGGGAACAGACCTCATGAAGACCTCCAATTTAGTCTCTCTTTGTAATGTCTAGATGCCTAAACCATCTAAAGTATACCTCAAATAAAACTAGTTTAACCCACAGTTATGAAACTATTTCTTGATATGTTACTTGATATGTTAATTGATTGTTTTATGGTATAGCAGTTTAAGATCTAAAAATAGTCATGCAATTTATCCCTGCCCTTTCCTCTACACAGGTGCTGTCTTCTTGCATTACTCCATCTATATAATAACACTAACAGGAGACATCCGACTTTAGCCCTGTTGTGATAATATTTTTGGTCATAGCCACACACTTGTGGGACCCATGTGCTTATTTCATGATCCATCACTTCATAAGCAGAAGCACAGGAAAAGATGACATTCCTCTGCCTACCACTGTTTCAGAAATTGATTCAAAAGTAAGAACACTCCAAATAAAACGTGCCCCGTAGACCATCAGTTCCTCCAGATGGCTATTCTGAGGACTTTTTCAAGCAGAAAAAATGAAATGTTCTCATAAAATATATACATTTTCCCTTTTCAGTCTGGATTCAGGTAAACTGCTGGAAGGAAATTGAGTTTTCAGAATGATTTGGAGATAAGGATGGAAATTTTCTGCAACAGGGAGGACTCACTATCTGAGTCTCTGTTTAATATTCCATGGTGGACAATAAGCAAGCATTCTTCTTTTCTCTGCTTTTCTAATGTGTGTTTTTGAAGGAGCCAGCATAGAGAGAGGATGGCAATACTATTCTTCGAAGGTGCAATAAGCTTTATGTTTTTCACATTTTTTAAAAAAGGATCTTTAGTTCCCCTTCATAAGCTTTTTTTCCATTTTATTTTTTAAACTTTAATCTCACTTTAGCCTGTGAGAATGACTTGTTTTTCCATGAAATAAGTTAGTCCTTCATAAACCTCAGTGGTTGGGCCAAGGAGTGGCTATGTTTGTAATTTCACACCCAGTATATGCTGACAAGTTTAATCCCCAAAATTAAAAATACAAATCAAATATTTTAAAAAGAAGTTACTGAAATGAATTATATGTTTTTGGAGGGCAAAGGTGATGGTTTTAGTCTTTATGTATCTCATAATGATGTGTTAAAATGTAAAAGAAAATTTTGAATTAATCAAAATTAATTGCTATTATTTAATCTTTTGTTAGTAGCAAACCCAGGATAATTTGTAAATAATTACCATAGATCTCAATTACAAATATTAATGTGTCTTATATATTGAATTAACTTTACAATTAATTCAACACTTTCCTCTTGAATAAAATGCATATTTACATACATATTGACTTGCTGGTCAATATCCCACTGAGTTAATTTCATATAAAAATGATAGCAACCATCTATTGATTGCTTAATTTGTACAGTTGCTGTGATAAGCACTTTAAAGTAATTATTCTAATTTTGCTGATGAGGAAATAGATTTTCTGTTAGAGAGATTAACAAAATTTTCCATAGCTATACACTATTAAGTTGAAGATCAAAACATTTGAATTTTTGATCTAACATCTGCACTCTTTAAAATTGTGCTAGAAATCTGGAAGAATTCTTATAATTTATTTGAAAAACAAAATTGTAAGCACAATTATAACAACCACTTCCTTTTTCAAAAAGAATCATCTTCCTATCTTTGTTTCTTTCTTTTTCATCTTTCTTTTCTTTTTGTTTTATTATTCATTTGAATAAATGTCTTTGTAGTCTCCCGAGATCCAGCACCCTTTGTAATATGGAAATTAGAATGATATAGCCTAACTTCTAAAGCCACTTTCAAGCAAGTGTTTGTACATGTACAAGTGTGTTTAGTAGCAATCTTAGGTAGAACTTAACTCTTCTCTAAGAGTTTAGAAGAATAATTTAAAGGGCTGATGCTTTCTTGTGTATGCAATAACAATGCTGTCTGGCTGATGCTCCAGTGCTGCTGACTAGAGAGCATTTCTCTGAGTGATATGCATAAGGCAGGGGGATTACTTGGACTAGAAGGAGGAGCAGCAGTTGCTTGCTCTGTTGTGGGTGTCTTTCTGGACTGAGCATTCAGACAACAATGAGAGCAGAAGAGAAAAGATGTAATGGGTGGACCAAAGCCAGGGCAGCTCCTGAAGGGTTTCAATGCTAGGTTGTATTCTCATTTCATACTCTAATGCCCAAGGTCAGGTGAAGCTGTGAGCAGGATTGTACAGAAGGGTGTGCAGCAGTCAGGAGATTGTTAAGGGAAGCAGCTCAATGTTTTAGGTATTCCTCCAGGAATTTGTTTCAAGTTGATATCATGCTTGTCAAATAGGCAATATAAGCAGTGATTTACATAAATAAGTAAATAAATCAATTAATCAGAATCTAATAATTGATCTTTCCTATATCATTCTACTCCTCTTCACCTTCATAATGCCCTATGAATCTATCTTGAAAAAAAAAAAAACAATTTGTAATTGTACTCCATTGGCAGTCATTCCTACCTCTAGCCTTAATCCTTTTAAGTATCTTTTTGACATTTTTTCATGTTATTACTAACTGGTTAGCACAAACAGCATACTTTTCATTTAATACCATGTATATGCCTTTCTTCTCAGTGATAATGAAAGTTAACCCTCTAGGATTTTGGAGGACTATTACTCTCAATGAATCTATTTCATTTTGAAAAGTGACTATGTTCTCCTAAACAATAGTTATGTCTTTCTTGACTTAAGTAGAGAACAGACTACTTTGAACTTTTTGGATACCCATTGCAGCAGCAGCAGTGGTCATAGACCCTGTTGGGGCCATTCCAGTAGGACTGGTAAAAGTACAAGAGCTCTCTTATTTTTTTGAATCTAAGGGGTGTAAATATTGCTGGAACTTATTTCCTGGGAGCACATCTAAGTTAAAGGCTAAGAATACCAGTCTGTAATATTCTCCATGGTAGCATGTATAAATTACTCTTGGGGCATACACAGCATGTAATATTAGAACTACTGTTGTGTTCTTATAACTAATTTGGTGCAGCCCTTTTCATTTCCTGCCCATTGGGCTTTTCTTATGACTTGATCAAATGGGTCAGTTAAACATGTTCCTTTCCTGTTGAGCCACACTTTGGTTGTCTATGTCTACTCCAGTGTAAATAATCTGCCTAGCATGTAAGCATGTTCATCAGTCCCAACCTTAAGTTAAGGAGATCATGGTTGGCATTTTCTAGACTTGGCATTTTTGAGAAGAAGAACTTCAGGACCAAATCAGTTGGCTTTGTCTTGTTTACATTTGTCTTATTGGTGAATCAGTTCAGGCGCTGGTGTGGGAACCCAGAGACTGGTACCCTCACATTGACTGATATAATAAACCATATGATAAATAAGGGGTCTTTTTATCATTGTGCCAAACCATCCCATCCAGAGGTCAAGGCTTTTTCATATGGAATTCTCTATAGTCAGTTTAGATATGATTCTTCCCAGGTTTTCTCACTTAAGGCCTGTTAGGATCTTAACATTTTTTCTCTGTGTGGGAGCTCCCTTCCAGGCCCCTTTTGTGGCAACATCTACCTGGGACCAGTATTACAATAAGACCAATAGGTCCCCACACAATTGCTGTTTTGTCCTCTGGGCATTGTCTATAGGCTGCAACTAGGTGAGACATCTCCAAAAGGAATCACAGGGGCTTTGTTTTCTGGCTTGGGCAGTTCCATCACAGCATTGTGAAATTTAAGGGGTGATCTCTAGCTGGCCTCTTTCCAAGTATCAGCACCTGAAGAACATAAGGCAGAACCCCTGTTTTGGGGCCACAGTTAGTTATATTGATGGGTGTCTAGGAATGTGAGTTCCCCTGGAGGAAGGTTGCTTTTATGTGTCATTTACATGACGAGGCCGGAGAGGCTGAGTAGGGACAAGCTCAAATGTATAACTGTGAGATCCAGAAGGACGTCAGGAGGCAGAGTAAGAGGTAAGCCACTGAGCCCATTACAATGTTCTTTCAGAGGTAGTCTGGTTCAACTTTCCCAAACCATCCTAGATGTGGTCCACAGCGACCATGACTCCTGCAACTTAAGAGAAGAGGGACTGGTAGGGATCTAGACTTTCCCATCAATTGTGCAGAGTAAGTTAAGTTTTTCAATAAACATTAGTGGTGGGTGTGTCCATATTCCTTGAGGTCTTCTGAGTCCTTTGGGAACACTGAAGGTAGGTGGCCACACACAATAGCAAAGGAAAGTAATTAGAGTTATAGAGCATGCAATGCACCCTAAAGAATACAAGGAGCAGAATTTCTGGTCAAAGAATGTCTGTTTCTTGGCATTATTTGGCCAGTGACATTTTAAACATCCTATTCATTATTTCAATGTGGCATGAAGACTGAAGGTGGTTCCTCCAGTGCAAACCCCAAGTTAATTCTCTGTGCAGGTAGGAAAAGCTACACTTTGTCTGAGAAAAGTATACACCATGCCCAGGAAGTATTAGCACCCTCTGCAGGTGGAATGTCAGTAAAGTCCATTTCTACATGTTTAAATGATTAGGATCCCTGTCTTTGTATCAACAAAGGAATTGGGTACCTGCTTGAGATTGTTTCAAGTACACTGCAGACAAGCTTTGCTAGCTTGTTGGGTCAGTGCTGGTAACCTCAGAAACAACAATATCTTTGTAGCTCTTCTCAGATGAGTTGCTTCACGAGCTTGCAGGACTAGGCTGTGAGTAGTTATCTCTGGAATTATTTTTCTGTCTGTGGTAGTCAGCCCCTTCAACGGGTGTTATACTGTCACCAGAGGGCAGCTTGTTTGGATGCCAGGTCTGCTAGTTCTTTCCCTGACCCACTCACTTGACCTTGACTTACTGTGGCAGTGTACTCCTCTATAGACAGGGGCCCCAGACAGCTTCTAGCAGCTTGAGAACTGGGTCTGATTTATGTTCTTTGCTTCTTGAAGAAATCAATACCACTTATTTGTAGACGATTGGTTTGAGTCTTCATGTGACAGCCTGTTTGCCCTGTTGTAGGTTTCAGTTCTTATCAGTAATACTTTCCATATCTGAACTGGGAAGCAACTAAGAAGGTATCTTAATTAGAGATTGTTTTAGTCAATGTTCTATTGCTGTTAAGAGACACCATGACCATGGCAACTTTTATAAAGGAAAACATTCAATTGAGAATGGCTTATAGTTTCAAAGTCCATTATTATCATGGCAGGAAACATGACAGCATGAAGACAGATATGATGCTGGAGAAGTTGCTGAGGAAGTCCTATACCCAGATCTGCAGGCAATAGTAAGAAAGAAACTGCCACACTGTGCCTAGCTTGAGCATCTGAAATATCAAAGCCCACATCTACAATAACACACTTCCGACAAGGCCATACTTGCTAATAGTGCCATTCCCTATACGCCAAACACTCACATACATGAATCTATGGGGGCCATTCTCTTTCAAACCACCACAGAAGGAAAAAAACACCTCTTTTATAATTTCATGGAGGTATGTGCCAGGATTTAGGGCCCAGAAACATAGCTGTCATATTCTAGGGTTATGGGAGGGCCTGGTATTTCTCCCAGTGGAACATTGGAAAGGGCTCCACCCCAGAATTAGCCCAATCATAGCTCCTTCAGGTGACCAGCTGACATCAAATAATCTCATCAGTTTCACAGAGAGTTTTTTTTTAATCTGGGGGTTTCATCTTTATTCTGTAGTCAGTGGTAAATCCTTTTTAAAAGTTGTCAAATATGTTTTGCAAGACTGTGTGGGTCTCACATTGGAACTGTGTAGACTCCATGATAAGAAAACTTCCCTAGCCAAGAGTTGGGAGGGGTTGCCTAATGTGTAGAGTGGGGAGAAGACCATATTTTCCCTCCAGCCTATGCCTACCTGTTTGATCACCTCACAGTGATTTAAGAAGTCTTACTTTAGTACCACAGTTACATTTCCTTGTTCAGTCACTTCCAATTATGAAAGGTGAGTGCTGATCAGATGAAATGACCTCCATGGAACTACATGTTGTGACCCAATCAGATCTTGTAGCAAAAGAGCTGTGGGACCAGTACAAGCATTCATCGATATATTCATCATTCATTCAGGAGTTATACATTCCCATTTTAAATTCTTAGTCTACCTATCTCTATGGAGACCAATTTACCTTTTCTTTGGAGACTAGTACCAACTGTATCCTTTTACAGTTTTTGAAATAATCTCCTATGAGATGAACAAGCTCACCATAGCTCTTCCTGTCTATTTCTCCAGAGGTTCTGTCCCCTGTCTGGATGGCCAGCTTCATCTCATCTTCTACTTAGAGATTCAAGTCTTTGGTCTCACAGTCCACTTGGCCACTAGAAGGAAACCCCAAAATCTTATCTAGGTCATTTTTCTCAGTTCTAAAGACCCCTGAAGAGTGGTCTGAGAGACCCTGGAGCTGTAACCTCTCTCAAGAAACTGGGATCATAGTGAAGGAGATCTTGTTTGGGCCTCCAGAAATGTTGAGGGAATCTTCCTGGAATAAGCATTCAAACAACAATAAAAGTGGAAGAGAGGAGATATCACCAGCAGGATGAAGCCAGGAAACTCCTGAACGTGTTTGGTCATGGACTCAGTTTGTATTCTTATTTTCTACTCTAATACCAAAACGTTGTGTGGCCAAGAAGCAAGGAAGGTTTTACAGAAGGGTATATGGTAGTCAGCAGGTTGTTAAGAGCAATGACCCACTGTTTCAGCTATTTCTCCAGGTCATTTTCTTCCAAATAACAAGTGAGGTCTTGAATGGAAAATAAGCAAGCAGTGCTTTAAGTAAATCTCTAAATAAATCAGTAAGTCAGTATTTAATAATTTGACTTCTCAACCTTATTCTACTTCAGTTTCTTTTACTACTCATATACCACTCAGTTCCAAGGAAGAAAACTTTGCATTATTCCAGAGGGAAAAAAATCTTGAAGTATATATTTTTATATAGTGATATGGTATTTATTAGAGTAGCTTAATGGTTGTGGTTCAACCCTTTGCTACACATTGCTGTAGTCCAACAGTGGTGGTCTTCCAAAAGAAAGTCCAAGAATTCAGTAATAGTTCAGTCTAGGAGCCTGGATGCCCCAGTTGGTCTTCAGTATACATTTGAATCTCAAAGATGTACCCCTCATTCAGATGAAGTCCTGTGCTCTCTATCCCAATTTTCTACTTCACTTGACTTTTGCCCAAAATCCAAAAGATCCAAGTCATACTACCTATAATTTCATGTGTTTGGCCATCCAGTGAACCAAATGTGATTTACTAGGGGCCATATCCTTTTTTTGCGGGGGAAGAGTGTGTTTCGAGACAGGGTTTCTCTGTGTAGCCCTGGCTGTCCTGGAACTCACTCTGTAAATCAGGCTGGCCTCAAACTCAGAAATCTGCCTACCTCTGCCTCCTAAGTGCTGGGATTAAAGGCATGTGCCACCACTGCCCAGCTCAAGGGGCCATATCCTTTAAAAAAAAAAGCATATTCTTATTCTTCATAGGCCTTCAACTGTCACTAGCTTCTCAGGGGAGGTGTTGGTGACTTGGAAGCTTCTCTTAGTTCCATGGTGTAGCATTGACTGGCTAGCTTTTGTATAGGCATCCACATCTGCTGTGAGTTCATGAGTATAATGTTTTTGTTCATGCCCAGAAGAGGATGTATTTCTCCTGTCCTTTTCAACTTCCATTAAATTCTTTCTGTCCTCCTCTTCTGAGATGGGACATACATCATGGATGGAATAGATGTGATACAGGCATTGATGGCTGAGAAAGGCAGTGCACTAAGTAGCAAAATTTTATTTGTGAGATGGGGAATAAAGGATAAAATTTGAGTGTCAAAGATAAGACAAGAAAATTATCATGGACACTGAGAATACAATTAATATGGTCAATTTAACTTTAACACAAGTCAAGACACTCTTATGTGTAATCACCTATGAATTAATTTTAGGTAAGTCAGTCCTGAAGATAAAATCTTTATGAATAGTTGGCAAAGCTTTTTTCCCCATATCTATAGGCTACTTTCTCTTCATTATGGTAATTGTTTCTTTAGCATGGAAACGCTATCTAGAATAGACAAAGAACTGTAAAAATAAAACATGCATATACAACATATCCAAATAAAATATATTAAAATTAATTCAGTAATTCAGTAAATGGGTTAATTGGGTAGACAATTCTCAAAAGAGGAAATATGGACAGCCAATCCATATTTGAAAAGTGTGCAGCATTTTTAGCCGTCAGTGAAATGAAAACTAAAACTGATTTGATAATCTCTCTCATTTCAGTTAGATTGACTATCATCAAGAAAAAAAAAGATGACAACAAATGTTGATGAATATGTGTCACCATTGTATAGTATTAGAAGTAATTAATCTAATGTAGGCACTATGAAAGACCTAGTTATACCACTTTTGGAAATTGACCTGAAGGACTGTAGGTCAGTATTCCACCAAGATATGTGTACACCATGTTGATTGTAACATAAGTCAATAGCTAAGGAATGGAATGAGTCAGTGTATCCACCAACAAAGAAATAAATGAAGAAGATTCAATAATGCATGCATTATAATTTCATTCATTCATAAGGAAATAAAATGGTATTTCCAGAGAATTTAATGTAACTAGAGATCATCGTTATGTTAAATGAAATAAGCTAGACTTTTAGAGAGGTTTCATTTCTTTCACTCATCAGTTAACTATGACTTTAAGTGTGTGTGTGTGTATGTGTGTTTGTGTGTTCATGTGTATAAATCATGGAAGTAGAGAAGAATCTATAAGAGGGGCAAAGGAGATCTCAAGGGAGCATGGGGCAGGGTGAAGGAATGATAATGGATACATGTGATATGAAAGAAGGAGGGATATTGTGTGGAGGAAGGAGACCACAAAAATGGCAGGAAGAGATTGGGTAAGGGTGGTATGGTGGTTTGAATATGCTGTGTTCAGGGAATGGCACTATTAGGAGGTGTGGCCTTATCAGAGTAAGTGTGGCCTAGTTGGAGGAAGTGTGTCATTGTGGGGGTAGGCAGTGTGAGACAGTTTTCTCCTAAAGATCCTCAGATGAAGATGTAGAACTCTCAGTTCCTCCTGTACCATGCCTAATTGGACACTGCTTTGCTCCTACCTTGATGATAATGGACTGAACCTCTGAACCTCTAAGTCAGACTCAATTAAGTGTTGACCTTGTAAGAGTTGCCTTCATCATGGTGTTTATTCTCAGCAGTAAAAATTTAACTAAGACATGTGGGCTGGACAAAGTAAAGGAGGGAGGCATGTAAATAAGAACAGAGTATAATAGCCTATGAACATGTCATAATGGAATTCATCACTTTGTTGGTAACTAAAACAGTAATCAATATGAGATTAATTAATAAGGAACACAATCGTGAAATCACTTGTTGCCAAGACCCTTGACTTGAGTTCAATTCTTGGACTCCCATGGTGGAAGAATCAAACTTAACTCCACAAAGTTGTCCTCTGCCATCCATATATGTCCTGTGCATGCAAAATAAGTAAATGGAAAATAACGATATTTAAATGAAAGTAAGAATCATTTATTTTCATATTTCATATCTCTTCAATTGAATATAACATAGGTTTATATATTTAAAAGAATTGTTGACCCTTTGAAGCATTTCATACAACAAAATTTAATCATGTACACCTTCATTACTCACCCTAACTCCTCCTAGTTCTATCTCTAACTCTTTACCTCCTCAACTTTGTTTTGTCCATATACTCTCAGGTATAGGCTCACTCATTAGAGCATACTTGACCTACCAAGTAACACACCCTTAAGTAAAGCCTACCCATTTTCTTCTAGAAGTCACCAACTACTCATATCTCCTTAAACAAGGTTGGTGATCCTGAACCTCTTTTTCCTCCATGGTAACATATACTCTTCCTACTACAAAGTTCAGGTTTATTTGGGGAGTAGTACTAAGAAATATTTAGAAGTTGTCCAATTATTCTATCATTGACATACCTTTCATGTTTGCAAAGGACATTTCCTATGCACAGTATTTCTTTAATTAAGGTATTTTCTCTTTATGGCTCTGCCAATGTTTCTTCTCCAAGAAATACACAGATAGCTACCAAAAACTTTTGTCAGATAATAAATCCAAATATTCAGGGATGAATTAAATACAGATTCTACCTATGTCTCACAGGTATTCACTTAAATATTTTATTTTCTTTGACACCAAACAAAGGAATGGTGGCTTGAGTGAGACTTGTCTTTCATAAACTCATGGTTCTGTGGAGTTTTACTGTCTTGGCTATTTACTTTGATTGGTAATAACAGTGAAGAATGACTTCCCTTTAGTGGAATGAGTTTCAGGGTGTGAAAACCATAAGAGTGGAAGCTTTGTCTGAATTCTGCAGCCACACCCTGTCTTCCAATTCCCTAGTTAGTAGCACTGCTTGGGAAGGTCATAGAAACTTGAGGAGGTGGAGCCTTGCTATAGAGAGTACATTTTTGGGGGTGGGCTTTGAAATTTTATAGCCTGGCCTCACGTTGTTCTCACTCTTTGATTCCTATATGTGGATAAAATGTGATCAGCCAGCTTCCAACTGCCATGCCTTCTCCATTGCCATACCTTATCCACCAAGATGGGCTATTTCCCTTTGGAACTACAAGTTAAGAAGATTCACATTCTTCCCTAAAAAAAATCAATGTGATATTCTTATTTTTTGTCATAATATTTTATTACAGCAACAGAATAACTCTTGCATTTCAACAAAGAAATTTTAGTTTAAAAAATAATTTTTAAGTGCATCTGCAAAATTGCTCTTGTATGAGTACACATGAACACATGCCACAGTGTACATGTGTAGAAGGCGAAAGGTCCTTATTTCCATCAGGGTCTCTTTGTTGTTCACTGTAGTATAGACTAGGCTAGATGGTTCATGAATTTCTGGCAATTTACCAGTCTTCTACTTCCCATCTTGCTATATGGATGCATATTGCTACTTCAGGCTGTAGAATGGTTCTACGGATCTGAATTAATTGGCCTCACACTTGTTTATGTCTCTGTATATCTTTTGAGGTTCTTTGGTGTCTGTACATTTATATTTACTGGGTTTCATTTTTTTTTCATTTTTTATTGGTTATTTTATTTACTGACATTTCAAATATTATCCCTCTTCCCTCCACAAGCCCACTATTCCTTTCCTCTATGAGGGTGCTCCCTGACCCACAGACCCACTCCTGCCTCAGAGCCCTAGCATTCCCCTACCGTAGGTCATCAAGCCTCCACAGGACCAAGGCGATCTCCTCCCAGTGATGCCTGAAAAGGCAATCTGCTACACACACAGCTATCATCATGAGTTCCTCAATGTGTACTCTTTGGTTAGTGGTTTAGTCTTTGAGAGCTCTAGAGGGTCAGCTTTGTTGATATTTTTGTTCTTCCTATGGGGGTTGCAATAACCCCTTCAGTTCTTTCTGTGCTTACCCTAACATCTCCATTGGCGTCCCTGTGCTCAGTCCAATGTTGAGCTGCATGCATCCACATCTGTATTAGTCAGGCTCTGGCAGAGCCTCTCAGGGAACAGCTATACCACACTCCTGTCAGCAAGCACTTCTTGGCATCAGCAATAGTGTCTGGGTTTGGTGTCTGCAAATGGGATGGATTCCTAGTTGGGACAGTCTCTGGATGGCCTTTTCTTTAGTCTATGCTCTACTCTTTGTCCCTGCATTTCCTTTTTATAGGAGGAATTCTGGATTAATATTTTTGTGGTTGCTGTGTGGTCCCATCCTTCAAACGGGGGCTGTGCCTATCCACTGGATATGGTCTCTACAGGTTCTATCTCCCTTTTGTTGGGTGTTTCAGCTACTGTCCTCTCTATTGCATCCCGGGAACCTCTTGGGTCCCTGGCATCTGAGGACTTTCTAGTGGCTACTCCAGTTCCTCCTCCCTCACTGCTAATCTACTCCTTTCAAATCCCTGACCCTCTGTATTTTACCCCCATCTCCTCCCATATCTGAACTTCCCCCTTTCCCTTCTCTCTCCCTCCCAGATTCCTCTCTCCCTCTACTTTCTGAGATTATTTTCTTCCCCCTTCTGAGTAGGACTGTAGCATCCACACTTTGGTGTGGTTTTATTTCTTATTGAGTTTCATGTGAGTTGTATTGTGGGTATTCCAGTCTTCTTTTTGGCTTATATCCACTTATTAGTGATTTTAGTCAGGGTTTCTATTGCTGTGATGAAACACCACAACCAAAACCAAATTGGAGATGAAAGGGTTTGTTCTGCTCACACTTACAGATCTAAACTCCATCACTGGAAGAAATCAGGACCAGAACTCAAGTAGGACTGAAACCTGGAAGCGGGAGCTGATGAAGAGGCTATGAAGGGGTTCTACTTACGGGGTTGCTCCTCTGGTTTACTCAGCCTGCCTTCCTATAAAACCTAGGATCACAAGCCCAGTGATGGTACTACCCACAGTAGGCTGGGCCCTTCTCCATTGATTACTAATTGAGAAAATGCCTTAAAGATGGATCTCATGGAGGCATTTTCTCAACTGAGGCTCCTCCCTTTGTGATGATTCTAGCTTTTGTCAAGATGACACACAAAGCCAGCCAGTACATTTACTATGACTTCTTGGTAAGTTTGTCTTCAGTAGCTTACTTTGTTATATAGTCTATTTTAATGACACTACTACACATTTAACTCCCATAATCTCTTTTAAAGTTCTGGCGATTCTATAGAAATTTAAATCAATAACCAAAAACTTATAACCTTATTTTAATATTTTGTGGGCAAGTACCTTACTTGCTATTTTTTAAATGATGTTTACATTACTTAATGAGTTTTTATTTACATTATTTAAATGACTATTAAAGTTATTTTAAAAAGTAAGTTCTATAAGTGACATATTTTATACCATCATATTACATTGATTGATTATTTGCTAATTTAAACTTTCAAATGTTGTCCTCTGATTCTTATAGACACTGAATGGATAAGATTACTTGTAATTTTAGAGACACTGAAACTTTAATTCTCTATAGAAATCTGGCAGAGAAAATGTGTTAAGTTAATTCACTTTGGGGAATGACATCTTTTTATCAGGAAGGGAGACTGTAAGATAAGATTAATTCAGAAAGTGTTAGTAAAAAGCTATATGGGATTGATCTTTTGTGAGATGAGATATCCTATCTTCCTCTGTGATTTAATAAAGACTTATTATTAACAACATTTTTGCAAATCATATATTTGACATGAAACATAAAATTTATATAATCCTTTAAGTTTAGGCTTTATGCTATTTTCTCTATCTTTATAAGCTTCAGAATCTAATTTTGATGTTAGTTTAGTTACTTAATTTTATTTTGTGGCTTCTTCCATAAAAGTCAAATATGGAACATGAAAATCATGAGAAACAGACATTCAGTTTAATTTTCAGCTAGAATCACAACAACAATTGTTGAAACAGTCTGGTGTTTAGAGGCAAAAAATATGTTATTTAACGATGGTCTATAGTAGTGGTTCTTGACTTAGTGAAGCAACACTTTAACATGGCTCCTCATTCTGTGGTGACCCCCTCAAGAATAAAATTAATTTTGTTGGTATTTCATAAAAGTAATGCTGCTACTGTTATCATTTATAAAGTAAATATCTTCCTATATTTTCTGGTACATCTTAGGTGACCCCTGTGAAAAGATCCTTTGACACTCAAAGGAGTCATGACCCCACTGATTGATAACTATTGGTCTATAATGTCCTATGACATCTCATCACTGTCTGCTTCATACATTTTATCTTATTCTTCCAGTGATGCTACAAATAGATACTGATGAGCAGCTTCATTCTAGGTGTTCTGGCATCCAAGTATAAAAAAGAAGACATTATTCTATGTCTGATTGTATAAAAGTATATGTTCTATTTGGAGGATACACCTATGAAATGATTCAAGAGTAAAATAAAAATCTCACTTTATTCAGTTAATTGCTGGGTCTTATCTTTATTCCTTTAAGTAAAAGAATTTAGAGGTAATTATAAGTGGATTATTGTTATTTAGAATGAACCCAGCACTCACATTTGCGGTCCTTATGCAACTGCTTCATAATTCAAGATACTGTTATTCTGCCATGTGCCCTCTCCTTGGCTAAGGGACTGGGGATTATCTGGATTCAGTATTCTGCCAAGGCTATTCTAGTGTGGGCATGAAAGAACGATATTTCCCCAGAGAAATAGGTAAGTATAATGTTCCTATTCTTGTTACATTTAAGATAAACATCTTGGTTACATCTAGCTTCATTATATTGTGAAAAAGTTAAGGCATACATTATTATTGCAGATTTATAATTGGAAAAGCTGAAAATTGACCCATAAGCCTTCTCCCTGAGGATTAGTTCTCATGGTACTTATAGGTGCTATACCAGTTTCCAAGAAAGAAATTTAACCAGTAGTCTCACAGAGCTGTAAAGGCTATAAACCACAATAATAACTGGACCTGCAAAATATCCCCAGCAGTGCAATAGTGGCAGTTTTGGGCATAACCAGCAATTATTTAATTGGACATAAGGCCTGATCAATAGGAGAGAATTCATGTCTGGTACTGAAAAATCTCGCCCACCATAACTGGTTGGGGAGGTATTTGAGGATAGAGCAAAACCTAATGCTATCATTATTCTAAACCACTGTGATTTCTAACTAAATTCTAAACACTTACTTGTATATCCACACATAACAGTATGTCTCAATCCTTATCAAAGAAGCTTCTGCTTGCAATAGAGGTAGACTATCAACTGATGAAAATGCAGACTATGTGAATATAGGATATCCAACCCCAACTGAGATGGATCTACAACACACTTCCTACACCTAAGGCCAGGGACCATTATGGAAGATGAGCAAAAAGCATGCAAGGGCCAGAGAACAAGCATATATGCTGCTAGATAGGGCCTTCTAGAAATGGCAATGATGCTGATTCCACAAAATCTCAACAATATGGTTGCCTAATCAGGAACTGAATAAGACAACACCCACCAACATGCCAATGTGGATGGAGGAAATTTCACAAGTCCCCAGGCCTCAATGAAGAGCTACAGGCAATCAATGGTTGCTGAGACAGGGAGAATTTTTCTTCAGGTATGAGCTCCCTGATAGATAAGTCAATTCATAAGGGTCAGCCCTAAACACATGTACATACTACACACAGCACTAAACTGAGTTAGTAATGTAACACACACACACACACACACACACACACACGCACATGAATACACACATGTACACATGTACACACACAGACATAATACACACATACACACATATACATATACACACACATATGTCATGCATTTGAGAGGAAGTGGAGGGACGTGGGAAGGATTGGGGTAGGGAGAAAGAGGGTAGAATGCAAATAAAATGATTCATGTACAAAATTCTTGAGAAATTAAATTTTAAAAGATCTGTATACATATGTATATGCAAATTAGAAGCAGGATAGTTCATTCTGCTGCTTCCCACTTGCTTAGGGTATATGCTTACACTTTGAGAGGAGTAGTTCTGAAAGGTGGATCTGCAATAGAAGCAGCTTCCTGGGAGACATAAGAAGAGCATCTACTCACTTGCTTCTATGACCTTTTGAGTCATCATTCACAAAGATTCACACTGAGCCCCTTCTCTGGTGTGCAGCCATGGGAGAAGAAGGTTGCCAGTTATTTCACTACTGCAAATGAAGAGATTTGGACCTGTTGATCTCCCTGCTCATGTAAAGTTGCCTTAGGGAAGAGCTGGATAGTGAAGGAGATTAGCCTTAATGCCAGTGCTTCAGCAATTAGACGGGAAGAGGGGCTAGAGACTTCTCCTTCAATGAATGTGCACTACTCTAGGAAATACAGTAAGTCCAGGATTCCCTTAAGAAACCCAAACTAGGCATTTCTTTTCAGATATAAAACTGAAATGATCGGTGTAACAGATGGGAAAGTGCTTTGGAGATAAAACTAGAAAAATGTGAAGGCCTGTGATGGGAAGAATCACTCACCCTGCCCCCTCCCTGACCAGTTCCTCAAAGGTTTTGTTCCATTTTATATTCATAGAGCTGGTAGCAGCAAATTGAAGCACTGAACAGGATTGCTGAGATGTGCATGACTTAGGATGGCATATTATACAGAGGACTTTCTGGGTGTTGATAGGATTACCTAAATTTATTTTTCAATGACTTTTTAAAAAAAATTTGGGATACTTAAGAATGATATTTTTCCCCTTTGGAGAACAGAGATTAATATAGACTAATTCTATTTGCATCTGGCTTGAGTGGTCTAAGATTGTTCCTCTGGGTTTAGGGATCAATTACAGATGAATTAACAAAGAGCTCTTGTTATTTGGCTCTCTACTTGGTTTTGACTTTCTACCCCTAGGTAATAGTTACAACTCTTCTATTTGAGTGAAAAAAGGCTTATTTTACAGCTCAGAATTCTTTGTTGTTTATTCCTGGCTTCTGTTGGGTGGCTCAGGAAAATAGGATTTCCTCATTTATTCATTTGTCAGTCTTTAAGAAAACATATTAATAGACTGAAAGGATATTCTTACACAGGTCTTCTAATGGCCTATTATCCTGGAGCCCAGATTAGTTTCTCCCATTTCATGTATCAAATAACTTACAGTTTAAGGCATCTGCTGCTTCCTTTTATAGTAAAGCAAATTCTAATTCTTACAGTGTGGATTAACTGAGACTCTTCAGTAGGCAAGAGGTCCTTTGAAGAGATAGTAAGGGAGGGAGGGAGGGAGGAAAGGAGGGAGAGAGGGAGGGAGGGAGAAAGGAAATAAAGACTTCCTTCTGTGGGAGAGGGGAAGAGGGAAAGTTGAACCTCCTCCACTTTTAACAAAGATGCATCCCTGGTGTCTTTATGAAAGAGCTATTGAAAGTAAGTCAGCTATAAGGAAAGGGTCAGTCCATCTAGCATAGCAAGTGGTATTTCCTCCAGCATGTGATTTCCAAGTCAAACCAGCAGTATCCCTTACTAAAGTGGTCAAAACACTAATTCTTGGATCTTACACAATTTTTGGGTCTTACCAGAGACATACTGAGAATGGGCCTGGAAAGGTTTAACATACTATCCCATTCATATTTTCTAATAACTGAACAACTGCTTCACTTTTTTTCACAGAAGACATTTTTAGGCTTCAGGAATTGTCTTGATATACAGAGTCTAAATTTTCTTAAAAGTACATTGAAACAATTCCTCTGCTTGGGGTCTCAGAGTTGCATGCATATCATTGGCAAAGGTAGTCTGGTTTTGAGATTCTAGGAGATCCTGAGTTCTGAAATGCCTCCTCCATGACTGGAGTCCTTTTTGCAGTTACTTGACATTCATCTTTCTTTTCCCTAAAAGATTCATGATGTCCATAGCTGGCTGAGTTTTGGCATGAGAAGAATAAATGTACAAAATGTAAGGAAGGGGAAGCAGTAGGACTTTGATTGCAAGGTGATGGGCTCAGTGATGAATGCAAGTTTTCTCACCCGGGTAAATGAGTTTCAATTAGGGGCTGGTGCTGGAATTTACTGCTCTGGCTACTATAAAACAACTAATGAGTTTGTGCGTTTGAAGTAACAAGTGTGTAGAGTGGCAACCTTTTTGCATTTCTGGTGCCTGTAGGTTTAGTAAGTAAAGATGTCTAATAGTGAGTCAGACTCTGGTTGTTCTGAAAGTCTTTTTGCAGAGATAGGTGCTGTTATGTTGTTTTGAATGAGAATAGCATCCATAAGCCCATATGTTTGAATACTTGGTTTTCAGTTGGTGGAGCTGTTTAAGAAGGATTATGAGGTATGATATTGTTAAAGGAGGTGTGCCCCTGAGGATGGGTTTTGAGGTTCCAAACGACCATGCTATTCCACTCCTCTCTGCCATATTGCTATTGTTCCAACATATAAACTTCCAACTCGTATTCCAGTACTAGGCATGCCTACCCACCTATACCATGCTCACAGCCATGAAAGTCATGGACACAACTGACTGTGACTGACTGCTCTCTGGAACACTGAGAACCAATTAAAACTGCCTTGGTCATGGTATTTTGTCATGACAACATAAAAATAACGAAGATAGATGCATGAAAATGGATGCTGTACTGTGAGTAATTTAAATAAATGACAGAATAAAGTAAAATGGAGAAGATGGAACCATGGAAATATGAACATTTTAAAGATAATTTAGAACCTTTTTTTTTAAAAAAAGAAGGCAGTATTTTCGGTTCTTTATGGAAAAAAAAGAGATTGTATGTGAGCATTTCATTGGCATGTGTGGGGGAGGCAAACATTTGTAAAAGAAAGAAGGCAGAGTCAGAAGAAATTTTAGGAAAAAGATGTGCAAAATGTGAGTCTGAAAACCATAAAACAAAAAAGGAAGAAGACCTGGGTGAGTTGGCACATACTCAACTGCAGTGTGCTTCTCATAAATGCCCAGGGAAGGCCCTAGGCAAAAGTTACCCCCTCTTCCTAACTAGGGAACATTCTGAGCAGAGTGTGGACTTGATATACAGGAGATGATCAGTGCAGTGGTGTGACAGCTCAAACTATTAGTTGATTCTTAGTAAAACCACCTTCTCAAAGACACATCTTAGATGAGAATTCCCAGAAGGAATACTGGCACCAAAACCATAGATAGAAAGTTATATATACTAATATTCATGAATAAGGATGATGGATAACTCATCTTAAAATTGCAAACTTGAGCCTGCATCTTTACCCTGCAAAATCTGTAGTTAATAGTCATGTGCAAAAATGTGCATAATTGGAGACAGCATTTATACTGGAGAAAACAGGGTTATAGAAAAAAATGATGGATTGGCTTTAAAGTTTAGAACCATTTATAATTTTCAAATATGCACTTTGAGTTGATTTGAAATATTTCATACTTGAGTTTCCTAATGGAGTTAATTAATCACAACTGATTTCAGTGCAAGCACAGCACCAAGCAGAAACAACGCAGCCACAGCATAAATGGAAGTCAAGGCGCATCACTCCTACATATTTAGTGATGAGGTAGAAGCTTTCCCCCATCTTTTCACCCTTACTCTGTTAATATGCTGTTCTGCAATGTAGTTAGAAACTCATTTATTGTATAGGGTTATCAATTTTCATATTAATTTATTTAACAATTCTGAAGTTATTGTATGTTTTTATTATTCTTTTGGACTCTGAGAAGCTTAAAAAATACAGCCCCATCTTTTAAAATCTGTATCTAGGTGCATATGTTTTGCAACAAATGATCTGGAAACACAGATTCATTATCGGAGGCCCTAAGTGTATTTCTACCATAGGCACACATAGCATAGAAATAGAATTTCTTCTACATTAGGCCACTTCTGTATGTATAAAGCTGTGTGATGACATTGCTGATGGTCTCCTCTGTGACTTTAAAGGATAGGTCTGCATGAAAGGAGACCAAGCTGTGGGCATTTCGAAACAGTCCAAGAAGCAAATAGCTCCATCCTGGACCAGATAGGGAGGATAAGTTTATGAGTGGCACAAGAAAAGGGGCCATGTCTATGTTGATTTTTATTGTCAGTCTTGTCAATATAAATCAGCATCTTGCAGTTTTACTGTTCAAAGTCAAGTGCTTTTATTTTGTAAGTTGATCCATCTTTTCTATCTAATTTCTGAAGCCAGGTCTTATGGTAAATTACAGAAGAGCACCTTTTTTGTATGTTATATAGACAGCGTCAGTATTCAAGAGCAGACTGGTTAATCAAATTGTCTGACTGCTTTCAAGTTAATTACCCTCATAGGTATATCTGCATCATGTAATTTCTAATATCCCCTTTTTTGTTTCTGAGTCACTAAAACCCAGTTCTGATTTATAGCACAGAGTCCCTCTCCATTTCATAGAGCCTAACAATTTTTACAATTTCCATTAAGGCTTAAGTGGAAAGGTCTTACCTAGACTCATAATTAAAACCAACTCATTATGTACTGTACTATACATGGCAGCCAACCAGGCCTAGTACATTTTTCCACATGAGGTAGTTACATATGAGAAGTGTTCAAGAACATAAAAATAGAACCTCACATCCACCATGGGAAGAAGTCAGGAAAGCATCCATTTTGTTGGGCTTATGGAGAGCTCTTTATTTCACTGTATCTACGGAATCATAATTTAATTTAAAGCACAGAATATGTCCACTGTTTATGAAAAACTATATGATTGTATCTAGAATACTTTCAGTGAGCTATGCTTTTCTTTCTCTAAAGCCAGATGACTTAGAAAAAAGTATGTGTGTGAAAATATGTGTGTATTATATGTCTCTAGATACATATATCTCTGTGACTACACAAAATCTGTACATAAACATTACAAGAACTGATTTTATTTGTCCATAGGACATTTGGCTTGCTTTCCTCCTTTCTTTCTTTCTTTCTTTCTTTCTTTCTTTCTTTCTTTCTTTCTTTCTTCCTTTCTTCCTTCCTTCCTTCCTTTTTTTTTTTTTTTTGAGACAGGGTTTCTCTGTGTAGCCCTGGTTGTCTTGGAACTCACTTTGTAGACCAGGCTGGCCTCAAACTCAGAAATCTGCATGCCACTGTGTCCCAAGTGCTGGGATTAAAGGCATGCGCCACCACTGCCAGGCCAACATTTGGCTTTCTTGATGAGCATTATTCTGAGTATGCCTTGGATGTATTCATGTGTGAGATTGAAATTTGAATCCATAACTTAATAAAGCATGTAGCCTTCCCCATTGTGGGTGGGCCGCATCCCATTCCCCCAAAACTGAGCAAAACAGAGAACACTCTACTCTGGACCTGAGTGCTTATGAGCTGAGTCATCAGTGTCTCCTGTTGCTGGACTTCGACCTAGACATGTGCACACACTGATGCACAGTCTCCTTCTCGGGCCGTGGCATCAGGATGGTCATATATCATCAGCTCTCTTGGGTCTCTTGCTTGCCCTGGGCAGGTTATGAGACTTCTCAGTTCTCAGTTTCTACCATTCATATGACGCAAACTTTGTTGTCTCGGTTTATCTGGAAAATACACACGTACACACAAACAATCACAGACAGACTGAAGCACACTCAAATCATACTAACAATATTTTTCTAATTTGTAGAGAAGAGCTTTAACTCTTTCAAAATATTGGTAAGCAGTTAGATTGTGCTTCGTCTGCTCATAGTTTTTGCTCCCAGCAGAGCATCACGATCTTGAAATTGACAATAATCATTTTTGTTACAATTGTGAAAGTTATGAAATTAGAGCGCTGTTAGGGACATATGCAATGATGGGAACAATTGAAGTTATTAAGCTTCAGTGAGCTTATTAAAGTGTTTACCAATCATGGTAATTTTGTGTTGGGCAGAATTCAGGAACCTCTCCAGGGGTGGCATCAGTGATCTATCTGTATTTTCCATTACTGCTAACTGAAGAAAAAGTAAGAAAAGGATAATTAAAATTGTGATTATATCAATGCCAAGAAGTAACATGAGACAAAAAAAGGTTATAATTTTATTCAAAATTTTTCTTTTAAAGAGCTTCCAGATTTTTGGAGATGAAACTCACTTTGTTGTATGTTGTGCATTTTGTCTTAAAGTCTACCTCTATAGACATCTTAAAAATCATCCTGTTGAACACAAAGGCTTGGTGTATTTCTAAATTCCATACTAAATGAAAAGGAGGACTTCAGAGCAGAGTAACAAATTACTTTACAGGTAGCAACATTCATTATGTCAGCCCATGCTATTGAATATAGAAAATTGAATATTCTTCTATACCCAAAGCTATTGAGGAACAAAATACTACATTTTGTGAAAAGATGTTAATTCTGGGTGGGAGTGTTTGAAAGGAAATAGAAAGTTTTCAAACTTATGTATACTCCATACTCTGAAAGTTTTGACTGTATATCTCATCACATTCGCTTTTGAGAAGTAAACAATATTTCCAAGTCCATATGGACTTTTTTTTTCAGAATCTTGAAGTATAATTTTATTGTGTAACTGTTTCTTAAATTACAGAACTGCTTGAGATCACCCTGCTTGAGGGTGTGAGAGTAGAAAAGGTACGAAAAATATGTCCAAAAACGCTGTTCAGGAAAACGGAGATTCAACAAAAACACAAAAGTCGAGAAAATGGAGGAAGCTAGGGGAGTGAATACCTTAGAGCCAGGTGGTGACGGGAGCTTTTTTTTTTTTTTTAATGTTTTTTTAGTGGATATATTCTATATTTACATTTCATTTCCCTTTTTCTGGTTCCCCATGCCCTTTCCCCTCCTCTTATTCCCCCATCCACCCCTTCCCACTTCCCTGTTCTGGTATTCTCCTACACTGATATTTTGATCCTTTCCAGCACCAATGTCCTCTCCTTCCTTCTTGTCGGATATCATTTGATATGTGGATTGTTACCTTGGTGTCCCAAGATTCTAGGCTAATATCCACTTATCAGTGAGTGCATACCATGGGTATTCTTTTGAGACTGGGTTACCTCACTTAGTATGATGTTCTCCAGCTCCATCCATTTCTCTAAGAATTTCATGAATTCATTGTTTCTAATGGCTGAATAGTACTCCATTGTGTATATATATACCACATTTTTTGTATCCATTCCTCTGTTGAGGGACATCTGGGTTCTTTCCAGCTTCTGGCTATTATAAATAAGGCTATGCTCCATAGCCTTAATGAACATAGTGGAGCATGTATCCTTATTGCATGCTGGGGAATCTTCTGGGTATATGCCCAGGAATGGTATGGCAGGGTCCTATGGAAGTATCATGTCCAGTTTTCTGAGGAACCGCCAGACTGATTTCCAGAGTGGTAGTACCAGCTTGCAGTTCCACCAGCAGTGGAGGAGTGTTCCTCTTTCTCCACATCCTCGCCAACAGCTGATGTCTCCTGAGTTTTTAATCTTAGCTATTCTGACTGGTGTGAGGTGAAATCTCAGGGTTGTTTTGATTTACATTTCTCTAATGACTAATGATGTTGAACATTTTTTAAGGTGTTTTTCAGCCATCCGAATTTGTTCAGGTGAAAAGTCTTTGTTTAGCTCTGTACCCCATTTTTGGATAGGGTTATTTGGTTTCCTGGGGTCTAACTTCTTGAGTTATTTGTATACATTGGATATTAGCCCTCTGTCAGATGTAGGGTTGGTGAAGATCTTTTCCCAATTTGTTGGTTACCCATTTGTCCTTTTGACAGTGTCTCTTGCCTTACAGAAACTTTGTAATTTTATGAGGTCCCATTTGTCTATTCTTGATCTTAGAGCATAAGCAATTGGTGTTCTGTTCAGCAATTTTCCCCGAGCCAATGTCCTCAAGGGTCTTCCCCAGTTTCTTTTCTATTAGTTTTAGTGTGTCTGGTTTTATGTGGAGGTCTTTGATCCACTTGGAGTTGAGCTTAGTGCAAGGAGATAAGAGTAGATCAATTCTCATTCTTCTGCATGTTGACCTCCAGTTGAGCCAGCCAGCACCATTTGTTGAAAAGGCTATCTTTTTTCCACTGGATGTTTTCAGCTCCTTTGTCAAAGATCAATTGGCCATAAATGTGTGGGTTCAATTCTGGGTCTTCAATCCTATTCCATTGATCCACCAGCCTGTCACTGTACCAACACCATGCAGTTTTTAACACTACTGCTCTGTAGTATTGCTTGAGGTCCGGGATATGGATTCCCCCAGAAGTTCTTTTACTGTTGATGATAGTTTTATCTATCCTGGGTTTTTTGTAGTTCCAGATGAATTTGAGAATTGCTCTTTCTAACTCTATGAAGAACTGAGTTGGGATTTTGATGGGGATTGCATTGAATCTGTATATTGCTTTTGGCAAGATTTTAACTATATTAATCCTGCCAACCCACGAGCATGGAAGATTTTTCCATTTTCTGAGGTTTTCTTCCATTTCCTTCTTCAGTGACCAGAAGTTTTTGTCATATAAATCTTTCACTTGTTTGGACTCTAACCATATGACTTTCTTAAAAGATTTATTTTCAACTGCTGTTTTCCCTCTAAAACATTCTAATCATTTTCCTAAATACTTTTGAATTGTTTTTCCCTTAAGTGGGATGTAGTTAAGGTTTATGCATAGGTGGTTTGAATAAGAGTAGGATTTGTGATGGATGGTGACAGGTTTAGGGAGGTGGAACAGAAGAATATGAGAGACAACGTGTCTGGAATGATGATAATATCACAACAATGACCCTACTCATGCTTTGCTGTCATATCTTTTTAATTTTTTCTTCTTTAATTAAACAAATACTGGGGAATGTTAGTATTCTGTCTAAGCTTCACCCTACAATTACCTGGCAATAGCCAGGTATGCCCCACCCCATAGAGCTGGCCCACTATAAAAGGGGCTACTTTCCCCTCCTCTCTCTCTCATTGCTCTTGCCTCTTGGCACTCTCACCTCTCTGCCCCTCTTGGGCTCTCCTCCCCTCCCCTCTCTCTCTACATGGTCATGGCCAGCCTCCACTTCTCTACTCTCTCTCTCTCTCTCTCCCTCTACTTCCCATTAACTCCCATCCTCTGCCCTGAATAATAAACTCTAATCTACAAAAAAAAAAAAAACAAAAAACAAAAAAAGAAAAAAGAAAAGAAAAGAAAAAAGAAACTTCCTCTTCTTCACAACTGCAGAAGAAACTACAAATGTGTAACAGGTGAGCTTGCAAGCCTAGGGACATGAGAGTTAACTGAGGATACTTCCTGGAGACAGGTGACAATGGATTTGAAGTCCATTTTCTATCAGGGCATGTACCCTTTGCCAGTATAGACGGCAGCTGGCCTTCCTCTGTGCCTGGGGAGTCTGGATACTCAATGTGGCTTTTAGTCTTCAGCTTGATTAGCAATCCTGAATCAGTATTGGTGGAAATAATGTCCTCCATCTCAGAATCTGAGCCCTATCCATACCACAGGCACATCTGTACTTCCCACGTCCAGACCTACACAAGCAACTATCACTGGGCTAAACCTTAGGCTGGTGTGTGGCTCATGCCTGTGATCCCAGAACAAAGGAAATGGATCAGGAGTTCAAAGCCAGTCCATAAGTTCTGTGGGGACAGCCTGGACTACATGAGACTCAGTCTTCAACACAAACAAAGAGCAGCAACAATAACAAAAAAAAATCTTTAGTAGGCCAAACACTACTCATTGGCCACCTTAGTGGGACAGAGTCCACCGTGAGCAGCAGCACAGTATTGCTTGATTCACACAGACCCCAAAATCCTCACAGAAAAAATAAATCCTTTTAAGCCATCAATAAGTTTTTCTTTGAACACAGAAGACCCCCAGATCCAGACCTTATTCCAGGGTATTTAATTGAATACACAGAAACTTAATACTTTTAAGCTGAGTAATTCTGTCATATGTCTTTAAATGCATTGTCTAAAACAGAAAATGTTTTACAAATTTAGCTCAGACACAGTTTTGTTACCATGGTCTCCCTAAATATGCAATAAATATTTATTGCAGATGACAAGATCAGGAATTAGAATTTGCTGGAGCCCTCTGTGACAGACAGCTGCAGAAGAATTGGACAGAGGCATTGTCTAGCACAAGCCCTCAGATGCTGCAAAAGCCTAGAGAGGCTATCAGATTGTCTGGTGCATGGCACTCCGCCCTCCTTGCCAGGTGTCACGGGTTAAGCCTCCCTTGTTTTGGTCCAGCCCAGACTGCATGAAACAGAGTTAAAGTTGTTGCAGATGCTCTTGATTCAAATGCATGCTGAGCTCTCTCTGATCGGCTTGTTCCTTTGGGCAATATCACAATTTCATCTTGTTCAAGCTGTCTGCATTCCTGTTTACTCAGGTTTGCAAATAGAACTTTAACACTCAAATTAGTCCTGACAGAACAACCTGCAAGGGCTCTAAATCCTCATTTTGCCTTCATTCCAAGGGACAGTGCTCTATTTTCAGAGTAATATTGTCTTATATCAAAATTGTTCTCATGACATGAAAACAAAGTGACATGAAACTGCATAGCAAGAAGACCCTGCATTCCCAAGTTTTAGATGTGGCAATCTGGGTGTGAAAGTCAACAGCCAAGGGTATCTAACTCCTTGGGCAACTTTGCTTTACTTTTGTAGTGTCTGCTTCTCTTATGGGGCACAGAGGCATAAACAAATAAGAGGAAAAATACTTTGCAACTGTAATTCAATAGTATGTGGAAGTCATCCTTGTGATCCCTAATATCTGAACAAACATAGATATATAAGATCCCCTTCTGCTAGGGTTCTGGCTAAGCTGATTCTCTCTCCTAATTAGCTGAGAATAATTTACACTGCCTATAACGGACAGGATTATATGTAGGAATGTCAGAAATTGAAAGAGTCTACTGCTTCCCAGGTCTCTATCCTATTAGAAAGTCTTGGGCAAGCCCATCTCACTTTTTGAAAAGTAGTCAATATGTTTAACAGCCATCCTTACCTCTGATGGCACAATAGTATCTTCTCAGAGTCTTTCACAAGAATTGTGAGCTTGGATGCCATCCAAGCTAATTTAAATGAGCATTTCTAGGCCCGGGGCCTAGATACTAGCATGATTTTTATGTGTCCTAAGTTTCTGCAGCAGACTCTATTAAGAGACTGAACAGCTTCTCAGTCAGATGTAGAAACAGCCTATTTTCAATGTCATGTGTCACGTGGGATGCTAGAGGTAAATGTCCCTCAAATTCGTGAGACTTTTTGGAGTTCGATGCCATGAATAGCTATTGCTTCTCACTGAACCTCTCCTTATGTTCCCTTGCCATCCAGTCTTCATTTCTTGGTGAGTCTCAAGTCTCTTTTCTAGTTATTTCTAGAGCTGTACAGAGAAGAAATAACTTACCTGTTAATTAGAA
This sequence comes from Apodemus agrarius, assembly GCA_964023405.1. Taxonomy (NCBI): domain Eukaryota; kingdom Metazoa; phylum Chordata; class Mammalia; order Rodentia; family Muridae; genus Apodemus; species Apodemus agrarius. The sequence goes on along the minus strand of OZ030014.1, from coordinate 68,168,565 downwards.
CTGTCCTGTCACTCTAGACTATATCCACAGTGGAGACAGAATATTTCTTTAGCAAACATTTCTTTCATCATATGTGTGATAGCAAATATAAGCAAAAAAAAAAACCTTAGCTATAAAAATATTAAAAGAAATGAATGAAAATAAATTCTGTAATAATATACTTTTAATGGTTAACATGAATTTTCAAAAATAAATGAAGTTTTGTGTGTAGGCATACTCACATACAGGGTCCAAAAATATATTCTTTATGTCTGATATACAGAAATAATCAAGTTTCAGAGCCTAGTTGTTGGGCCATACTTACAGAGTTCCACTTCGGGAGAAAGTAGGGGAGAGGTGGCTCTTCTGCAGGCTGGTGGCAGGCAGCTCATTGTTTCTTCTTCCCAGATCTATACACTGTGCTGAGTGGTTCTGCATGGAGGGTAGCCTACAGGACCTCACCAGGTAACCACGTAGAACAGCAATGGTATCGATGTCCTTTCTGTTATCAAGATGCCTTATGCGATGGCAACCATGAAAAAGAGTAACCCTATTTCCTGGTTGGTTAATGTTCCAAGTTAAACTAGGTCATAGCAGATTCTAAGCTTATGGGTTCAAGAGTCCTCAGTAACATCATGCCTCTCACTGTATACCTCTGCGTGTGTCTAGAGAAGAGTTTGCAAATACGCCAATGACTCCAAAAAGTTTAGTTTATAGAAAAATATGTTTAAAAATTAGTACTCTTATAATGTATAAAAAATTGAATACATGAAAGTTGCTGAAAATCAGATTTGTTTTTTTTTTAAATTTTAGGAATAATTTTGTATGAAGTTCAAATGGGACGTGGGAGCCCAATCATATGTACAAATCCACATATAGATTGGTACATATACATCCATAAAAATGTTTTAAATCCTAAATAAATGTTTAAATACCCCATTTTAGTCTAAATTTGTAGCCCAACATAGCAAGTAAGGGATTATCTGTTAATTTATATCATGCTAATCTAAGAAAAGTTCTTCATAAAATCACAAATTTGTAGATTAGTTTGATTGGTAGAATGTAGACTATTAAAACTGTAGTATTACTTTAAAGCTCCTTACTTTCATTAAATGCCATTTATTCTTTATGCTAATAGTATATATTTCCTTTTAGGTATATAATTTAAATATTATTTTATTTTTCCAAAAAGGCTATGTCAATACTAACCCATGTGTCTCTACAATGTAGTCTTTTATTTTTTTTTACAATCTTTATTTTTAGTTGTTTAACAAACAACTTCTTCCTAACTGGAGTAACTCATTTTATAAACAGTTCTACATAAAACATAAAATGCAGTTTTATTGAGTTTCATGAAGTTGATTTGATACACTTGCTTCTGTTATCTTTCAACTAATAAGGAAAAATGAGCTTTGTACTTTAGCCTCAAAATGAAAAGCAATTTGATTCACATAAATATCCTTTTCTATTTGCAGGTATCCACTTCCAGAATGAGCTTACTTTGTAGCTTTTTCCAGAATTCACTTTCTCAGGATGCTTTATAAAATGTACTTGATAAAAGAAAACATCCAACAACAACCACTGTTTTCCTTAAATGTTTCTGAGGATTTATTCTTTGCTAGACTTTTGAAGGTCAGAATTCAAACACTCAAATGAAATCCACTCATTTCTCCAGTTTACTTATTTCATTATTGAATCTAATATTAGAGCTGTATAATTATTGTGTGCCTGTCTCAAAGCATGTCATTTAAGCAACGTGGTTATAATTTTAGATCCCAGAAGGTATTTTTAAAAGTTTCTGGATCAGAATATTTCACCTGGAAAAGAAAAGCTACCAGCTGCACAGTAGCAGACACCCAGCTGCACTTGGTCCAATGCTTCCTGATGTCCCATGGTCTTGTTTGTGACTTGAGGCGTCCTCATGCTTACCCAAGGCCAGCTGTTCTGATTTCTACATCCTCACATTGATAGCAACAGCCTACTCCTGCCTTGACCATCATCAGTGCTCAGGCCTCAAATATGCTTCTGCCCAATAAAGAAATAGCGATTAATTATGATTTCTCCACTGAATGGTTTTGAGAAAGTCTAATACTCCTAAGCTGGGAGGTCCTCTTTATCAATTCTCAAGTCTAGGTTCTAGTACACTTCAGAATTTCTCTTATATGCTAGCTTCCAACTCAGGAGCTGCAAAAGTGAAACTTGACTACACGTGGGGAAAATACAAACATAACTTGTGATCTATCAAAACCTTTACATAACAAATGCTTGAAATGCTTATACTGTTTCTCAGGAATCATCCCATACTACACAAACAAACAAGGTTTTAAAATTTCAGTTATGAAATAAAGTAAGAGAAGATCAGAGACAAGATAATTCAGACCTGAGTCACCTGGGGAATGAGGATATTAGGAAAGAAAATAAACAACAACAACAACAACAAAAAAAAACAAAATTAGACACGTGTCATGGTGATTTATGCCTTTGATCCCAGTATATGGGAAGCAAGGACAGAGGCAGAGAGACAGAGAGGCAGAGAGACAGAGGCAGGAATATCTCTGTGAGTTTGTGGCCTGCCTGGTCTACAGAGAAAGTCCAGACAGCCAAGGTTTTTACACAGAGAAACCCTGTCTCCCCCACCACCCCAAACAAAAACAACAAACAAACTAAAACTTTTTTTCTCCTCTTAAAAGGTAATTGTATGATTTCCTTTTTCATTTAATTACCACAAAGCATAAAGGTTCACAAATTTTGAAAACCTAAAAGCAAATGCATTTCTCCTTCTGAACCTAAGACTAATGAAAAGAGATTTCATTCATTTGTTGTTACTTTACTTGCTCTCCTTTTTCCTAAAGTTGTGTGCTGGAGTGCAGAGCTCAGTCACGTCCATGTGACTATTGATACAGGATATAACAAACAACCCAACCAGCTCTTACAAGGAATGGAATCATGAATGCTTTGGTTATGTTAGCATCCTCCCCAGTCTCAATGTAGTATACCCCCATTGTTTGTCTAAAAGTAAATTCTCCTTCAAAACTGAAATGTTTAAGCAATAGCATTAGGCAAGGTGAGAGTTAGGGATCACAGGACATCATTTTAAAACAAAAGTAAACCCCACAGGAGAATTGGGCAGTTCTATTTTTCTAAGCTGAAGTGTAGTTTATTGCAGAATTGGCTTCACATTTTTTTCTACTGTTACTATTTCTTAAATTTTCTTTGTGGATTTAAAACCTGTTGCCCTTTACTGACCTTTGAGCTAGAATTTTAACTGGAGTATGAGGGTATGAATATAGAAGATGTGTTTAGAGTGAAATGAAACAATGACACTACATGTTTAAAAGTGCATGGACTTTTAGAGCCTGATTTTAGAGGATTTATTTGGCCACTACTGACTTGATGCACTTTGAAAAGTTATGTATGTATGTATGAATGTATGTATGTATGTTTGTATGTATATTTGTATATGTCTATTGTCTGTCTGTCTGCTTGTCTTTCTGTCTGTATGCTTCTCTCTATCTATCCATCTATCCATCTATCTATCCATCTATCTATCTATCTATCTATCTATCCATCTATCTCTATATCTATCTATCTATCTATCTATCTATCTATCTATCATCTATCTATCTAACATTGAGCATCATTTTATTGTTTTAACATGAGGTAATCCAGAGGGGAGAAAACTCAAGAATCACAAGAATTTCAGGGTTTGCCTCCTTCTGAACCATTACACAAAGGAAGTGACATTAATAACTTTCTTATCATTGTGGCACCAGAAGCAGTGCCATAACATTGGAGATAGATAATTACTGTTGACAGAGGACCAAGTTCACCTCAATCTAAAAGTCAAAAAGCCACTTGTCTTTCTTTTTCTTGATTTGGTTTTAAATTGTGTCCTGCTTTAAAATTCACAGACCGTCCTGTCACTTCAGAAGAATGTGTTTGTGTTTGGAAGAATCACCACTTATGGACATTTTGTAGAGCTGGAATGGAGACAAACGTTGTTAATTACAAAAATCCCTGGACTGATTTGTGTTACCCTTGGTTAGTGATCACACTATCTAATATAACAATGATTCTAGGACTGGTTTAAGAAAAAGAATCCCATTCCCATCTCATTTTTTCCTAATGAATAAAGAAGGATAGATATTCTTTCTATGTTACTGAATTCAATTTAATACGGAAAGAAAAAGGATATAAGTTGCATAATATTTTCACATAAAGGAATTAAACGTACCAAAGGAAAAGATTAATAACGTCTTTCTGAGATTTGACAGTGTGAAGGTCTGTACAATTAAAATACACATAAGACATTAAACTGCTCTAAGAGAAATTGCTTTTATTTGATAAAACAATGACATCTGCCATAATAGATTCTTCACAGTGACAATTGTGTTCAGTCTCTTGCATGTAGGAAAAGGGTCTTGATAGATATAGCACTTAGGGGAGCATGCTAAGAGTTCGTACTTGGTAAAATATTTTTGAGAAGTATTATCTAGTAGTCATTTTATCTGCCCAGACTTAAAAAAAATGCGTTGACATATTTTTGAACATCCATTTAGAGGCCACTGTATTTATCTTAAGAACATTGCCACCTCAATATTATTTCCCTTTCCTGCATTAACCCGAGTGTCTCTTCCATTTCATGGAAATATTGATCATCTATAGTAAAATGTTTCCCAGTGGTGGCAAATGACTTGTGAGTGTGGTAAAAGAAAGGGCATTGATCTCAAACCCAATAATCTCTTATGTGGAGACAAAAGCCATTATGAACTCTGTGCATTTATAGGTTTTTATTCTGTTGCTCGTCTCATAGGACTCAAGATATGGTTAATCTTCGTGACTGAGCCTTTGAAGCCAATAATTAAAGTACCAGTGGAAGATTATGAATAAAATCTGTTGACTCTGGCTTGTATTCAGACAAGAACATCCCATTAAAAGACTACTTTCTATGAATTCCAGTGAAATTTTTCTGGTTTTGCTGTTCTTATGAATGTGATAAGCCATTTTGTCTTGGAAGTTTGATTTACTATATATACATGCTTAAACTGGAGTTTCATCTTATTCAATACATTTAAAAACATTCGCAACAAAAGAAATAAATAGAATATGCTTTTAGGAAATGAAATGTCCACCAAAACCTTACAAATAATGACATGCATTTATGACACTGTCTTAACAGCGTTCCAAAGAATTAATTGAGAAGCTATTTTTATTCTAGTACATTTAAAATTAAGTCTGTTAAAAATACCTAGTTCTTTCCATACTGTTTTTGATGTCTGAAACATCATAGCGGGGGTTTGTGCACACTCAGATGCTTTAGCTCAGATACCAGAAACACCCTCTAAACAGTGAGTTTATTGCTCCAAAGCTTCGAATGACTGGCAAATTAGAGACATGTTTAGAAAATAAATGGCCTCCATTGTGCCCTAATTGTCTATTAGTCATCTTGCCAATGAACTCCAGCTGGAGTGTTCTTGGGGTGATTGAACATGACCCCTGGGGTATGTCTGCCATTTGAAGACAAAGGAAAATTCCAACCCAAATAATTGATAGCCTGGAATTCTTCTCTAAATCTTTCCTTCTCTACTACCCTATCTTTTCAGACTTTGCACTGTGGTTGAATGCTTTGTTTCAAAATTTATGCTTTCCTTATTCTTCCAGTGCTTTTCTTTGGCTACCATACTTCTTCACCTGTGGGGAAATAAAACCCACACATTCAGAGCCCTGTGTAGCACTGACAGTGCAGTGATTCCCATTTTGTTTAGGCAAGTATGTATTCACACACAAGTTTTTCATCAAATTGCTAGGAGGTATTAAAATAATATGGAAACCTACTTCCTTGAAAGCAGATTAAAATCAAATGTAATTGAGGGGATAGCAAAAGATACATTAAGAAAGAAAAGATAATTTTTAGATTGACAGTTTAAGCAGAGATAGGGCATGAATAAGGGGAAAAGGTAGGGAGTGAGATAATAATATAATAAATATAATAGAGTATATTATAAATATATATGTGTATGTATAATATTATATGTATTCATAATATTATATGAATTTGAATAGAGAAATTTTGTATGTGTGGTTAATGATGTCCTTTAAAGAAATGAGTTATTCAATAAAAATCATAGTGCCAGCCATGGAGTAGTTTCCTACTAGTTATCCATCAGGAAGTCAACAAAACATTACTTGCCATTGCTGTGGTTGTAGGTTTCTCACCATAATTAAATGGTAAGAGTCTGCTGGTGAAGACACCACATCCTTTGATTGCAGGACATGGAGAAATCAGTCTAGAACAAAACATGGAACTCTCTCTGATAGGTTTCATAACACTAGAAGATCCTACTTAGACTATGCGGGGACACAAGTCATTAGTTGTCTTACCCAGTTCTGCACCATCCGTGCCACAATATTAAGATGCAAGACAACACGGCACGACAGTGGCATAACTGTCATAAGATAACCAACTGTTTTCTGCTTGGATTTGATGCCTGCTGCACTGAAGAGAATTCATCCTACGGACTATGGACCTTGTCTATGGCCCTAGGGGGAGCTTCATTGTGCAGTGGGTAAAAGCTATTGCAGATATTCATGACTGATCAAACTGCTTAGAATAAGTGACTGTCAATGCTCAGCTTTACATGTTTATCAAGTCCTCTCACTGCCTTGCTCAGGGCATACTGCAGAAGAGGGAATGGAAAAAATGGAGCATAACAAAGAGTGCTGTGTAATACTGTCTTCAGGACATGACATTAGACTATTGCTCTAGTAAAAAATCTTAGCAGCCGTAGTTACCTGCATAAGACCTTTATGAGTTTAAACCAACCAGAATTCTAGCATGGAGAAAAGATGGGCTCATAATGTCCTCCAGCCCTACCTAAGGAACTATTGGCAGCTGATGGCTACTAGAAAAGGCCACTTGTCATTTTTATTTGGGGTTATGGCGACATGTTGCTCATGCTCTAGGGGAAGTCCTCATATCCATGCATATACAGGCAACATTAACTGGATCAGTGGTACACACACATATGTTAGAGACCATGAAAGGAGGGAGGTGTGTTGGGGAGGTATGGGAAGAAGTTAGTGTGGGAAAATGAGGGTTAAATATGATCATATGTGGTATATCTATCTATCTATCTATCTATCTATCTATCTATCTATCTATCTATCTAAATCACTTTACATATGTTTATATGTATGTGTGCATACATGTGGTTGACATTCTCAAAGAATAAATACTTTCTTAAACTGCAGAAACACAAATTGCCATAGTCAGCTCTTTTCCAAGCGGGAACATATTTATGCTAGTAATGAACATTTAGATAGTAAGAACAAAAAGTTAACATTAACAGAACTATTGTTTGTAAATGTATCAATCACTATTTAAAGGCTTTTAAAAATGTAATAAACCCAGTAACATCTCTATAATTTGGCTGCTAAAATGTAAGGAGAATGTAAATGCAATATAAAAGATAGAACTTGTATCAGAAATAGATGTATCCTAAATAGGACTGGAATTTAAGGCATAATACAATTTAAATAAAACTTACTTTGACCTGAGCGCCTACCAGTCGTCAGTCCTTTAAAGAGGTTTGTATGGCAAACTTCTAAGCTGTTGTCAGCAAGTATCTGGCAGGATCAGTCCCTAGTTTTGAGGTAATGGCAGACATGGCTAATCAATCATGGCACTCTTTCTTGCTGAGTCCAGATTCAGCCTCAGGAATCATCACAGGTGCCAAATCCATTATTTTCGATAATAGCTGCCTCAAGAATTGTGTTGGAAAACATTCTACTTTCATTCCAAGTTTGGGGACAGCTTTTGTGGGTGGCAACCATGGAAATGTAAATACTGATGAGATTCTGAGAAATGATTATAAAATCCCAAATATGATGATATTATTGTTATGTTTATAAAAGTTACTTATAATTTAAAGATATGTTCAAGAATATACAAATAAATAAGGAAATGATGAAATGTTTGCAATTGCTTTAAACAGTCTGGAAAAATAAATAGAAACAGGATTGTATGAGAAACAAAGTGGACCATGAGTATTTGGTAATAAAATTAGATTAATTTTGCATTAAAATGCATTATAAAAGAGTAAATAATATGCTGCTGCCATTTACACATATAACAGTTATGGGATTGTGGTCAAATTACATGATATATATATATTTTGACCTTAGGTTTCCTTATCTGTAAAATATAATATTAGTAAATTATAGCTTACCATTTTTTGTAGGGAATTAAATAAAATACTTTAATATGTTTAGGTTTACACCTGTCCCAGAATTAAGCCATATAATTTTTTTTAATTATCATCTTTGATTGATATAGCATGGAGAAAAACACCAGGGGAAAGAAGGACTGTTGAGAAAAAAAAGGAGTATATAATAAATTTTAATAGAAAAAAATAAAAGGTGAGACAATAAGAATTTCAGAAAGTGACAGTCTTAGGGAATAGCATGTTTGATCAGTTCCTATATAATGTGCCTATGGTTTTATAGATTATATTCAGAATATTACAAAACAATAAGACAAATAACTGCCTCTTGTTTATTTTTGTTTGTGTGCTAGACATTCTCAAGACAGAGTTGATAATTGTACTTTATTATCAACATGACTTATTCATTTGAAAATCTTAATGGTGTACTTCCAAGGAGAGGCAATTTCACTACGATAAAGTTTTCTGATGCTATTGCCTTCATAAGAACCACATTTCATAGTTCACTACCCATGATGTTTTTAATCTCCCAAGTAAATGGCTTTACTTAAATTCAGTCAGGATATAAATTATGAAAAAAATGTAGATTACTTCCACGTTAGCTGTGACTGATTATTTTATTAATGTTATTAATATGATGGTTAATTCTCAGTGCATTCAGAGTCTATATTCAGGTCGGGATGTTTTTACCTGAATGCTGTAGTATCTAATAAGTTTAGTAGCTACCTTAGGACCAATTGTATTTGAATAGGTTTGGTCCCTGCAGATTCTTTTTCAACATTTGGCCACAGGGAGTAACACTATTAGGAGGTGTGGCCTTATTGGAGCAGGTGTGGCCTTGTTGGAGGAAGTACCTCATCATTTAGGCGGGGTTTGTGGTCTCCTATGCTGAAGCTCTGCACAGTGTGGAATCAGAGGCTCCTCCTGTCTACCTGTGGAAGAGTCTCCTCCAGGTTATCATTGGATCAAGGTGTAGAAGTCTCAGCTATTCCAGCACTCTGTTTGCCTTCATACTGACATGTAACCTGCCATGATGATAATGGACTGAACCTCCGAAACTGTAAGTCAACCCCAATGAAATGTTTTCCTTTATAAGAGTTACCTTTGTCATGATGACTCTTCAGAACAGTAAAACTCCAACTAAGATACCCATCATTGATAAGATGGTACTGTTGAAATGCTTTTATAGACTAGAGATCTGTTTCTAGGTTAGTTAATTTGAATCTATACAACACGTTAGACACAGTAACATGTTAACAAAATAATAGTGCGGGGACTATACAACATTAATTAACTTAGCATTTACATAATGTTTCTATGGAAATTGTGACCTGCAGATGTTTTTTTTGTTAAGTTAAATTTCACAAATTAATTTATTTAAAACAATCAGAAACATGACCTCCATGTGGCAGATGTTTAAACTTTGATTGGAAGGCACTATAATTTGTATTCTATTTTTCAAAGTCACTTGAAATACTTAAAATGGGTCTATTAAATATTTATTTATGAATAGATGAAAATATTGTCAGGATTCTCTGCTTTGCCTCTGTCAATTTCCATATTACATTGTACTTTCATATATTAGTCATTGAATAAGGTGAATATTTTCACTTTCTTCTTTTTTTAAAAGTATTTATCTTTAATCTTTTTTTACAGTCCAGTCATTATTCCCCTCCTGGTTCACCCTCCAACAGTTCTTCACCACCCCAGCCTGATCCACCCTGCTAGGCCTCCACACTTCTTGGGGCCTCAAGTCTCTCCAGTGTTAGGTGCAGCTTCTCTCACTGAGGTAAGACCATGCAGTCCTCCGCTGTATGTGTGTCAGGGGTCTCAGACCAGCTAGTGTATGCTGCCCAGTTGGTGGCTCAGTGTCTGAGCAATCTCAGAGGTCCAGGTTAGTTGAGAGACTGCTGGTCTCCCTATGGCGTTCAACTTCTTCCAGCCTTTCCCTAGTTCAACCACAGGTATCCCTGACTTCAGTCCATTCGGTGTAAGTATATTCTTCTGTCTCAGTCAGCTGCTTGTTTGGCCTCTCAGAGGGCAGCCATGCTAGGCTCCTGTCTATAGCACCAGGAATAGTGTCAGGCTTCGGAGCTTCCTTTTGAGATGGGTCCCAATTTGGGCTGGTCACTAACCCTCCTTTCCCTCAGTTTCTTCTCCATTTTTCTTTTAGACAGGGGCAATTCTGGGTCAGAGTTTTTGACTGTGGGATGGCATCTCCATGGCTTCACTTGATTCCCTGTTTCTCTACTGGAGGTGGACTCTACAAGTTCCCTCTCCCCAATGTTGGGCATTTCATCTAAGTCCCTCCCTTTGAATCCTGAGAGGCTCTCACTTCCCAGGTCTCTGGTACATTATAGAGGGTCCCTCTACCTCCTATGCACCCCTCACCCCGAGGTTGCATACTTTCATTCATTCTTCTGGTTCTCAGGGCTTCTCTTCTGCCCCCCCCCCATACCTGATCATATTCCCCTTCTCTCTCCCCTTTCACTCTCCTAATTGATTTCATTGTTAAGTTGATATAAGCACCTTTTCTTTTATTTCTATTTTCAAAGTAGAAACCTGGAGTCAGGACTCTCAGGAAAGCTGCTTACTAGTTTACTCTCTGGTTTATACTTAGGCTTATATTGTCAGCTTCATTATAGTCAATGACCACCGGCCATGGGTGAGTGACATCCACATGGTCTGGGCCCTCTTACATCAATTAATAACCAGGATAATTCCCCACAGACATACCCACAGGTCTATCTGATCTAGGTAATTGCTCAACCAAGGCTTTCCTTTAGATGTCTCTAAGCTCCGTCAAGTTGACAATTAAAGCTGACTAGGGCACATATATTTAAATGTATTGTATAATATAAATTTAAAACTAATTGAAGCCGGGCGTGGTGGTGCACACCTGTAATCCCAGCACTTGGGAGGCAGAGGCAGGCAGATTTCTAAGTTCGAGGCCAGCCTGGTCTACAGAGTGAGTTCCAGGACAGCCAGGACTACACAGAGAAACCCTGTCTCGAAAAAAACAAAAAACAAAAAAAAAAAAAACAAAAACATTAAAACTAATTGAAATTAAAGTCATCTGTTTTATGTTATGTTTATATCTTACAAGTGTTAATGAATCTTGATTTAGGAATAAGAAAGGAGAACATATCCTGAGTGTAATAAACAGCACCAATAATAATTATCATTTTTATTTTCCAGTCATGTGTTAACTGTCTTTTTTACATTCTCATTCATTTCTATAGTCCTTCAGCAATATTGTTGGTATAACTCACTTTAAATACACCAAAAATAAAGAGACCAACAAAAAAAATAGAAAACAACAAATGAAAGTATTTAAGAAACAATTGTAGTTGGTTTGAAGATTGAATAAAATCTTTGATCTTCTCCACCTCCGTTGTTGTGTTGTACAAGCTACTCAAAGACAAAGTACCAGGCCATCATTGTCCAACCCCACTAACACCCTTCACTTTAGCAAAGGCCACAATCTCTAAGCTGGGACTATCAGACATTTCTTGTCAGTTGCTAAAAGAAGAGTGCTCTCCTCTCACTCCCAACTCTTTTGCCATCTTTTACTGATCTTTATGCAAGTGAGTCCATGCCTTTGTTCTTACCTGCTGTAGGAATCACCTGTTGTCATCAGTTGAAATGCAACATAGGACAGAGGTTCTCAACCTGTGCGTTGTGACCCTTCTGAATGTTAAACAACCTTTTCATGGAGTCACCTAAGACCAGGGGAAAACACAAATATTTACAATGCAATTCCTAACATTAGCAAAAGTACCACAACATGAGGACCTGCATTAAAGGGTTGTTGCATTAGGAAGGCTGAGAAACACTGGATTATGATATTATCAAGTCTTCTGGATCTCTGAGCTCTTAAGAAAGATATTGTAACTTGTTATTTTCTCTTCTACCTCTACAGTTGCTGGATCCTTTTGAGACCATACAGCACTGTGGTATTTTAAGCAATGATATGATGATTCAATTTATCTGTTAGCCTAGTAATCCATTTCTATGAAAATAAATTCTTAACTTGAATGTACTCAATTCAATTTCTTTATGCTCATTTTTGCCTGGTGTAAGAAATATTTACCTACTACAAACTTATAAACTTTATCTACTATAAAAATAAAGCCTTGTTTACATATTTGTATACATTCTACCTAGAATTAATTTTGCTTGTTGTATGTGTAAATCTACTCTCAACTTTTATTTTTATCTATAGATAAGGAACTAACCCAGGATCTTTAAAGACTAGCCCATCTTTTATGAACTCTTTATCAATCCATTTTCTTATAAGAGTGTGTCTTGAGGATCAACTAGTATAGCTGTGGTCAGACCCACATATTAACTAAAATAGATTTAGGATCAAACTTAAACACCACAAGAGCAAACAGACTACACGGGTCTGCTTTATGGTCATCTTTTTATATCTTCTTTAAAAAATTATTTGTTTACTTATTTATTTTCCATGGGTTCTTTCAAAAATGTCCTGTTGTGTTTTCACTGTAGTCACATGAAAATTACAAATTCTATTTCAGTGAATTGAATCTTAATGATATTTCATCACATTTTTATGAAAATGTTTCAATAGTTATTATTTAAAGAGTATTATAATAAATTAATGCATTTTGTAGATGAAATAGCACACATTTTGTTGATTTTCTTGCTATTTATATTTTGCTGGTTTCTAAATTATGTTTAGAAATTATTATTATCTAAAATTTTATTGCAATCATAAATACACAATTACATTTTACATGCTAATTTATGTTCAGATTTTATACTCTTGCTAAATTCTAAAATATTACCTACAGCATATTTTAGAATTAACCAGCATACATTAATATTAATCCTTTAGTTTTTATTCATTTTCTTTCTACATTGTAGATACTCTGGTTAGGAAATTCAATAGCAGTAGTTTTTCATATTTCTTTTCCAAATAACTAATGCAATTATTGCAAAGAAAATTAAAACCAGGCAGTTGAACATACAATGAAAAGAAAAAAGGAATTTCCCCTTTACTTGTAGACCTTTCCAGTCCACTTGTGCACCCATAGTAAATGATGATTTAAACCTCTTTCTTCTCGATGCATATACCTTCATAGTAGTCCTAACTGTCTCTTGCAAGACACTACAAGAATACTTAAAATATCAGATGTCTTTGTTCCATCAAATTTAATGAAAAACTTAGCAAATTTTTCACTAAAACTGAAAGTTGATTTTCTTTTTTTTTATTTATTTTTAATATTCTTTGTTTACAATCCAAATGATTTCCCCTTCCGGGTTCTCCCCCTCCCCATAAGTCCCATAAGCCCTCTTCCCTCCACCAGTTCCCCAGTCAACCCCCTCCCATTTCTCTGTCCTGGTAGTTGCCTACATTGCTGCATCAACCTTTCCAGGACCAGGGCCCACTCCCTCCTCCTTCTTGGGAAATATTTGATATGTGAATTATGTTTTGGGTATTCAGAGCTTCTGGCCTAATATGCACTTATCAGTGACTGCCTTCCCTATGTATTCTTTTGTGGTTGGGTTACCTCACTTAGGATGATATTTTTTCAGTTCCAACCACTTGCCTAAGAATTTCATGAATGCATTGTTTTTAATTGCTGAGTAGTATTCCATTGTGTAAATATACCACATTTCTGCATCCATTCCTCCACTGAGGGACATCTAGGTTCTTTCCAGCTTCTGGCTATTATAAATAAGGCTACTATGAACATAATGGAGCACGTGTCCTTATTGCATGCCAGGGAATCCTCTGGGTATATGCCCAGTAGTGGTATAGAAGAGTCTTCCGGAAATGTCATGCCCAGTTCTCTGAGGAACCACCAGACTAATTTCCAGAGTGGTTGTACCAACTTGCACTCCCACCAGCAGTGGAGGAATGTTCTTCTTTCTCTACATCCTCCCCAATACCTGCTGTCTCCTGAGTTTTTAATATTCTGACTGGTGTGAGGTGAAATCTCAGGGTTGTTTTGATTTGCATTTCCCTAATGACTAATGATGTTAAACATTTCTTAAGGTGCTTCTCAGCCATTCGAAGTTCTTCAGGTGACAATTCTTTGTTTAGCTCTACCCCATTTTTAATAGGGTTATTTGGTTCTCTGGAGTCTAACTTCTTGAGTTCTTTGTATATATTGGATATTAGCCCTCTGTCGGATGTAGGGTTGGTGATCTTTTCCCAATTTGTTGGTTGCTATTTTGTCCTTTTGACAGTGTCCATTGCTTTACAGAAACTTTGTAATTTATTATGTGCCATATAGTAAAAATTGCCATCTTGCCAAAAGCAATATACAGATTAAATGCAATCCCAATCAAAATCCCAACTCAGTTCTTCATAGAGTTAGAAAGAGCAATTCTCAAATTCATCTGGAATAACAAAAAACCCAGGATAGCTAAAACTATTCTCAACTGTAAAAGAACTTCTGGGGGAATCAGTATCCCTAACCTCAAGCAGTAATCCAGAACAATAGTGTTAAAAACTGCATGGTATTGGTACAGTGGCAGGCAGGTAGATCAATGGAATAGAATTGAAGTCCCAGAAATGAACCCACACACCTATGATCACTTGCTCTTTGACAAAGGAACTGAAAACATCCAGTGGAAAAAAGATTGCCTTTTCAACAAATGGTGCAGGCTCAACTGGAGGTCAGCATGCAGAATAATGCAAATCTATCCATTCTTATTGCCTTGTATTAAGCTCAACTCCAAATGGATCAAAGACCTCCACATAAAACCAGGCACCCTGAAACTAATAGAAAAGAAACTGGGGAATAGCATTGAGCACATGGGCACAGGGAACTATTTCCTGGACAGAACACCAATAGCTTATGCTCTAAGAAAGTTGCTTTTCAAATGAAAATCCATACTTTATATCTCTAAGAACTGATTATAACCAGTGTTTTCCATCTCTGCTAATACCGTTGTCTTTAACATAGTAAGCTAATAACTATGTATTCTAGAGGAAGAGATGTCAGTAGGCCACCAAGGATGGGCCACCAAGGCCCAAAGGATGCAAGGGGTTATTGTTATTTTTGGACCTCCTGAAGATTGGAGTATGGAGATCTATTTGTACAGACTCTTTACCAGTCCTAAAATGCCACAGGGTTTATTACAATTTGAAAATGCATCTACTCTATGGACTATAGCTTAGGAACCAGTACTATAATTCTCCCTGCTTATTCTGAAAGACCTACAAAGGTCTGAAAGACTCCCAGAAAGGAATAATGGTCCAAGGGGAAAGAACTAGAGTACTTTGGGCAACCTAAATATGCAGAATTGGATCTGCTGAATTCAAGCTCCTCTCCCATGGGATTACATAACTGTATAGCTAACTGGCAAAAACTGCTCTATAGAATCAAAAATTCAGTGAAGATTTTGCAGAGACCTCTTATACATAAAGGCAGTAAGAAAAATACTTAATGGAATAAAATTCAACTAATTATATATCTCATATCCGTATCCAAGAAACTATTAAAATGGGCTTGGACAGGAGGAATGATTTTTATCATCTGTTAATTGCTATTGTGCTAAGGATCTAACACAGGTTGAGTGGTTCAAGTTTATACTACCTAGACGGTTCTACCAATAGGTTATCTATGCTTTAAATGAGGACTCTAAAAACCACAAAGCTAATTGGCTTCAACTTCATGGGATCTGGCATCTCCTCTCCAGTAGCAAAAGGGCTGAAGCAACTTGAACCTTTGTTTTGACCATTACCACATTCAGTAAAAAGAAAGCATCTGTTGGAACTCATTCTCATCAACCTGCTATATAATTTTCCTGTGTGGTCTGGGAGGTGGGGTTATGCTAATCCAAATAGACAAAGAGAAGGCTGGTGATTTAACTCAGCTATACAGTGTCTTGCCTAGAAAAGGGGAGTAGTTAACATGTTGAGACATGTCAGCTTTCGTTTTTTTTTTTTTTTTATTGGATATATTCTATATTTACAATTCATTTTCCTTTTTCTGGTTCCCCACCCCCAAAGGTCCCACATGCCCTTTTCCCTCCCCCTGCTCCCTCATCCACCCCCTCCCACCTCACTGTTCTTGTACTTCCCCACAATGATGTTTGGTCCATTCTAGCACCAGTGTCCACTCCTTTCTTCTTGTGAGACAACACTTGGTATGTGATTTATGTCTTTGGTGTTCCAAGCTTCTAGGCTAATATCCACTTATCAGTGACTGCATACCATGGGTATTCTTTTGAGACTAGGTCACCTCACTTAGTATGACATTCTCCAGCTCCATCCATTTCTCTAAGAATTTCATGAATTCATTGTTTCTAATGGCTGAATAGTACTCCTTGTGTATATATACCACATTTTTTGTATCCATTCCTCTGTTGAGGGACATCTGGGTACTTTCCAGCTTCTGGCTATTATATATAAGGCTGCTAGGCCAAGTTGACAGTAACAACTGCCACATTCTCCTGGCTTGATTGTCTGCAGATTAAGTTTAAAATTAATAAGAATTTTTGTTTCTTTTGTTAGCTCACAAATTTTCTCTTGATTTTTTTTATAAGTAATTTTTAGAACATGCAGAAAAACTTGGGAAGTATTTAGGTCATCATGATACTTTTACACTTAATGAAATAAAATTATTCATGTATAATAAAGACTGTATTAGCTTTGCATTTCTGTCAAAATAGTACTAAAAAAGAATACTAAAGATAATAAGCTTCAAATGAGGAAAGATTTGTTTTGGTTCATGGTCTTAGAGGTTTCATTTCATTGTTAGAATAGATATACTTATGGTTTTTGGGACCTATGGCTGATAGGGCATGGGGAACATGAGACAGAAGTTGTTCACTTCATTGCAGCCAAGGATCAAAGAAAAACAGAGAAAATGCACACTAGAGATAACAGTACATCATATCCTTCAAAGGCATAGTCCTTATGATACAAAATGTCCCTTCAGTTTCTATCTCTTACATTTTCTAAAAGGGACATACCAGATTCTGGCTACAGTATCTGGGGATTTTGGAGACATACCAGATGTTCCAGACCAAATTATATTTTAGAAAGAAAACTTAATATGCATTAATAAATACAATTGAGCCATACATTTTTATACCTTTTGAACAGATTTATAAGGCTTCTTTATGTTTCTCATTACTGAGACTGCTTTTCGTAAAACATGAACAACTAGGCTTTGATTAATGCCTTTCTACATTTGTTGAAATAACTGTATGGTGTTTTCTTTTCTTCTGTTAGTGTGGTAAATTATTTTGATAGATTTATAAAGATTGAGCCCAATGCCATATTCTCAAGATAAACTCTATTTGGTCCTAATGCCACTCCTTTTGATATTTGATATACTAATGCTTACTTAAGAAGGATACTGATTATGTATGCATCTATACTTGTACTTGCATGCCTGTGTGTATTGATCTAAACACAAGAATTATAAAGTAGTGGATTATCAGAAAACATTGTTTACTATATTTGCTTCTTTAGGTAGGCCAAATCTTCTTATACAAAAACACAGAATGCAGAAAAAGTGAACAATTTTGTTTTTATGAAAATGTCTTTCTAATTACTAAAAACACCATTTAGAAAATGAGTAGATAAGTCAAAGATTGAGAGACAAAGAATTTTACATTTCAAAAATTAAAAGGAAAAAATCCAACAGAAATGTAAAAGTTTGAATAGTTAATTCAGAAAGGAAGATTAGACACTAGCAATGAACATATGCAATCTTATTCCAGGTCACTTGTCCCCAGGGAAAGGCAAGTTAATATCCTACTGTTACAAGTGACACTGACTACCACCAAACTTCTAGCAGAATTGTGACAATTGTTCTGTCAAGTAGACTGAAATGAGAGATGCATAGATAATTCATGAAGTACCTATCTGAATGTATCTGTGAAAGTGTTTCCAGAGACAAGTAAACTACAAAGTATTTGACCCAGTGAGTGACTTAATTCATTTGTAGATTTAAAATCTAAATAAACTTCTGTAAAAGGGTAAACATGGCCCCCAGTAGAGGAATGGGGCCACCCACACATATAAAAAAATTTAACCTAGAATTGTTCCTGTCTAAAGAAAATGCAGGGACAAAAAAGGAGCAGTGGTGGAAGGAAAGGCTGTACATGCAATCCATTCCACACACAGACACGAAACCCTAACACTATTGTTGATTCCAAGATTTGCTTGCTGACAAGAGTCTGGCATGGCTGTCCTCTGAGAGGCTCCGCCAGCACCTGACTAAAATAAATGCAAATACTCACAGCCAACCATTGGAATGGCTGGGGATCCCAATGGAAGAGTTAGGGGAAGGAGCTGAAGAGGATTGTAACCCCATAGGAAGAACAAAATCAACCAACCAGACTCCCTAGGGCTCCGAAGGACTAAATCACCAACCAAAGAGTATTCATGAGCTGGTCCATGACTCCTGCTACATAGGTAGCAGAGGATCATCTGGCATCAGTGGGAAAGGAGGTGCTTGGTTCTATGAATGTCTGATGCCCCAAAGTAAGGGTATGATAGAGGGATGAGGCAGGAGTAGATAGGTGGACAGGGAAGCACCCTCTTAGAGGCAAAGCAGAGAATGAGGTGGGGTGTCCATGGAGGGAAGACCCAGAAGGGGAAATACCATTTGAAATGTAAACAAATAAAATGATTAATAAATAGAAAGAAAAACTAATTTTTATCTAGAAAAAAAAAAAGAGCTAGAACCAAGGGACATGAACTCCCTCTGACTGGAGTAAGAAGGTCACTGGACTATGCATCTCAGGTTTCACATTGCTCAGGTTGCTTCCGGTAGCATTTCAGCTCTTTTTCTGGCTAGCCATGAGTTGAGTAGCTCTGTTCTACCATACCCCAGAGGACTGGGAACCTCTCTCAGGAACTGAATGATCTGAAACACGGAGCCAAAATTAACCTGTCTGCCTTTGAAATGTTACTTTCAGGAATTTGTCATGACAATGAAAATTCTGATGTGTACAACATTAGACAATGTCAGAAGTTGATAGAAACATAGCACGGTTAAAACGGAAATAGATTTTAAGACTATGAAACCATGCAACCACTTTGAAAAAATATTTTAATAAAACCATATGTACAATTTCCTTAGGCTCAAAATTTCATTCCCAGAAAAATGAAATATTAATCTCACAAAAAGATATAAATCTTTAGCCAATTCAGTCATACTATCTTAAGATTAAAAACCACCTTGGGGGGTGGTGTACTGATAGAAAATTGGCTAAGTCCCACTGTGCTAACACAAAAAAAACTTAGATGATAAAAAAGGAAGTATTGACATACTCAATTAAGATGCTGGGTCAAGGTGGTCTTTTCTTATCAGTGACTGATTACACATTGTTTGATATTTAATGTGTGTGTGTGTGTGTGTGTGTGTGTGTGTGTGTGTGTGTGTGTGTATGTGTGTGTTTATGAAGGACCAACACAACAATAGTGTCTCTGGTTAGTCTGGAGGAAGAACAAATGTTTTCTGAGAAAGGATGTGGAAGGATTTCTTGGGTAATAGCATTGTATGTATTTTGATAAAAGTTTGTTTACACAGGTTAAATATCTGTCTTAAGTCATTGAATCACACATGTTGTAAGAATAAAATGTCACAGATGTGGATTTTTACCTAAATCATAATGCAATATTTACCTCCAGGTAATATTAATTAAGGGCATGCACAGTGCACTAACTTGCTTTCAGCAGCAAAATTATGCTATTAATTTTGCACTTAATAGAATAAATATATAACAGCATACTTAATAGAAATGACTTAAATGTAAAAACTTTGCATTTGTGCTTATGCTTTAGAAGCTCTGTAGCCTGTCAGCTTTCTGCACTCCTTTAGTGCTGAGATAATACCAAACTATGCATGTGCTACATAAACAGCCTATCTATGCATCTAAGAAGCATGGTGAGAAGTGGGAAGACAAAGAGAGGGAAAGCAAGAGGCAGGGTGGAGAGTTTGGATCCCAGATATACTTTCTGAGTCTAAACATCTGATGTCCTTCACCTCAGCCTCAGCACATGAAGTGTCCACAACCTCTCAGTAGTGTCTAATCCTAGGAAACATGCCTTCAGCATGTGAACTTTGGAGAAAATTTCTATAATTTGTGATGAAATGTATTGGAAAGGTAAAGTACATTGACAAATGGCTAGAGAATGCAAAGAAGTGGTTGTACCAACCTGCAATCCCACCAGCAGTGGAGGAGTGTCCCTCTTTCTCCACATCCTCGCCAACACCTGCTGTCTCTTGAGTTTTTAATCTTAGCCATTCTGACTGGTATGAGGTGAAATCTCAGGGTTGTTTTGATTCGCATTTCCCTAATGACTAATGATGCTGAACATTTCTTAAGGTGCTTTTCAGCCATTCGAAGTTCTTCAGGTGAAAATTCTTTGTTTAGCTCTGTACCCCATTTTTAATAGGGTTATTTGACTCTCTGGAGTCTAACTTCTTGAGTTCTTTGTATATACTGGATATTAGTCCTCTGTCGGATGGAGGGTTGGTGAAGGTCTTTTCCTAATTTGTTGGTTGCTGTTTTGTCCTTCTGACAGTGTCCTTTGCCTTATAGAAACTTTGTAATTTTATGATCACATTTGTAATTCTTGACCTTAGAGCATAAGCTATTTGTGTTCTGTTCAGGAACTTTTCTGCTGTGCCTATGTCCTCAAGGGTCTTCCTCAGTTTCTTTTCTATTAGTTTCAGTGTGCCTAGTTTTATGTGGAGGTCCTGATAAGTAGATATTAGCCCAGAAGCTCTGAATACCCATGACACAATTCACATATCAAATCATTCCCAAGAAAAAGGAAGGAGAGGGCCCTGGTCCTGGAAAGGCTTGATGCAGCATTGTAGGGGATTACCAAGACAGAGAAGTAGGAGTGGGTTGATTGGAGAACAGGCAGAGAGAAGAGGGCTTATGGGACTTATGGGGATGGGGAAACTGGGAAAGGGAAAATCATTTGGAATGTAAACAAAGAATATAGAAAATAAATTAAAAAAAAAGAAAAGAAACTGATACCAGCTAAGAAAGGGGAAAAAAGGAGAGAGAATGCAAAGAAGAAATGATTTCCTATTGGGAAATAATAAAGGGAAAACATTGATTACGGAATCTGGGTGGTGGGTATGTTATTCCTCTGTGGATTGCTTTCTAGTTTTCTATTCTTTTGTGACTTTTATAATAAAACAGGAGGAAGTGTATTCATGTATTTTCTAATACGTGTCTTCAGATATTGCTTCTTAGTTTTGCAGAACTTTCCAGTGCTATTTCAATTATGACACTGTAAACATTTACACAAGGCCTTAAACACTGATTCTTCTTAGATAAACGTACTCTCCTTCAGATGATTATTTTCATTTAAGTCAATTCTACTATCTGAAGTGAAAGGTCTCAGGGAGGTTCAAGAGGCATGATGAGACAGATTGTTGGAGCAAGGAATTTATTAGAAGAATTATGAACACTATAAACAGACAACAGCATGGTGAGGACTTTGAGGAAGGTTTAGGCCCAAGCATAAAACCTAGAGTTATCAAGGCAAAATCCCTGAAGAGAGGAATCAGAGCCATGTGGTAGAAGTGGGTGTCTCCTTATTCCTTTTGAAGATAGGAGAAGTTTTAAAGCACAAGCCTGTAACTATGCTGACTCCCAGGCTGAATGCAGGAAGCTGGAGGCAGCAGGATGTATAACTACTGGTATCTCCTTCGATGTATGCTCACTTCCTCAAGTGGGAGATCCTGTCCTGTGGGAATCTGTCAAGTAGGACCAGACCTTGTCTCTGGGCCTGTGCCTATCTATGAGAGGAGAAAGCTGATCCGGGTATTAGGGTCTGAATAGCAGCAGGATTCTAACACTACAAAATGCTCCAGCACTTTTACATAATTCTATCACATTTTTAAAACATGTGGGTGAATCTTTTAATGCAGATTCATTAAAGCTGTACTAGGTATAGAGAGCTTTTGCTGATCAGACTCCTCCAGGAAGCTCGCCTCTGAGTCTCCTCACCTGCTGGAGTTTGTTTCACCTTGGGAAAAGGCCTTGCCAATTGAATCTTGTCAGTTACAGCTCTCACAGAAATGTTTACATTGTTTGCTTACTGCTTCCCAGGCTCCTTCCTGGAGAAAATTGCTATAGACCAGGTTCCACTCATTTTTTAGTTGATTTTATTTGTAATGCACATTTTTATAGTCATAAGGTTAAAATCACAGTAACAGAAGTAATAATAGGAAAAGGAGGGAGGGGTAGAGGGGGTAGAGGAGGGAAAGAAAGGGAAGGAGATTAAGGCCTAGCAACTTCAGAAAGAACCAAGAAGAGGGTTTTCAATTGTAATTCAGAATTTCAGATCTAGATGCTTGCCAATGATTTTAGATGGGATCCCTCCACTGAGCAAACCTGTTGAGCCAATATGTTTCAGTAATGTGTTATGTCTCTTGAGTTTCAGGCGTATTGTACATTTTCATTAATGCATTTCCAGAAGGTTTGCAAACTGTGAGATCCTGGAACCAGTTTCATTTATGACTATATAATAAAGAGGTCAGAATTTAGGATATGTTCCCATAAAACTGTAATCTCATGTCTACTATTTGCTGTAAATGTTCTATTTTTTTATTTCAAAATTTTAGCAGCTCTATCTCCATTTTACTTATTATCAAGAAAGATAATGCTACCTTTCAGACCACTGATATTGAAAGTTGTTTGTCGTTGTGAAATGGGTTCCCCTCACCTCTTTTTTGTTTTTATGAGATTATTTGTTCATTACATTTTATTGAATTTAGTGAGTGTCTCTGTAGAGCTAGATTTGTACATAGATATTGCTTTTTTGTGGCATGATTTTCTCTCTTCGTCTGTTGTGATTCAAAGTTTTGCTAGGTGTAGTTGTCTGGGCTGGCAACTGAGCTCTCAGAGTTTTTAGAATATCTGTCCAGGCCTTCCTTCCTTTTAGAGTCTACATTGAAAAGTCAAATGATATACTAATAGTTCTGCTTTCATAACTACTTGGTCTTACTTCTTTGCAGTTTTTAATATTCTTTATTCTGTGCATTTAGTCCCTTGAATTTTAGATATTGGAGGGAAACTATTTTCTGGTTCAGTCTATTTGGTGTTCTGTATACTTCTTGTACTTTGATAGGCATATCCTTCTTCAGAATAGGGAAGTTTTCTTCTAAGATATTTTGTAAATATTTTCTGTGCCTTTGATTTGAGGGCTTTTGTTTCTTTGTTTTAATTTTTCTTTTTGTTTTTCTTTTTTTATCTATTCGTATTGGTTTTACATTTGGTCTTTTCATTGTGCCCCATATTTCCTAGATATTTTAGGCTACATTTTTTTCCAGATTTAATGTTTTCCATGACTGAGTTACCCGTTTCTTCTGTCCTGTCTTAAATGCCCCAGAATCTGTCCTCGGTCTCTTCTATTCTGTTGGTGCAGCTTACCTCTGAGCTTCTTATTTCACTTTCTAATTTCCTCATTTTGAGATTTTTCCTTTTTCATTAGTTATTTTATTTATTTACACTTCAAATGTTATTCCCCCTTCCAAGTTTCCCCTCTGTAAAGCTCCTATCCCCTCCCCATCCCCTGGCTTCTATGAGGGTGTTCCTTCACCCCACCCACTCCTGTCTCACTGCCCTAACACTCTCCTACACTAGGGCATGAAGCCTCTAAAGGACCAAGATCCTCCTCTCCCACTGATGCCAGATAAGGCCGTCCTCTGCCACATATATGGCTGGAACCATGGGTTGCTCCATCTGTACTCTGGTTGGTAGTTTCAGTTTGGGTTTTCTTTAGTGATTCTATTTCTACTTTCATGTCTTGAACTGTTTTCATCCTTTCACTTCACCATTTGTTTGTGTTTTCATACTCTCATCTTGTGCTTCAGCTATACTGCATTTTCAGGTCCTACCTTAGTTGGGTTATTGAGTTCTGGTGGAGATATATTGTCCTGCTTGTTATTGATAGTGTTCTTAATCTGGTGTCTAGACCTCTGTCAGGTTGTGGGAAGAACGCGTTTCTAGGTCTTGGGAGCCGATATGAAGAAATAAGGATGGGCTAGAAGTGAGGGCTGGGAGAGAAGTGAGAAATCTGGGTCTGCATGGAGGATGTGCAGTCACCAGGGAATGGACACGGAGAGGGACAACAGGCTCCTGCGGGTGGTCTAACATAGACAAGACTGTGGAACTGGAAATAGGAATCAGGAAAAAGAGTCGAGGTCAGCATGGTCAGCATGGTCAGCAGGTTTCCAGGTAAAATACCCCTCGGGGGGTCTAGCCATCTGATTCCTAACTGATAGTCAGCCAGATTCTAGGTATAGAGTGTTGCCAGCTGAGACAAAGAGGGATGGATAAGGAAGGAGGGTGAATCTCCAAGCTCTCATTTTTTAAAGCTCAGTTTATTACAGAAAAATCTCACCTTTTGTAGTCATGCATATCAACTGTATCAGTGTTAAAGACAGGAGACTCCCTACTGCCAGGGTCAGAAATAATTAGCAGGTATCCCTGTCTTTTCCTGAGAAAAGCTTCAGTTTCAATCAAGGACACACTGCAATTATGTGAGGTAGAAATCAAACGGAAGACTGGCTCCATGAGGTTTTCTTCCCAGTGTACTTTCTCCTCATCCGAAGAGAACCTCACAGGTTCCAGTTACACCTTATTTCCTTCTGTTAGCATCCTATTTACCAAAATAGTTTGAAAAGTAAAGGAGGCTACACATAAAGCAATTTGTATTTTTTGTTTGGTGTAGCACAGAGAAATTATATTGTTTTTGTTGCATTTTTATAGGAATCCTAAAGGATGGCTCATTTATTTAGAAAGAAAAAAAATCAGACTACTTCAGCTAACTAGACAAACAAAACTAGCAGGACAACGCAAACCTCATCACAGCTTTGCTCTCCAAGGACAGTACAGCCTGGCTGGATTAAAATTTACACACTCAAACAATATTTTCTCTCACAGAATCATAAAGCACAAGCTTAAAGATTACTAAGTAGTATGATTTCAAAGAGCGCTTAAAATAAAATTTGATAAGGATTGCTATGCATACCTTAAAGTCTAAACCTTCTTATTGTGTGTTTGTGTGTGCATGTGTTTATGTGTGCTTGTATCTGTGTATCTGTGCTTGTATCTCTCTGTATGCATGTGTGTGTATCTGTGCATGTATGTCCCTATGCGTCTCTATATATGCACTATGTGTATATGTCAGTATGTATACCTGTGTGTATGTGTATATGCATGTGTATCTGTGTCTGTGCCTATCTTTGTATGTCTATTTGTATGCTTTTCTAACTCTCCATGTGTGTGTCTGGATGTATCTCTGTGTGTGCCTGTGTGGGCATCTATGTGTAAGTATGGGTGTGTACCTGAGTGTATGAATCTCTCTCTCTCTCTTTCTGTGTGAGTGTGTGAGTGTGTGAATGTGTGTGTGTGTGTGTGTGTGTGTGTGTGTGTGTGTGTTTGTTTTAACTCTAAACTAGAAAATGATAGTGCCTTTTGGGAGAGAAACTTAATTTAAATTAAGAAACTCAGATACTTGCACACCTCTAACTCAATAATTGGCTTCTAAGGCTTTTCTTAACCAGAAGAAAAGATGAAAAATTAATTAAAAAATTAAAAACTGTAATAATAATAATGTAAATAAAATATAATACACGAGTTTAGGATAGTTATTGAATATATTTTTTCATGGAATCCTATGACATATGTATCTTGACTTGGTTTAAAACTTGGTGGTTACATTTAAAATGTGTCCATATCTTTTAAAATATTTTTAAAGTTATATTTATTATAAGATTATATTATGAATCATAATATAAATACATAAAATGTATAAAAATATTTGTAAAGGTTAAGAAAATTAAATATAATGCCTCAAATATTTAGGTATAAGTAAAATTACAGATAATATTTTTCTAAATATTTAAAGCACTGCTTGATTTATTTTATTCAGAGACATTAAGTCACGTAGTTTTAATCTTGAGAAACATGTGGCCCCTTTGATAATTAAAAAACATACTCTCCTATTTCCATATTAGATGAGCATCATGAAAGGCACAGGGCAGAATAGATGGGTCTTGGGTAAGCCCTTTAGCCTCTCTGTGACTTCCTCTTGTCTGTGAAATGTGCCTCTGTTCTTTTGAGAAGGGAAGTAGCTACTTGTCCAAGTTTCAGTGGGTAATAATAAGCTTTCCTTTTGTTTTTCCTTTTTAAATTGTAACATGCTCCCACTGTGAACAATTTGCGGTTTGGAAAAAAATGAACCTCTACAGCCCCACAGTAGGAACAATAACATGTACCAACCAGTAGCCAGAGCTCCCAGGATCTAAACCACCAACCAAAGAGTACACATGGAGGGAACCATGAGTCCACCTACATATGTAACAGAGGATGGCTCAGACACCAATGAGAGGAGAGTCCATTGGTCCTATGAAGGCTTGACGCCCCAGTGTAGAGGAGTGCCAGGTAAGGAAAAGGGGGAGGGGATGGGAGTTTTCAGAGTGGTAACAAGGAAAGGGGATACCATTTGAAAGGTAAATAAAGCAATATCTAATAAAAAATAAAATATAACATAAAAATAAATAAAATATATAACAATCATATAAATGATCTGAAACCAATGGAAGAGTGTTCTATTACTAATTTATTCCCATTATTTTTGCTAAAGATCTGTAAGTTCCTTTATGTCACTAATAAACTAATGGTCCTTTTGCTTAAAGACAAACAAAAAAGGAATAAAGAAAGAAAGAAAAAAAGGAAAAAAGGGAACCTCAAAGTAAAATCTAAATCTCAGTGGTTAAAATGCCTTTTCTATGGCTCAATGTCCTGATGGTATCAACTTCCATGATGCACTCCTATTTCTATAGCCGAGACAGAACGTAGGACAGTGTATACCCATACTCTGGGCACTGCCAAAAATCTCTTAGGGAAGAATTTTTCTAGTGGCAATAGATAAACATAAATAAGTGATAATCCAAGGCCAGGTGAGAGTGAAAGAAAATGATAATTCAGCGTGATATTTAAATTAAATAGTTTCTTTTTTCATTTTTATTAGAAATATTCTTTATTTACATTTCAAATGATTTCCCCTTTCCTGGTCCTGTCTAGTTTTTTTTTCCCCTGCAACATAACAATCATCTTTAACCATGCTGATTTTAATTTACAATGCTTGTTTTTATTTTTAGATTGTTCTTTTCAGCAGGGTCTCAATATATAGCCCTGGCTTTCCTGAATTCACTATGTAGATCAGTACAACATTAATCTTATAGAATTCCTCCTGCCTCTGTCTCCCAAGTCCCAAGACTGCAGGTGTATAACCTGAATCTTTAAACCCACTTCCCTTTTATGACCGTGTCAAAACAGTATTTCTCTTAGCAAAGCTATTCCTACTAATGGATAATAATTCCTATGTTTAGTCATTTCTGATCTTAATAATGTTCTGGCAGTTGCAGAATGACATAGACAAATGCAGGAAGTGCTTTCATCTCATAAACATTTATATCTTTTTATGGCTTGTCATTCATGGGTGAGGTTGTAGTCTAGTTTTATCAAGCCCTGGGATCCATTCCTAACCTTAACCCTAATACAATATATACCTTATACAGAAATTGTAAGGTCAGCATTTCAATAAATGGCTAAGGGTATACAGTATAATTCCACTGAAGTTGACATTGGTGAAGAGGGAATAGCAAATGGATAAATACTACAAAGAACAAAAGTAGTAGTATCCTGACCCGAGGTATAAAGAATTTTAAAATATTAGAAATGTGGCATTTTTATTAAAATGTAAAATATGCACACTCGACACCAAATAAATCAACAATGGATTTTTTTCTCATTTTCATAGCCTGAAGGCCAGTGTTCCAACTGTACACAATTTTCTTTGATAGGGCAATAAAAAAGAAATGCAAATTATATGAATCTCTCAAATTAGCCAGTCAGATGCAGATATGGGTTACTGTGGCTATAATAATTTCGCTGCGAATTAAAGCCCCAAATAAGGGAAATTTCAGAACTGTCTCACAGGGCTCTGAAAAAAGGCCATAATTCCCCACCCCCTAATTTTGGTTGAGTGCACACTGACCAGCCTTCTGAGAAGTGGTTTGGATGGCAGGGGTTGCTCTACCATCAGGAGGAAGGATCTGGAGATATAGCAGGTACTGGTTACCTTTATAGACATCGCTGACATCTGTAATATATATACATTGCCTTTGTTCTTTTTCTGCTCCCTGTTTCTGTCTCTGTGATTAGACACTGAGAATGGATCACTCTAAGCATGATCTCATCTGAGAGATCTGATATCATGAGCTTTTCAGGCTGCGTACCACGTTATGGAATCACTATAACTACAAATCTTACCTGAAATAGTAGACCAGCATCCAGGCAGCCTTTATTTCTAGCAGTTCTTGGAAGCATCACTTAGACACTGAATTCTCTCATGTCTAAAATGATTCATACAATTTGTCAGAATTCTTCTTTCTGGGCTGGGAAGATGGGTAAATGGTTAAGAGCATATGTGGCTGTTACAGAAGACCCGAGTTTAGCTCACGACCACCTATAATTCCAGCTCCAGAGAATTTGCTACCATCTTTTGGTATTGGCAGTCGCAAGCACTCACATGATTATTGTACTCACTCGAGAGACACATACATAGACACTTAATTTGTTTGAAATCTCATTTTCCTTTTAAGCCTATAGATGGATGCAAGGTGACCTTAATCATGAGCTCTGACATTACTGAGATTGCTGGGTCCTTATGTATGAGAGTAGTACTTAGCTCATGTACAGTGAAGTCTCTCTCTCTCTCTCTCTCTCTCTCTCTCTCTCTCTCTCACTCACTCACACGCACACACACAAACACACAGAGTGTTGTATGTTCATTTTAGTGCACATGCACATATTTGTACATGTGGGCATATAATCAAAAGTGTATGTATGTATAAATGTGGCAATCACAAGACTACCTTGGGTGTCTTCCCTCAGTCATTCCTCACCTTTAATTTTAAGATGGTCTCTCACTGAACTCAAAGCTCTTGAATTGGGCTATGCTAACTAGCCAATGATTTTTTGGGACTTTTTTCTCTCTGGCTCACGCAGTGTAGGGAATACAGTTGTGTTGGACTTTATTAGTGGAGCTGGTAATCTAAATTCAGATCCCCATGACTGTGCAGAAGGCATTTTTTCAAAAGGAGTCATCTCTTTACATGACCTTTGTTTAGCAAACATACTCAGTTGTATTCCCGATTGAGGAAAAAAAATAGTAACAAAGGCAAATGTTGAAAGCCTTTGCTTGTAATACCCAAATGAGAGCTTTATAACCAGTGACATTTTGAGTAAAATCCAAATTTCAATGAAAAGGTCCTAACATTGCATAATTAATACTTTATAAAATTTATTAATTATCATAAAACATGAACACAACTCTATATTTTAAAATACATAAAGTTGGATGTAGTTGTAGAAGTAACTGCTAATTTATTCTTGTTCATTTTTTTTAATGTAGCATTTACCTGGATAATCCAAGTTAATGTTTCTGGTCTTAGTTCAGATTTTTGTCCTTGGTCTATGTCTAATAACTTTTAAACTGCCTTCCTAGATCCATCATTGTTAGGCCCTGAAGTCATTTCAAATAAGAATATCATCACTCAACAGTATTTGGAAAGGTACAACTATTAATGACAGAATAGAGCCCAAAACCAATAAGGGATCAACTGACAAGTCAGGTGTCAGTACTGGCCATCAGAGGAACCATAAAAGAGAAGGGTTATGATCGGGAAGGAAAGCAATGAGTGACCCACACACTGAAAAGGTGAATGTGGTTTAATATGTCAACAAGCATAGCTCCAAGTTCCAGTTAGGAACGGAAGGTATACATACTAATCAGGGATATAGAGGAAGATCCTTTGAGGTGTAAATGAACAAAAACATATATTCCTAAATAATTAGTCATTTAGGGACCACCAAAATCATCTCAGGTTGAATATATCCTTGCACACCCACAAACAAATAAAACAGAGTCTTCCACAGATGAACAGGCTGTAATTTTCAAATAGTCTAACTCGATCTACCATGTCTCATTGCTAATCCTTTTCGAACTCAATCTTCTGTGAAGAAATGGAAACTTAAGAACTCAATCTACATTATTCAGGTTGCAAAAGTTATTGTGTATTTCCAAGTAATCACATCCTGAAAGAATGATTAGACGTTTCCTGAAGGAGTTGCACAGCATCAATGCATAGGAACACTCATTCATTCTACTGGTATCAGTGGAATTCTTGTTTATCTAAACTCTAAATTATAATGACATCTGGATTTAGTTAACTTCACAGAGTAATACTGGCAAAGTTTTATTACATTCCACTGTGTTATTAATTAGTGCTTTTGGCATTCAAAAATGAGATCTGATGTTACCAGCATCTCAGAACAATTGCTTCTGTAGGAAAAAACTGCAATTCCATCATTATACTTGGTAGATAATCTCAACTGAAAATTTAGAAAGAAATAAAAAAAAGGTGTGAGCAAAACACTGAATAATATATTGTGATAAATATGATTCAAATGCTTTACATAAGTAGAGGAAGATGAAATTTTTGATAAAATATTATTAATTACTATGTCACAGATTATAAAAACATGAATGCTATGCATCAGACACTGACAAAGACTAAATATCCTACTTAAGGAAAGCATTTCTGTCTAATGACATGGGCTTTCAGTATCAATTAACTAGTAGAAGCAATCATATACAAAGTAACAGCCCAAAATAAACAAGCAAGCAAATTCTCAGGCTCTGGTTATATTCTCTCACAGATGCTGAAACTCAACTGTATATCATGTTTATTTTTAAATATTTTAATTGACAAAGAATATGCATAATTTATATATGTATATATACATATATACATATACATACATACATACACACACACACATACACACACACACACATCTTTTTTGTGTGTGGTAAATCTTTTAATGTCCCAAGAATCTGCAGGGTTGCACAACACATGTTATGGTGGACACGTGCACGTTGTGTATGTATAGTTGGCAGATGTCAGTGTTAAGTGTCCTCCAATATTGCCTTTCACATCATGTTCTGAGAGACATTGTCTGATTGAATCTGGAGATCACTGTTGTTATGTGGCTGATTATTGTGCTCAGTGGCTCCAACTGGCGTCATCCTTACCCAGCACTGAAGTTATAGATGGCTGCTGCCTTGCAGAATCTTGTGAGTGCTAGGGATTCTCTCTCTCTCTCCCTCCTCCTCTCACCCCCTCTCACTAGGTTTTTGAGTTATACATTACCATTATCTACAGTCATTATTTGTAGTCAACCCTCGACCACCAGTCAACGTAGGTACCTCATATGGGAGTCTGAGAATAAAAGGACAAGGATCAGAGGAGAATGGGGTCAATACAAAAGTTCTGATCAAGGCTTAACTTTATTGCAAAGCAGCAGGTGTATAAAAGCAAAAACCATAAGCTCAACCCCTAGATGTGACTGATGATGTGCCAGTGGCATAGGTTTCCATTTCTCAGCACAGGTTTGTCTCTCTTATCAGGCCAAAGGCGGAACGCTCTTCTCTGGCGGGGAAATATCACCAAGTGCTGTAATAGCAAAAATAATTGATGTGGTAACTCCTGCTATGCAGGTCAGGGAAGAACCTCCACAATTACTTTTGAAGATTTTTTTGTTTGTTTGTTTGTTTGTTTGCTTTAAGGAATCATGTCATTTCTTTGTTGGAAATTTTTTTTTATATCTGTTAGATAAACCCAATGAACTATGATCTATTAATAACTTACATAAGCTCATTTGATATATATGAGTAAGGTTAACATTCAACTCAGATATTATCAAAGGATCACAACTGATATAGCTTTCATTAAAATGCAGTATAAGCACACATTCTACAAGCAACAGAGAACAGAGCAATTTGGCTGATACCATCTCAGTGTAGGTTGGCTTAGCACTCAAACAGCTCTTAGAATTTCTACTTAGGAAACCCAGTGAAATCATGTGCCACAGAATTAATTGATAAGGAGATATAAGTTTGAGGCGCTCTCATATCAGCATTGTATGTTATTTAAAAAGAAAAATCCTCTC
Organism: Apodemus agrarius; assembly: GCA_964023405.1. Classification (NCBI taxonomy): domain Eukaryota; kingdom Metazoa; phylum Chordata; class Mammalia; order Rodentia; family Muridae; genus Apodemus; species Apodemus agrarius. The sequence continues at coordinate 68,136,313 of OZ030014.1, read as the reverse complement.
AGGGGACTAAATAACATAGCAGAGACAGAAAAAAGACCCAAAGGATATAGTAAGATGCAAATCTCACAGGTGGTGTGAACAATCATGGATGTGTAGATTACTGCTTCAATGCTGAGGTTTTAGACGCAGCAAGTAAGTCCCCCCCCCGACCAAATTTTTCAGGAAGAGCTGAAATTCATCCATTTCTTATTATTGTAAATTATTTAAAATAAAGTTGTTCCAGAAAAAGCATATGTGAAGGTTTTTAAGTGGGATTCTTGTTTAAATGTTGATAATATTTTTAGTCTTTAAAATACTTTATTGCAAAAGGGAAAAAGAAGAATAATGGTACAGGAAATGTTAAATGGAGTGGGCAATGGGAGGGAATGATAGAAGAGGTAGTGTAGGGAGAAATAACTAAATCTAAAGGTCTTTAAAATTGCCACATGAAAAGCCACTACTGTAGAGGCTTCTAAAATTTATACAAATATAAAAGTAGTTACTTTATGGGCTGAAAGACACATTTCCCTCAGACATCATAGACTATCACACAGAATTCTTAGCTCAAATTTCCCATTCTCTCTGTCTGAGTTGTTAGTCAATGGATCTCATTGCTCCCACTGTATATTGCTGTTGGATACCTTTGCAGAACTAGGTTGTAAGACTCCATTGATGAAAACACCATACATTGGAGTGACAGGACAAAAAGAGATCAAGCTGGTACTAACAGAGTAATGTCTTTCCTGCTGAATATCAGTGTTCCAGAAGGTGATATGCATGTTACTGGAGAAGAGAAGCAATGAAGACACTTACTCAGCTATGAACTCTTAGAGCCACAATAAGTATTATGGCAAGACATGGCCACTGATGAAATAGTGGCGTGAATGCTTTAGGAGAAACCAACTATTTTTCGATTGGATTAAAATTTTATTCCATAAGATGGGATGCATCCAGTACTAGGGTGGAGAAAAGCAAAAACAAAAACATGTAACTGACTAGGTTATGAGGATCTAGACAAAAAAACTAGTCCTGCTCTTCTCAATGGACTTAGTCCTAAAATTTCTTGAAGTTCTTGTATTTATTGCCGTAGAATAATGTACCTCTCAACTCTCATGAAAAATTTATTTTGTATAGCACATAATGATTAATACAGAGACTCACAACTGGTCAACATACAAAAAAATGAGAATGTGGAATGAAAGCTCTAAATGGGACATCTATATCACACTCCAATGCCCAAGGCTATGAAAAAAGAACAAATTTATTCTAAGAGCCAGAGGCAGTGAATATCTGAAACTGTGCAGTATTTGCCAGACATGACATAACCATCACACACATGAACTTACAGGGATTTGGATTCCTTTCACAAGGTCTGCATAAGATCGGTTCAGTCAAAATACAGCATTTGAGGGAAGGGTCATGAAGTTTCAGTACTACCAAAGATTTATTGATTAGTGATAGTGATAGCGATTCATTTCAGAAAATGAAAGTTTTGCTTAGGGATAGGTCCCTAAGAGTCTGCCCTGTACCCATGCTCATAAAAGCATTAATAAGTTTACTTAGGGACTTTAAAAAGTAAGACAACATATGGAATTGAGAGAAAAGGGGTTATGTGAAGATAGAGATATAATTGGATGAGAAAGAAATATAGTAGATTTTTATCAAATTATATTTTATGCAAGTATTGAATTCTCAAATAATACAAAGAAAGAAAAAATATTTAATTGCCTCTGGTGTAATTATGTTCCTAATCAACACTATGCAATTCTATAAACTGACTAAAATTTTCTTTGAGTTAGTAAAGTATTGGCGCTAGAACTATAGAACAACATACTTACCAGAAAAAATATCTTTGCCTCTATTAAGATAGTCTACAAGTTGCTTTTATTTTCATCTCCCAAGAACCTTGGTATTGCTTCTAAAATGCTTCTCACCTATCTCCTACAGGCATGTGCATTTTATGGCTTCTACTTTTCAAAGGGAAGTACAATATTTCTAGATTTTATTAAACTGATGTAACTTAAGTTAGTTACATAATTGTGGAGAGATGTTAGAAATGACTATCCTTGATAAAATGTGAAGATAGAAGGTTTAAGATAGTGTTTATTTCAAAAGTATTTCTAGAGAAAACAAACTCAGAAATAATTATGTCCAAGCTATTTTATTTAAGTTTAAAATTTTAAATCATATAAGAAAACAGAAAATAGAAACTTTGAAAGATAAACAATATTGATACGACATTGTAGTTTCCCTGTAAACACATGCACATATGCTCATGTGTGTAAGGGGGTATGGGTGGGCCCTCTATTCCACCCATCTCAAAGGCACACACACACACACACACACACACACACACACACACACACACACTTTTCTTCTCCTTTAGTTAATATTGTATTCCACAGTTGAGGATGCTGTTTTTATGCTTAAAATTCCACTAATGCTTGTTAATACCTGTACTATGCTAGATGTAATTCTAAGCATTGAGGCCTCAACAGAGGACTTTTATTGCCCTAAATCTAACGCCCCAAAATCAACACTTTACCGTTCTCAAATAATGACTTTATATATTGTGAAAGGTTTGATACAAATACCTTAAACCTAACAAAACAGTCTTTTCAAAGGAGAAGGATTAGCCTGTGCAAGTACAAAACTTGAAGTGGATTTGGACACGGAGGATTTTGAGCACTGCTTTCAGGATCTTTGTTCTGCCTCAGAACAGACGCCCTGCTCTGTGTAGAGTTCTTTCTGAGGAAGGCTTGATCTGTGATGGAAAAAAAGAAGCCCACAGCTCCATCCACATTTTTATTGCTTTGTGAGTCTACGAATGAGAGGCATTTTCTCTTTCAGCACCACAAATGTTAGAGAAAGCTTGCGTTGGAACATCCTTCAACAAATCATTTTGGTAGAAAAAGTACTTAATTGACTCTACTGGGGTTAAATGCCTGCCTTTGAGGAGGGAAGAGTGGGGGAGAAAGTGATTGTGAGACAGCTCCGTCAAATAGCACAAAATAAAATCACTATAGAGAAATAGTTTCAGGAATAACATAAGTCATGTGCTGGGCATAAACACGGTAATCATTCTATACAGTAATTTACTGTACATTTGTACAGCGTTTGATTGTTAGACTCTTGGTTGTTCCTTTCAGAATCAAAGTGCACTCTGCACTGTCTCTCTACTAGATGGCATAAGTGCTCCTATAACCAAGTGCTCCACACCTTCAGCTATACACTACAGATTTATTTAAATTGACATTAATGTTCATATAATATGCAGACTGGATTGCTACAAATACAATATGCTTTTCAAGAGTGATAGGAACATATTCCTGCTCAACCTTTTGACTGAGATCAGGTAAAATAAAAAGCCTAGGAATTACTGAAGAGTTGGGAATAGTATCTAAAATTAAGAAAGAGGAGCAAAATGAGGACTAATTAATTGGTTTGTAGATCTTACTGTAGAAACATACTCATATTATTGCACCAATTTCTGATAATTATCCTATAAAAGAATCTGTATCTGGGAAAGGGGAAAGCCTTTGGAATGTAAACAAAGAATATAGAAAATAAAAAAATGGGAAAAAAAGAAAAAAATCTGTAACTTGTTTACAAACAGTAATGATAAAATTGAAATTAGGTAATTTAAATAATGTCAGACACTTAGTGACAGCAACATCAGTAGTTTAGATTTTCAAAATCTCTACAAAGTGGAGAGAAGACAGAATAGGTCGGGAGGAGAAAAGAATAACAGACTGTTGATCCCATTTCTCAGGCTCAACCTGTGACATGCTGGTTGGTCTCTCTCAACACTAATAGTTAATTTAAGTTTGTCTTGCTTGCTTTCCTCATTTCCTTACAAATACTGAAAACTGCCAAGACTCATTTCACTTGTGAGAAAGTCAAACTTACAACCACTGGTACCAAGAGCAACAGCCAATGTTTAACCTCAAATCACCTGTACAAGCTCTAGCAGAGTACAACAGGATACATGAAGTAAAATTACTGGAGAAAATTCCCATTTCTTAAAACACTATTTTACATGCTACAAGTTAGTTTTTTGTCCCTTTTTCTAAATCATGGGAAGACATTGAAACCTTGTTACCCAAGAGGAAACTGATTTAGAGCAGTTTTCTGAAAATGATCATGAAGATAATGTGGAAAAATGTCATCCTAAACTGCCATCATCACCCCCACTCCCTTGAAGGTGTTTAGTTGATGATTACCAGTGAAGTTGGCCTTGGACTAAGTTCACAGTGATTGGTAGCAGCACATGGGATTATCAAAGGATCTAGTCTCCAGCCATCAGGGTTATTGTGGTAAGTTGGTTTCAATCAAAGTAAGCTATATAAATAATACTCACATAATATGAATAACAACTTTAGCTTTAAAGGCCACACCTGATAAAAAATTATACTACCTAAAGTACTCATAAATTTCATAACCTTTTAAGTAGTTTCAGATTTATAGACATAAAAGGTACTCAGACATGTTCATGGTTTTAGAACTTCTTATATGCCATCATTGTTGATGACATGATGACTTTAATATTGTCTTGGCTGGGAGAAGACATTGGAAAGAGTGCAATCATTTATAAATAATTGCATTCAATTTCACTGTCATGAAATGAATACTTTAGTGCTGTGAGTTTCAGTAACTATAGTATTATAAACCTTCAAAGCATCCATAGTAATAATACTACAATTGTAATACAAGCTGAATATCTTTCATCCCAATAAGCAAAGTACCACATGGTAATGGACTTTGTGTAAGTATATTCTGATATACTCACATTATCTGTAAAAAAATAAATTAAACAGTTAGTTTGTTTTTCTGATAACTTTTCTTTGTTGAAAGTAGAGGAGGGAAAGAGTCAGTTTATGATTAGAAGGAAGGGGAAGTTTTTTTTTTTAGGCTTTTTTTTAATTATAAGGTTTCTGCTTTAAAAGAGAAATAGCACGGATGATTTGTTTTACAGAAGATAAAGTATATAAAACTATCCATTTCAAAATTAAAAAATTAGTCATCAGGGAAATGCAAATCAAAACCCTGAGATTCCACCTCACACCAGTCAGAATGGCTAAGATTAAAAACTCAAGAGACAACAGGTGCTGGCGAGGATGTGGAGAAAGAGGAACACTCCTCCACTTTTGTTGGGATTGCAAAATGGTAAAACCGCTCTGGAAATCAGTGTGGCGGTTCCTCTGAAAATTGGGCATGTCACTTCCAGAGGACCCTGGCATACCACTCCTGGGCATATACCCAGAGGATTCCTCTGCATACAATAAAAACACTTGCTCCACTATGTTTATAGCAGCTTTGTTTATAATAGCCAGAAATTGGAAGGAGCCCAGATATCCCTCAAAAGAGGAATGGATACAGAAAATGTGGTATATTTATATAATGGAGTACTACTCAGCAATTAAAAATAATGAACTCATGCAATTTGTAGGTAAATGGTTAGATCTGGAAACTATCATCCTAAGTGAGCTAACCCAATCACAAAAGAATACACATGAAATGCAACCACTGATAAGTGGATATTAATGAGCCCAGAAGCCCTAAATACTCAAGGCACAATTAGCAAGTCAAATGACTCCCAAGAAGAAGAAAGGAAAGGACCCTGGGCCTGTAAAGATTGGATCCAGTATTGTAGACCCAGAACAGAGAAATCGTGGGGGGGGGGAATGAGTGGGGAATAGCAGGGGTGGGGAGAGGAATTATGGGACATATGGTGGGGGGGTAACTGGGAAAGGGGAAAGCCTTTGGAATGTAAACATAGAATATAGAAAATAAAAATTAAAAAAAATAAACAAGGCTGCTATAAACACAGTGGAACATGTGTCTTTATTGTATGCAGGGGAATCCTCATATGCCCAGGAGTTTGGCGGTTCCTCAGAAAATTGGGCATGTCACTTCCCCATCTCTTTGTATCTGCCAACCAACCTTGCAACTTCCTACCACATAATAAGACATATGGTGGGGGTAACTGGGAAAGGGGAAAGCCTTTGGAATGTAAACATAGAATATAGAAAATAAAAATTTAAAAAAATACCCAAATTAAACTAAAAAAATAAATTTAAAATAATTTTAATATACAATTAGGTAATGGCTTTGTTAATTAGCCAGTTTTAAGTATTTTTTTATTCTATATTCTTTGGAAGGGGAAGTTTTGATTCAAACTGATACTAATATATAAAAATAGAAAAAGAATTCCTGTACTAATATATAACAATAGGAAAAGCATTCCTATGAACAACTGCTCAGTGAGCAAATTTTCACAGAATGAGGATAAGAACTGCTCATTAATGAAATCACTTGGTTGATGGTTTGAGCCTGTGACCCCAGTACTTAGAGGCTGAGACAACAGCACACTGAGCTCAAGGCCAGTTTGGGATCCGTAGCAAGACCCTGTCAAAATATATATAAATAAAGCAAATAAATGAAAAACAAGAAAGATTATGTATGTCCTCTTCACACAGGAGAAGCTTGTCATGAATCAAGCTTTCTCTGAAGTTCACAAGAGTCACAAGTTTCACTAATCAGAGTCTGTCATGAATCAAGCTTTCTCTGAAGTTCACAAGAGTCACAAGTTTCACTAATCAATTTCTGTCATACTTCAAATCATGTTTACGGTTTTTTTCTTTCTTTGCAGAGTTTTGCAGCCCCAAGCTTGCCAAAGAAAGATGAAATGCTTAGTAGGTTTATGACTAAAATTTTCTGCTTGATCTTTCTTCATAGTATTACTCTGGACCATTTCACTTTAGCTTTTTCCATTGGATAAACAGAGTTTAACTGTGTTTCATCAATATCCCCAGGGGTCATTGACCTTATCTTTCTCAACTTAACACTTTCTCTGTCTCTCTGCCAGTCATTTGGTTCTTCAAATCCTCTCACTAAACCTTTACTTGTGCTTTATCCTTCTTAAAAGAAACTGAAATGTGAAATTGGCAATAGTAAGGTTCAATATTTCCTGTTATTTTCTTCTGCACATCAAACAATGCAAGGCAGAAAACAAAAATCACACAAGAGCATGACCAATTCCACTACTAACACCCGAATGCTACTTCAAGTGATTCTGTGCTGTGGGTAAAATATAAGTTGATACCTGTAAGTGGAAATATGGCAAGGTACATGATTACTAAATAGAAATACATCTTTTCAGTTTAAATATCACTTTATTTATATGACTATGAAATGACTAATACAAGTTATATTTAATAGACTTATCAAGTAAGTCATAATAAATAGCAATGTTCAAAAATATCAGAAAATTTTAATTCTCCAACTTTCAATTGTGTCCCAAAAATTTTTAATTGCCAAATTAAGGAACAGACCATGGTCCTTCTAATGTAAGTTTTTATCTAGAAAGAGAGGTTCACATTACCAACCTCTGGAAAGATACTGAAGGAGCTGATGAAATTATTTTCTTGGAGATTATAGACTGAAGAATGGGAGGAGACTGGTAAAATAAGATAATAATTACCATTAATAGGCAATATCCCAGAGACATTTCAGAATACCTGGAGGACAGTTTATTTATTGCAAATGGTTGGAATCTTGCTAGTAACTAGCTGACAGAGGGCAAAGCACAGAGAATATTAAAGGGAACACTTAACAAGATGGCACTTTAGCCCCAAGTGGGCATATTGCTAAAAGTCAGAAATGTTAGAGTAAGAGCTGAAGAAATGATTCAGTAAGAGTGTTCGCTCTCCAAGTGTGAGGAGGTGAGTCAAATTCATAGAGCTAACATAAAATCAGAAATGACTATGTATACATGTAATTTTAGTACTAGGTGACAGAGAAGCTCATTTCAATATCTTGTGGTCCAGCCAGACTAGCCCAGATGGCAAGATTCTAGTTCAGTGAGAGACACTGTCTTAAAGCAGAGAGGGAGGGAGGGAGGGAGAGAGAGAGAGAGAGAAAGAGAGAGAGAGAGAGAGAGAGAGAGAGAGAGAGAGAGAGAGAGAGGAAGGCAATAAAATCCTTTGCTTGTATATGCATTAGGTAGGCACACACACACACACATGCATGTAGAACACACATTAAAAGTACACAAATTCTAGAGTGACAGCTTATACATTCACCTTAATAATCTTGCACAAAAGGTTTGCATTTGTCTTTTTACATTTCAAAAACTAAATTTAAATAGATAACACCTTTGTCTTTAACACACTTTTTTGAAGAGAAGGTTGTCCTAAAATACTCATAATAATTAAATTGAAATAGTGTACACCATTGCTAAATTTGAAGAATTCTACTTGGATGCTAGTATACCCTATTTTATGTAGTAAGTACGGAACAGCAGGAGTCTTATTTGGGCTTTATTTAGGGAACCATCAAAAAAGAACTCTTATGTTATGGAAGTATCTGTCAAACAATTTTAAGAAAAACATATTTTCAAATATTGTCTTAAGTGAATTCATCAATTGTATCTACACCTGTTTTTGTTATATAGTTCAGCTTCATTTTTTGTTCTTAACACAGATAAGACCTATCTCAACCAACTTCTACACTGGCCCTGCAATGGTTTGAATGAAATATGTTTCCATATGCTCATTAGACTTCTATATTTGAACACTTGTTTTCCAAGTGATTGTGCAGTTTAGAAACTCATGAAACCTTTGGGAGGAGCTTTTGCTGGGGGAAATCTATGACTGGGATTGGGCTTTGAGAGTTTATAGCCTCATCCAGCTTCTGCTTTCTCTCTTTCTACTCTGTGTGTATGTATGAAAATATTTTCAACCAATTTTTTACCTTCTGACTCATTTATCCTGTGACCATGCCTTCCTTGTCAAGAAATAACTCAACACTTCTTATATCACAAGCCAAAGAAACCTTTTCTTCCATAAGTTGCCTTTGGTCATGCTATTTTATCACAACAAAAGAAAATCAACAAATATAGTTCTAGTATCAAGAATTAGGTATTTGATACACATTGATATACAGTCTCATTTTATACAAGGTAATATGATTACATTCAACAAATAGTTCAGTCATGTTTCATGAATTTTTCATGAAAGTCAAGGCTGAATGTGTCACTACAAAGATCTCACATAGAGTATTTGATCCACTTATTCTGATATAACTTGATGTACATCTAACTGGCACACACAGTTTTATTTGGTAACTAGGTCATGCAAATAAGAGATGTTTCTCACCAGGAATGGAATAGAGTGAAGTGCATTACACAGATAATCACAATGCATCTTGACTTTAAATATGGGCAAACACATGTTGCTTTTTTTTTTTTTTTTTTTTTTTTTTTTTTTGGTTTTTTGAGACAGGGTTTCTCTGTGTAACCCTGGCTGTCCTGGAACTCACTCTGTAGACCAGGCTGGCCTCAAACTCAGAAATCCATCTGTCTCTGCCTCCCAAGTGCTGGGATTAAAGGTGTGAGCTACCACTGCCCGGCTGTCGCTTCTATTACAATATCTACATTACCACATTTCTAGGCTCTGAACACAAATGAGGTAGTTTAATAACCCTCTCTCATTGTCTAACATAAGCTTTGCAGTTCAGGATATGAACACAAGCTACCAGTGTTGGTAAAACAACTCAAACAACTCGGGGAACTTCCAACATCACTTCCACTGACAGGACTTTTACTTAAGGAACTACCTCAGCAAGGCACCAATTTTTTCAGTCTTCAAAGCAATAGACACGGTTGGAAGCTACTTGGGAAGAGAAGAGGTGACTTTTATCTAGTAAATTTTGTTCTCAGTTGGTGATGTGGGAAGTGGTTCAGAGTGCTAGCATGTATTAGAGTTAGTAAGAACATTCTCTTTTTTTCTTCAACCGTCCCATGCTGTTTTGTTCCATTCACCAGAAGACAGACTTTGCCAGAGTTTAGGACTGCCCTGCAGGAGTTTTATTCTTTGTACCAGTTTCACTCATCATTTTAGATCCTGTGTTGCCCTCTTACATAGTTTCCAGTAATTTAAGCAAATGATAACTAATGAATGTTTCTGTTGAGGTTTATTAAACTAACTAAGATAGGTTAAAGATTACACTTATAGCATCAATTTGTTTTGATAATGTCATATATCAATACTCAGATATTTGATTACAATAGACCTCTAATCCAATGTCTTGATATTTTTATGCAAAATTAATGTAGCAAATGTTATAAAATAGAAAGGTGACTACATCAAATAAGTATATTCTGACTTTCTGAAAACTGTTAGAAATATAAAAATAATGATGCATTTTCAAAATATAAGGGTGCTGGCTCTTGTTTTTAACGTTATAATTTAGTACATAGCATGAGATGCATGAGGTCATTCATCTAAAATGATTAAAAATTGACCCAGCTAATATTTATTTAGTTTTATTTTCTACATATGAATAAGATACATGCTACATTCTGAATAAAATGAAGAATTATATCAGTTCTGTCCTTAGGAAGTTGTACTATGTGTTTGAGAAGGACAGCTTTGAAAACAGATAATAAAAATGTAAATATTAAATGTTAGAAAACACATTATTATATAACATGTTCTTATAACATACATCCAAGACATCAGGTGTTGGTGAGGATGTGGAGAAAGAGGAACACTCCTCCACTGCTGGTGGGACTGCAAGCTGGTACAACCACTCTGGAAATCAGTCTGGCGGTTCCTCAGAAAAACTGGACATGATAATTCGGGAGGACCCAGCTATACCACTCCTCGGAATATACCCAGAAGATTCCCCAGCATGCAATAAGGATACATGCTCCACTATGTTCATAGCAGCCTTATTTATAATAGCCAGAAGCTGGAAAGAACCCAGATGTCCCTCAATGGAGGAATGGATACAAAAAATGTGGTATATATACACAATGGAGTACTATTCAGCCATTAGAAACAATGAATTCATGAAATTCTTAGAGAAATGGATGGAGCTGGAGAACATCATACTAAGTGAGGTAACCCAGTCTCAAAAGAATACCCATGGTATGCAGTCACTGATAAGTGGATATTAGCCTAGAATCTTGGGACACCAAAGACACAATTCACATACCAAATGATGTCTGACAAGAAGAAAGGAATGGACACTGGTGCTGGAAAGGATCAAAGCATCAGTGTAGGAGAATACCAGAACAGGGAAGTGGGAAGGGGTGGATGAGGGAGCAGGGGGAGGGAAAAGGGCATGTGGGACCTTTGGGGGGTGGGGAACCAAAAAAAGGGAAATGAAATGTAAATATAGAATATATCCAATAAAATAATTAAAAAAAACTGAAAAAAAAACATGTAAGAATAGCTTAGTTAGGAGCTATACTCAAGGATGCACCTAATAACCATACACATGACTCGAACTCCACAATGCCCACTTGACAATATGTAAGCAGAGATCAAGAGCAGTACATTGCTCTGCACATCTTCAGGAGTGCTGTAGACTTTGAAGAGTTGCCACCTTGGATCTTCTCTTTAGCTGGAGAGTATCCCTAATCCCCTTAAGCTGGGATTCTGACCCTTGATCTGGAGATTACCTTTAGCTTTCAGCTAAGAGAAGTCACAGAGGGAGAAGTCTTGGAGAGATAAGTTTAGGAACATAATTACAAAATTCTAGTGTAAACTTTGTGTGATGACCCTCAGCATAATAAAATATCACTTATGTTACCTCAATTACATGTACCTACCTTCTTGTTTGGGACACGAGTGTCTGTCCATACCTCATCTTAGAAAATATTTATACCCATTTGCTATGGTCCTGTCTTTATTGGTAAGAATAAAGAATTTTCATTAAAAAAAGACTTAATAGGATAAATGTCCTGCAAAATCTTTAGACATACTTGTACCTAGAAAATTATCTAAGATGTTCCAACCGTTCTCTTAAATCTATGCCTAATGCTTTAATACGGAAAACAATAACGCTAAGTTTTCTTTATAGGCTTCTTTGAGAACACTGCTCATATGAATAATGAGTGTTTATAAAAGTACCTGTGGAAAGCAGGGGAATGAGGACTTCCTGCACAGAAGAACGGATCCCTTTAAAGCATTCCTTTCAATAAATTATTGACAGACTACTTAAAAATTACATAAAATCTCCCCTTGAAATGGCTAGTCTACATTGTGATCTTGACTATCTGGAATAAACTAAAATCCAGGAATGGTGGGCTTTGAGGTCTCCTGTGCTCAAGCTCTACCCAGTGTGGAAGAGAATCTTGTCTTAGTTGCCTTTAGATCAATATGGAGAGCTCTTGATTCCTCCCTTACTATGTCTGCCTACATGCTCCCCTGCTTCCCACCATGATGGTGAAGGAGTAAACCTCTAAAACTATAAGCCAGCTTCAATTGAATATTTGCCTTTATGAAAATTGCCTTGTTCATGGTCCCTCTTCACAGCAATAGAAACACTAAGAAATCCCTCAATAATAAACTATTGCAATGGAAGTTCACAATGAGCCAAGCCATAAACATATCCCACAAGTAGCACTACTCTCCTCAAGACTCAAGCCTCTAACTACTGAGGCCGGAATATTGAGCTTTGTATGCATTTCATAAACTTCACCTATAAGACACTATTAACTCCCTAGTCTCTCACCCTTTGCAGCCTCACATCTCCACCAAAGCCCCATCCCCTATGACTCAAGGTTTCATCTCCTGAAGACCCGATATAACACATATTCTAAAGAATCCCTCATCTGCTTTTACCCAATGGGACTTCCCAACAGTCATCTGAACTCCTGTGTTGAGTACTTTGTGCCCCATTAATAATTCTTACCTTTATTACTTTCTGGAACTCTAAAATAGTCTTCTGAAGAACTTTAATTATATCCATCTAGCTCCTTTATTCATGTGGTTAGAAGAGATACTGAATTTCTATCACTTCTGACACCCTAGCCACACATTGAGATGGAGTGCTACCAAGACTAAACTTGAATGATAACTTAGATGTTTTCAAACCTGGCAGGTTGCAGTAATAGCAAATTGAGAACACTCACTAACTGTGTTGGTTAGACTGGAAATGGCACCCATAGTTTCATATATTCAAATGCTTAGTCACAACCATGTGGAAACCTTTGACAGGATTAGAAGGATTAGGAGGTATGGGTTTGTTGGAGGAAATGTGTCACTAGGAACAGCGGGCTTTGACATTTTTCAAGTGTTTCCACTTTTTCTCTCTCTTGGCCTGTGGATCAAGATATAACTCTCAGTTACTGCTCCAGTGCCATGCATGTTCCCATATTACCCACAATGATGCTAGTGGACTAAACCTTTGAACTGTAAGTAAGGCCCAATTAAATGTTTTCTTTTTTATTAGATATATTCTTTATTTACATTTCCAATGTTGTCCCTTTCCTGGTTCCCCCTTCCGCCCCCCCCCCGAAAAAAATCCTCTAACACATCCCCATTTGCCCCTGTTCACCAATCCACCCACTTCCACTACCCTGTCCTGGTATTCCCCTACACAGTGGCATCTAGCCTTCTCAGGGCCAAGGGCCTCTCCTCCCTTTGATGTCCAACAAGTCCATCCTTTGCTGCATATTCAGCTGGAGCCAAGGGTCCCTCCATGTGTACTCTTTGGTTGATGGTTTAGTCCCTGGGAGCTCTGGGATTACTGGGTGACTCATATTGCTTTTCCTCCTATGACACTGCAAACCCATTCAGCTCCTTGGGTCCTTTCTCTAGCTCCTCCATTGGGGACCTTGTGCTCCGTTCAATGGCTGACTGAGAGTGTACCCCTCTGTGTTTGTCATGCACTGGCAGAGTCTTCCAGGTGACAGTTATATCAGGCTCTGGTCAGTAAGCACTTGTTGGCATCTACAATAGTGTCTGAGTTTTGTGACTGTATATAGAATGGATCCCTGGGTGGGGCAGTCTCTGGATGTTCTTTCCCTCAGTCTCTGTTCTACACTTTGCCTCTGTATCTCCACGTATGGGTATTTTGTTCCCCCTTCTAAGAAGGACCAGAGTATCCATTCTTCTTTGTTGAGCTTCATTTGGTCTGTGAATTCTGTCTTGGGAATTCCAAGCTTCTGGGCTAATATCCTCTTATCAGTAAGTGTATACCATGTATGTTCTTTTGTGATTGGGTTACCTCACATGGTATATTTACACAATGGAATACTACTCAGCTATTAAAAACAATGAATTCATGAACTAGAAATGTTTTCTTTTATAAGAGTTTCCCTAATCATAGTGTCTCTTCACAGCAATAGAACTATGACAAAGTACTAACCAATGGTGGGGCAGATGTGACAAGAGACAAAGACTTAATTCCAGATGCCCAGATACTATAAAAATACACAAACAACGTAACAAACTAAGATAGTATGCCTTTTTAAAAAAGTACTACTCTTATAAAAATGTTCCCTGACAAAAGCAAATTAAATGATACAAAAGACAATTGACTCAAAGTAGCAATTAAATACGTTCAAGAAACTCAAAGAGGCTATGAATAAATACTGGAATAAGACCAAGAAAATATAAGCAACTGAGAAAAACAAGGAACACATAATTCAGAATATAAAATTAAAAATCAATAAAAAGACAGAAATTCCAATGTATATGTATAGGGATAATAATAATAATAATAATAATAATAATAATAATAATAATAATAATAATGCTCAGCAGAAATCTCTATAAGCAGAATGGAGCAACTAGTAAAAAGAATGTACAGGAAGGGTAGAGGAATATGATCTCCATGAAAAATGATAAATTCCACCATGACCACCACAAGAGGAAACATGCATAGGCCATGCAGGAATTTCTTAACAATAGAAACAAACAAAATTGCAAGAAGGAGTGAAAACTCTATATTAGAAGCACAGAAAGTGATGTCTATCTAGGTGGAAGAGACATACAGATAGTGCTTGAGAAGAAATTCTTCATATCATACAATTCTTATATATATATATATATATATATATATATATATATATATATATATATATATATAAAATGGAGAAAGGACTGAAGGAAAGGCCATATAGAGAGTACCCCACCTAGGGATCCATCCCATTCACAGATACCAAACACCAACACTATTGCCGATGCCAAGAACTGCTTTCAGACTCTCTGAGAGGGTTTGCCAGCACCTGACTAAGACAGAGACACTCACAGCCAACCATTTGACTAAGCCGGGGGAACCAAATGGAAGAGCTAGGCAAGGACTAAAGGAGCTGAAGAGGATTGTAACCCCATAGAAAGAACAACAATATCAGTTAACTGGATGCCTCAGGGATCCCAGGGACTAAGCCACCAAAGTATATACATAGGTGGGCCCATCATATGTTGCAGAGGATTGCCTTATCTGGCATCAATTGGAGGGGAGGCCCTTGGTCCCATGGAGGCTTGCTGCCCCAGTGAAGGGGGATCCTAGAGCAGAGGATGGAGTAGTGTCCTTTTAGAGGAAAATAGGGTGAAATGCAATGGAGGGGTTACAGAGGGGAGACTGGGAAGGGGATAATATTTGAAATGTAACTAAATAAAATAACCAAGAAAAAAAAGAAGCACTGTATGAACTTGTTTCCTGCTCAGTTGTCTGCTACTTCTCACCAGAGTAGCAGCATCCAACCACTCCTTTCCCAATAAATTTCTTGTATGAGGTTTGTTATGCTTTATGACTTAGTGGTATTCCTTGGTTCCTGGATACCAGCAAATCTTTTCCTTCTGATATGCAATACTTCCACTGGGGAAACTTTCCCCTCAGATCTGCAAAACTTCTATTGGGGAAACTTTTCCACCTAGAGCTGCTTATAAAGCCAACATCAGTGAGAAAACGTAGAGTATTTTTACTAAAACCGGGAACAAAACAAGCCCCAACTCCATTATCACTCCATATTCTCTCCAATCCTATTTAATATAGTACTTGAGGTCTTATGTTGAGTGACAAGGCAAGAAAGGGATATAAAAGAGATACGATATAGCAAGGAAAAATTCAAGGAATTCTTATTTGCAAATAACATGATTCTATATAAAAGATCCACCAGAAAACTTCCAGAGCTGATAAACACTTTACTTTTAGCAAAATAGCAAGATACAAAATTAAAGCAGAAAAATCAATGATCTTCCTGTATAGCAATGACATACTGAGAAAGAAATCAGGTTAACAATCCCAGTAACATTAGAGTAAAACTGTGTCATGGGACAGCTCTCTATAAACACGAAAGTGAAAGACCTGCACAATGAAAACCTTAAAATACTGTAGAAAGGAATTAAAGACCTGTGTCAGACTCACTAGCACAAGTGGAGCAGTCTCTGGTGGTGTAGTGGTGGTGAGAATTAAAGATCGGAAAGATAGAAAAAAGACACAGAGACAAGAGATAGATTTGGGAGGACTTCTAGTCAATACTGCAGCAGCAGCTAGTAGCCCCAAGTTTATTTTTATGGCCTTTTTATAGCCCACAGTACCATAGGAAGCAAAGACATAAGCTAACAGAAACGATTGCTGAAATAAATGCATATGAATTTTAAATTATTAGATAGGTGGGAAAATAAATTAGAGTAATTAATGAGCTGGAAGACAGTTGTAGAGAAATTATCTAGAATACACCACAGAGACAATCAGAGAAGAAGATCACATCAAGGGAGACTGAATGCAAATGAGTGTAAATTACAGGTTAAAAGGAGAGAAGGGAGACGAGAAAACATATGTGAAGACTCAGTATCAAAAATTTTTAAAAGTAAAAAGTGGTAAATCCCTAGATACATA